>OX596381.1:107633482-108233482 GCA_951394425.1 Tipula unca
TTTTTTTTATGTTATAACATTTTTCAAATTTTTACATATTCCAGTAAAAAAAATGATGATTTAATAAAAATAATAAAACAGTTGTTAAAGGCCATTACTGGCCCCATACTGTGTCAACAATTTGGCTCAAACAGTTTCGATTCTGAGCATGGTCTTCATACTGTCACGACACTTGATAGGTGTTTAGATATTAACAGTGGCCTTAGAGGGTATAAAGCACGACTGCCATCTGCCAGCCGTACTTTAACATCCTCAACCACAATGTTATCGTGAGTGATAAGAGAGCTCAAATATGCAAAGCTCCTCACTACCTCAAATGTGTAGTGGCCACTACTAAAATCTGGTGTGCCATATTGTCCCTATAACCAGAGATAATGTATTTTTTTTGGACTCATTAATATGGAGTCCAACAGAAGCTGAAAACCCTACAATCGGGACAAGTGTTTCCCTTCACTCTTCTCAACCCAATCAAGCATATGTCATCTACTTACGCAAGCACCTCATTGAATTGGCGATATAAGATGTTGCGCTGAGGTGTTTCAGTTTTACAAATGATGTACTCCAACATGAGATTAAAGAGTATCGGGGAAAGAGCATCTGTCTGCCGAACAACCGAGATAACTGCAAAAATTGTCGATAGCTTGTTCTCAACTTTAACACAGCATTGAGACTGCGAAACTGTCATTTCACAAAATAGTACCAATTCTGTTAGCATTAACAGATATTCCAGAGCAAATTACAAACTCCCTCGATTGATCGAGTCATAGACCTGCCGGAAATCCAGGAGCACCTGATGTACAGAGAAGGACATCTCATAATATTTAGATAGAATCATACGCAGCGGAAAAACTTGATCAGTGATTGATCGATTTGGACGAAATCGTCATTGATAGTCACCAACCAGGCCCTCCGCTTTACGGGTGATTCTATTGAAAAAAATGTAGGACAGTAACTTGTATGCTGTGCAAAGGAGAACTATACCGCGATAATTCTCACACTTCAGGCGGTCTCCTTTCTTGAAGACTGGGCATATCGCGGCCTCTTTCCAGTCGTTAGGTATAATTTCGGTTCGCCATACTAATCGAATAAGGTCGAAAAGACAATTCCACAAAGTATCCCCTCCGAATATCAAGAACTCCGAATTAATGCAGTCCACTCCAGGTGAGAGCTTTTGTTTTAGTCTCTGCGTGGTCCTAGTGAATTCCTCATAGAATGGATCCATAGGATGGATCCTCAATGCAAATCTCCGTAGTCTGTATTTGAGGTGACTCAACTACAGTCTGTGACGCTTGATGAACACCAAGCAGGTCGGTAAAGTGTCCACTCCATGTGTCGATATTAACACAGAGATTCCTATCCCGGTCCCCCGAATGGCGGTTGACGCAGGCCGAAAGTATGTTGCAATCCGGTAATTCCTTTAAGGAAATTAGGCAAACTGTGCTCAACTGTGCTGAGTTGTTGTACTTTCAGAACCTCGGCCTTCCACCATTCTCGCTTCTTTCCTTTACAAATCCGCTCAGCTGCCCTCCTAGCACAATCAGCCTAGTTTTCTTTGCGATTGTGAGACGTTGTTGTACTTCTCAATGAGCTATATTTTGTTGCTAGACTGTAAGACGACACTCATCATCAAACATTCTTGGGTATGACTTTTAATGTATCTAAAATCTATTGAGCAGCACTGACAACCGAAGTTTTCAGTACCTCCCAAACATAGTTCACACAGTTAGACTGGTAATTGCTTCCTCAATGTTATCGCTGGCAAGATCATGACATCGTTTCTTATGCTCTTAATTTATCACACCTTCACAGTTCAAACGTTCTATTCGTTTCGCTATGTGTTTCCAGACCGGCACGAAAACTTTTATCGTAGCTTTGTGCGACCAAATGATTGCTGCCTTCGTATTTGATTGCTGACCGATAAGTTCCCACATCCTGCACAACCCGAGCCCGCTCTTTAAAAACTAACACATGGTCAATTTGGATGCGGGAAGTTCCACGAGGATTGGTCAATGCCTCTAGATGTATCAGTTTGTGAGGGGAAAACGTGCTGGCTACTGTCAGATCGTGAGGAATTGCAAAGTATATCATTCTCTCACCATTAATAGTCCCAGTTTCGTGTCGGGTGTACGGACCTATGTTTTCATACAAGTCGGCCTGATTTCTGCCAGCTCTAGCATTAAAATCCCCATCTACCATTCTAACATTCTGTTCGGGTATAGGTTCCATCAGATCGTCCAAGTCATTGTAAAACGAGTCTTTATCTTGGAGTTGGCTGACTTCTGTGGGTGCGTGATCACAAGTCATCGACAGGTTAGCTAACTTCATGCGCAAGCGAAGCCTACACAATCGGTTATTGACTGCTTCTTTACCTGCTGCCTGAGAAGAAAAGAACCTCCAAGATTTTGATTTAAAATGAAACAAATTTCGATGACATTTTGCAAGATATTCCACTTAGATTACAATGTACAGTAATTATAAATCCACAGTGCATAATACCAGTATTTCTATTTACATACATACATATGTGGAAAATACATTTTATTATGAAAAATTAATTTTACTAATATTCATTCATTTATTTTTTGAACAATATGATATGAATTGATCTCTATATACTCGTACATAACTACATTACCTATAGGTATATGTATATTTACATATATGTATATGCAATATTAGTGGTGTATGTATATTTGTATAGAAGTATAGTACAGGCCACTGAAATATTTTCTCCGTCTATTATAGTGTATACATTGTTTCTACCTATGAATATTATAGAAATGTTATTATTATATTAGAAAATAAATAATATTAATGTAATATGTAATAATAAATATCCATTAAATAGTTATCCTTTTTATCGAAAAGCTAAAAGGAAAGAAAGAAAACCAAAACGTTATTGCTGCAATAATATAATACCGTGTGTCATGTGTGGATTAAAATTTATTATAATAATTTACTTAATTTTCATTTTGTTATATACATATATATATATATATATATATATATATATATATATATATATATATATATATATATATATATATATATATATATATATATATATATATATATATATATATATATATATATATATATATATATACATATATATATATATATATATATATATATATATATATATATATATATATATATATATATATATATATATATATATATATGTATATATATATATATATATATATATATATATATATATATATATATATACATATATACATATACTTATCTACTCATATTTAGATACGATACTAGGTGCGTTTTTTTATTAACAGAACTTCAAGTTCTATAAGAACATCGGGAATAATACTGGGAAATTTTATTTAGTTTAACCAATATATTTAATTTAAGTTCTATTTATTTGAATAAATTTCAACTTCTAACTATATTTTTTGACGTCTATTGAAATAATACAGGTATCAATCATAAAACAATGAAAAATATTTGTTTAAAATATTTCCTTTTAAAATTTCCCTTTTTTTCGAGTTCGTGTACTATGAATTTATCGCGAACTTGAAAAAACCAATGTTTTATCCAGAACATTGAAAAATAAAGTTAAATTTGATATTATTTCGATAATAGTGAATTAAAATGTGTAGTTTAACATTAAATGTATCTTATTTATTGATAAAAAATTAAATTCATTTAGATTTTACTGAAAAAATGAGAAAATTCTATCCAGAACTTCAATCCAATAAGAACATTTTTTTAATTAAAAAACACGACTACTATAGTACAGCATTATGTGTATGTATGTGCATTAGTCGATAGTCATAGTCAAATTATCATTAAATTGTGCTTAATAAATGAAACAATATTGGCTGTTTCCACATTTATTAATCATGTCAAAACGAAAAAGGATGGGGTTTCTATTTCGAAATAAAAGAAACAAATAGGTATGGAATTATAATTAACTCTATATTTTTATTATGTTGAGTAGAAACATGTTGAGGTCAACTTTTCGTTTAGTGCACTCAAAAATTTAGCATAAAAGATTTACTAATGTAATAGTATATTTTACGATTTTTTATGTTTGTGCTGATTTATAGAGAAATAGCTTATGAAATTTCTGTGTTTGGTTCAGTTCTTGAATAATAATATTTATGAATTGAATTTAAGACAATTGACTATATAAACATTTCTAGAACATCACACATTGAAACCGGTTTAATTGGTTACATTCGTCCGTATCTCGTTGAAGCAATGATGATATTTTGAGGCAGTGTGAATAGTAGGGGGAAATATTTTCTGACAGTCCGTACCAATGCCTACATTTTACTATTATTTCGTAAGCACGCGCAGACACATCATCAAAGAATTTTGATTTAGGTATTAAATTTACACCCCAATTCTCCTAGTCGTATCACTTCATGCAACGTGACTCTAGTCACGTCACGTCGCAACAAAAAGGATATTCTTGAAGTCGATTGAAGCGGACTCGACTGGAACTAAAAATTCATCTGAAAATTCCGTTCGGATTTTCCGTTTACTATGCTACATGCAAAAAAAATCGCGGTCGGCGAATGTCGTTACATCATAAATGAAACCAAATAAATGACATTAGTTGACAACCAAAATAAAAAAAAACGACGGCAAAAAAATTCGTTCATGCAATTTTGGAAAACGGGGGAACGTTCGTTAACTTCAAAAATTACACCATTCAGTGTTTTGCTGTCCGGATTTCAATAAAATTTTATAACAATATCATAGTTATTGTTCATTAAAACTATTTTTAATTAACTTTAATGTTATAAGTCCCATTTTTATGTCAAAACTTGTATTTGTCGGTTTTCCATGCCGGTTTGACGGTTGTGCATGTGGCATTGCCTTTAGTTATTCTGAGGTATTCGGCCGACATCATTCATTTAAACAAAATAACAAATGGTTTTGACTGTAAGAGAGGCAGTATCGAGTAGAGTTGCAACTAACGTTTGTAACAATAATGGGAAGATTTTGGTTAGAGTTTATGAATAACAAAAAGCACATAGCTACTGTTAAAATTGAAGTTTATGAACGCTTTAGTACTGTCGGTACAACGTCCAGTTTATATGAACCTCCCTCAGATTTTTCGCCACAGTAAGTCTACTGACCTCCTGGTCGCGATAAGTCCAGTGGTTTAGTTCTTTGCAGTCTTCTTGTTAGAGATGTAGTCAGCATACAGCGTATGTCCAGATTTTGATGCTGGTGCAGACGTTGTAGGTGTTTTGTTGCATGATGCTTAATTTCATCCGCGACAAGCTCAATCTTGAGATCTCGATGAAGGTTGTCGTTTCGAATGTACCACGGTGCATTAACAATACATCGTAGGATTTTATTTTGAACTGTTTGTATGATTTTGATATTTGTCTTCTTGGCACATCCCCAGAGTTGGCTACCATATGTCCATACAGGCTTCAGAATTTGTTTGTATAACAGCAGTTTGTTATGGATCGCTAGTTCAGATTGTCTCCCAAGGAGCCAATGCATTTTTCTAAATTTTATGTTTAGTTCTTCTCTTTTCTTTTTTATGTGTTCCTTCCATCTAAGCTTAGCATCTAAAGTCATACCATGATATTTGGCAGTGTTTGCATGGGGTACTACTATTGAGTTTATCATTATTGGTATATGGTTAACTTTTTGATTTGTAAAGTTCACTTGGATTGATTTTGCTTCATTTAATTTAATTCGCCATTGCTTTGTCCAATTACATATCAGGTTAGTAGTCCTCTGTAATTTACTAGTGGAGTCATTGATGTTCTTTGCTGTTGCAAGTATTGCCGTGTCATCGGCAAAAGTCGCCATTGTTTCTTCTGTAATTGGTATATCTCTAGTATATAGGAGATATAGGATTGGCCCAAGAACACTCCCTTGTGGTACTCCGGCTGTTATTCTTTTTAGTTGGGAGTACTCATTCTCATACTTTACTCGGAAGTGCCTCTCTGATATGTATGATTTTAAAATTTGAAAAAATTGCTCCGGAAGATCTCGATGAAGTTTGAATTCTAGCCCCTGGTGCCATACTTTGTCAAATGCTTGCGCTACATCAAGGAATAGAGTTGAGCATATTTGTTTGCTTTCTAGTGATTTCTCGATTACATCAGTAATTCGATGTACTTGTTCTATCGTAGAATGTTTTTCCCTAAATCCAAACTGATGTGAAGGGATAAGATTCCTTTCTTCGATAATTGGTTTTAGTCTTTTAAGAAGAACTTTTTCAAATAGTTTCGAAAATGTTGGTAGCAGAGAAATTGGCCTATATGAAGCTTTATCATGCGGAGGTTTGTTCGGTTTAAGTATCATAATTACTTCTACAACTTTCCATTGCCTTGGTACATATCTTAGTCGAAATGCTGCATTAATTATATGCACTAGTTTCCTCAACGCTTTCTCCGGTAACAGTTTTATTATCTGACCTGTTATAAGATCATATCCTGGAGCCTTATACGCATTCAGATTATTCTTGATTTCCCATTTTAGTTCTTTCAATGTTACAGGTGTAATATTTACTTCATCCTGTTTATTTATTGGTGTAATATTTTCCTCTTCCGTTTGTTTTGGATAAGGTTGGAATGTTTCTTCAAGGTGATTTGCAAACAAATCTGCTTTTTGTTTAGCATTTCGAGCCCAATTTTCATTATTTTTAATTGGAGGAATCTGAAGTTTAGGTCTTTTAATATTCTTAGTTGCTTTCCATAATGAATAATCAGTATCTTTTTGCCCAGTTAGAGTGCTGAGGTATTTATTAACTGATTGATTTTTAATGTCTTTTATAAGGTATTTTAATTTGTTACACAAATGATTAAATACTCTTTTAGTTTCAGCATTTCGATGTTTTTGCCAATTCTTCCGTGCTTTTCTTTTATTTTTAAGAAGTTCTCTCACTTCCTCTGGATAGCTAGCATTGCGCTTCATTTCCTGCCTATTATTTGGAGTGCTTTCCCACGCAGCATATTGGATATTATGGATGAGCTTATCTAATTCGTCTTCTATTTGGACTGGTCCCTGAATTGGGTTCTGCAGACTAATTCTTTCTGTTAACTGTGTTTGGAAGAGATCCCAATTGGTTTTGAAGCTCGTTAATTTCGGGTTGCTCTCTTTCAAAATAATTGTTTGGCTAAGTATCATAATAACTGGTGAATGATCTGATGATAGACTTTCACTTTTCTCTATATGGATATAATTATCTGAAATCCCTTTTGTAATAAAGAAGTCTATAAGGTCTGGAATCTTACTGGTATCCGTAGGCCAATAGGTTGGTGTACCGCCTGAGTGAAACTCGCATTTTAGTTGTTTGCCTGCTGCGAACAGTTCTTTTCCTTTAGCGGTCGTTAACCGAGATCCCCAATATGTATTTTTTGCATTATAGTCACCTCCAACTAAAAAGACACTTCCTAGCGTTTTCAGAAGATTAGTATAATCTACTTGTTTGAGATTGTATCTTGGAGGGCAATATATTGCTGAGATACTGCATGTTTTAATATTGCTTAATTGTATTTTGATTGTTGTGACTTGCATGGAAAGGTTCTCAACTTTTGGTTCTTCGTTATGTTTTATATACTCTTTTATGAGGATAGCTAATCCACCTCTGGCTTTGTTCTCAGGATGTAGTGCATAGTAGCAATTATATCCTTTTATTTTGAGAAGAATGAAGTTTTGGAGAAATGGGTTTCTGATATAAGACATATATCTATATTATGCATGTTTAAAAATATATCTAGTTCTTGAATGTGTTGCAATAGCCCATTTGCATTCCAGGTTACAATTCGTAATGTTTTATTCATTTCTTTTGTTTATAATTCGATTTTATATAATTTATATTTTGATACACTCGATCATGGTTTTCTTCTACTCTTTTATTGAAACTAGTTTGTGATTTCATTTCTTCTAGTGTTTTCTGCAGACTCATTTCCTGCGAAATAAGTCTATTGTTAATGTTCTCTAGATTTCTCAGTATGCCCTGTAGAACGAGATCCACTTTTAACTGTTTCTCCTCTGTTTGCTGAACTACTTGTGCATAAGTAACGTTTTCGTTTACTCTCTGGCTTTGTATGTTATGATTAGCAGTTGACGGTTTAGGCTCCGTGGTTCTTTTTATAGTTTGTACATTTATTGATGTTCCTGGTTTGCGTGATTTATCTCTCATTTTTTGTAGTTCTACTGCAACTTCACATCCTCTGTAGTTGGCTGGATGCTGGCCATTACAGTTGATACACTTCGGTGTTGTATCTCGGGGGACTGTGCAGTCATTTCCTGCGTGTTTTCCTGCACATTTAACACATCTTGCTTCACGGTGGCAGTACTTTTGTGTATGATTATAATCTTGGCACTTTTTACATTGTGGTATTAGTCGAGTGACCTTTCTCGGTGTTTCTATTCTAACTCTAAGGTTGAGGATAGCCTTAATATTATAAATATTTTCGATTTTTTCTTGGTTGTCGAAGGTTAGCATAAAAATATTGATTTAGCAATGATATATTGATTTTTTTTTTATTGAAGTACATACTTTTAAATTATCCATTAGTTTTAAATGCTTTTGTGATGTGTGTTGAATATTTAAGCACATACACGTAATTTAATTAAACAATGAGAAAATCGCAAATTTGTTGAAGAAATATGATGAAATGCAGAACTTCGGGAATAACAAAATTAATTTGATTTAGGTTTATATGAAAATCTATCAAAGATTGAAAATTGAATAAATACAGATGTTAGCAAAGAAATTTCAAATTATACTAAATATATTGTTAAAAGTTTATATAAATATATATATATATATATATATATATATACATATATATATATATATATATATATATATATATATATATATATATATATATATATATATATATATATATATATAAATATATATATATATATATATATATATATATATATATATATATATATATATATATATATATATCAGGATGATTCTATTCTGGCCATAAATAATCACTTAACAATGATTGGTATATCGCTTACCATTCACGGTAACTGCATATCCAGCATCATTTTTAAACAAAAATGATGAAATGATACTATTTGCCCTATAAATGCAAACCAATCAGTAACAAATTGTGGGTGTAGAAATTTTTTAAAAATAATACGACAATTTTCATCATTTATGGAGTTTTAACTGGGGATAATCACTTGATTACGCCGACTATTCAAAATACTGTATTATGCAATGTAAATTACTAAATGGGTACAAGACTCAGTCGTAATATAAATAAATATAAAAAAAAAAAAAAAAAAAAAATAAAAATATATCATTGCAATTAATTGCCAAATCTTTTATACACTATTCATAAGCTCACTATAACCAATATTTCGAACAAATTTAAAACGTTTTTAATTTAAAATCGATGTAGGATTATCTTAAATGTTGATTACAAATAAGAATTAGGCCAAAGGAAGATAAAAATTAGTACGTTGTTTTCATTTCATAATATCCCGTATAAATATAACTAAAAATATGGTGATATTAAATTTGAATTTAAAAAAAATTTGAATTTAATAATTTTTATAGTTAGATTATATCGATTTAAATTAACAGTGAACAATGAAGTCGTATTGGAAAAAAATGAATTTAGGCGAACAGCCAGTCATAAAGGAAATTTACGTAGGAAAGAAATTGAAATATATTGTCTAAGATAAGAACAATCATATTTCTGCCCCACGGAACTATAATATCTTAAAATTTTTAATTTAATATTACATTTAAAAGTAAAACTACATATATAATTAATTTCTGATTATTTTAATTTTTATGAAGTTATATAATATGTTTAAAATGTAAAAAGGAATTTTCATTTATAAATGAAAAATGTCCAGTTTTTTTATACCAACAAACCCACATAGTATATGTTTGATAATTAGCAGCACTTCATAAAAATATTGTTGTTGAAATTATTATTATTTATTAACAAAAATTTGCCCGCTGTTTTTAAGAAAATTTATTATCAAAACTTGAATTTATAAAAGCGTTTATTTATATTTTTGGGATTTTTGTATTTTTACAATTCCTCAATTTCTGTTTAATTTTCTTTAGAACTTTCCTAACCAAAATTAAAATTTTTCGACTGTTTTTTCAGTTTCGTTAAATTTAATTGTCACTTTAACAAAACTTGACTCAACATATATTCTATTGCACATTATATAAAATATTTCCACATACAGCATATTAACATTAATTTATATATTTTATAAAATTTATAATATAATATACATATGTATGTGGAATATTGTAATGAGATACAAAAGTATGTAATAAATTGTGTATTGTCAATTTGAAAAATACTAAAACCCAAACAATTAAATCGATATTATGTAGACCCTAAAATATCCAAATCGGATCTTAGAAGCATACATAGAACTAAACAAATGCATACTTGTTTTGTAGCAGAATGGTTTCGGTGTTCGCTAGCCGAACTGTCGAAATGGCTGTCAGATAAAAACTTTCGTTAAATTCCGTTAGGTTTCTTATTGATTTGTTACATTTGTGACACGCTAATCAGTAATTTTGCGAAATTATATTTCAATATTCAGGAATTATTTTATTAATTGGAAATTTAAATTTGAAATTATAATTTTATAATTATTTGAAATTCGTATCAGATTCATAATAAAATAACATTTTCATTTTGTACTACATAGTAATAGACCCTTTGGTCTCGTTTCCGAAAATAAAAGTTGTTATTCTCTGCACATACTGAAACCATTTTTAGCTGTTTACAAAGCGTTGGATACTGCTAATGTCCATCCTACGGAGGTTCGTCAGTTCATTGAAGAGAGGTGTCTTTAGATATTTTAATCTGTTTTGATACAAACGCGGACAAGTACAGTGAAGATGGAGTAGTGTCTCTTTCTCGTCTTTATATTCACAGCTGCGGTAGTAGAAGCTAAATACGCTCGCATGCCTGCCATCTCGTTAAGAGATGAAAGGCAGCTCTGGACTACTTCGGACGTGAGTAGAAGCGATTTAAGCGTGTTAATGGTAGCCTGACTGTCCGTAAAAATGCAAATATCGCTGGCCGATATTACGTTATACCTCAACCAGCATACATTATACTTCAACCGACCTTCCTTATTGCATTTAATTCAGCTTGAAAAATGTTGCTGAGATTAAACAAAAGCTCCTTCGAAGGTCATTAGGGCTGCATATTGTGATCGTTTTTCCGCCGTATGTAAGAAACTTATGAAAGAATGGTTATATCAGCTGAATGAGGAAGAAGCGGAATGAATATTCGGAATTTTATTCCTCAACTGATTCAAGAAGCACAAGATTCAGTATAATCTGGTTATTTAGGAACGGGAAAATGTTTACCAAAATTTCAGAGACCATTCTATTGGCAATAATACATGGCTCGATATATTAAAGATCTCCTTCGGAATTGTAAAAAATTGTAAAATGAGCAGCAAAGCTATTTCTAAACCTCCTATGGGCTATATTGATCACTATGCCATTTTATATTGCAACTATACACGCAGATTGGAACTTGCATACTCAAGAAGTTGTAGCTGCTATGCGCAACTGCATTCATTCTTCAACAAATTACTCTCCGCATTTTCTTGTGTTTGAACGATATATATGGTGATGCATGGTACGAATTACAAATTACGTCGTCTACTTGATCACATTGATAATAATGCCCTGGCGATAAAATCTAAAGTTGAGAATATTAATTCCATTAGAGAGAAAATACCCCATTACTTAAAGTATACAAACAAAACAGTGCTCTCACATGTAACCTTCGTGAACGGAACAGACATTTCAATTTTCGATACATTTTTTTTTCATAAAACATTCCCACAGAACAATGCTATAAATAAATGTTCATCCAAATTAACATAGAAATACCTATACCGGCAATTATCGAATCAAAATCAGGAAATTTGCTTACCACGTTCAAGACTTGCAAGGCAAGCTACTTGGCCTGTATCACTTCAAAGATTCGTACATTTATTAAACATTTATTTTCCCATCTCGTCTGGTGATCCCACTTATTGTATTCTTTTTTTGTCCAGCGTATAATGTAACCCTTCTCAAGTGGATCGAACTTGCATTTACAAACGAGTAAATTAAAAAAATAATAAAATCAACGATTTTCTTGGCTGTAAAATTAGCCCTAAATTAAGTATTTTTGTATTTTGTTATCATCTTAGCATCTATGTTTTTCAAATTAGATATAATTTTTGTTGGTCTGATCTATATACTGTTCCAATACAACAAAATAGACTCAGATGACGGCAAATGCAATATGATTAAATTTAAAACCGGTTCGGTTTAAGATATTATCACCTACCGTGATAGTCTCTTAAACCTATTTATTATTTTATTATTATTTTTGTTTTTTTATTTTGTAATTGCGGTGTAGAACGAGAACTATTATTATGAACTATAGGGACCTTAAAAATCCATTATTAACCTGAGAAAAATTCAAAAAAAGTTTAAAACATAATAATATCTATTAGTGGGTTTTCTTTTTTTTTTAACACCGCCAAAACGATATATACGCACCTGTGCAGCATCATAAAATCCATCTACCACTCGGCATATTCGATGTAAAGCAAATTATTTACAAACGAGATACAAGTAAAATGTGTATACATATATACATGTGTACATACGTATATGAAACCTTATGGTAGTAGAAACCAAACCGATGAAGCCATTTATTTAGAATTAATTTATATAATGAAAATCCTTTCGTATAACACTGTGATATCATTTATCATAAATGTATCTAACTGTAACGGAAAATAATTGTCTTAAACCATAAAAGTTAGTGTTGAACTGCGATTAAACTCCATTGAAACTGTTTCTAGATAATTAACTCCACTTTGAAATCAACATCATTCTCTTTTTGCATGTCGGATTCAGTTTTACTTGAAAATAGTACGGATGTATATTATATGTATGTGTGTATAAAAATTATAATGGTTCGGTTTTACGGAAAATGCAATTCCATTGTTGAGAATGTTTGTTTCTTGTCTTTAATACATAAATGGATAAATCCACTTTTGGAAAATCGATTTTTTCTTTAATTCGTTTTTTATGCATACGAGTATATATGTATGTATATAAGTATTATACATACTCCTACATACATTCATAATGTTATATTACATATAATACATTTTCACTAAATAATATAATTCTTTCATATATTTAGTTCATGAAAATGAATCACATGTTAGATAAGAATGGGAAGGATATAATCTTAGCCTATAATATAATTTTTATGTTATATGTATATTATCATTATTATTATATTTATATATATATATATATATATGTATATATGTATGTATATATATATATATATATATATATATATATATATATATATATATATATATATATATATATATATATATATATATATATATATATATATATATTATATTTATATATACATATATATATATATATATATATATATATAGATATAGATATATATATATATATATATATATATATATATATATATATATATATATATATATATATATATGTATATATATATATATATATATACTAGAGAAGACAAAAGAATATTTATGTTAGTTATAGAAGTGCTAACAATTGTAATTTGTACGTTCTATAAGCGCCATTCAACAGAATAAAAGATTCAAAAATGATGGAAGGAGAAATAAAAAATTTATCTGCAATGAGATATCTTCCAGAAATTTATTCCGTTTCCATTTCGGTTTTTATAATAGGTTTTGAACGTAATTTGTTCTACCTTTGGTGACATTTAATTTGGATATGAAAATAAAAAACAGACAACAATGACATTTCTGTATTGTTTTTATGTAGGAAGAAGCTTTATTACTACTTACTACTTATGCATATATTACTATTTGAAAATGTACATATGTGTTGAAAATAAAAACTTATAGAAATTTTACAATTTTCTTACTCAATTTTTTGCTGTAAGAAACAGCATTTTCGTCTTAGAATTTAAGTTTTTGTTGTGATACAATAAAATGCAAGAACAAGTAAAGTTTATTAAAACTTCAGATATGAACATATTAATGTATGTTATTAAAGAAATATTTTTTTGTACATAAACAGGTTGACCAAAAAACAAATTCAGAATTTCACTACACAACCATAAATTTTCAGAATCATTGACCATGATGAGTATTTAATTTTATACAGACTCTTTAATAATTATACACACTACAAAGTCGTAAACTCTTAAGGTTCAATATTCAACACCATAAATAATATAATAATTTACAATTTATGTGAGTCGATTTTGAATGAAATCAATTGATTAAACATTTTATCATTGAACTAAACTCTATAATTGTAATATTATTTTTTTAAATTATGTATAATTACACCAATACCTCGATATACGGCCTAGATCGGTTCCTAAAAATTAGGCCGTAAAGCGAAATGCCGTATAGCGAATATGTAATTTATTTTCATATGTGTACATATGTACATACAATTTCATGCAAACCCGTTTAAAAAATCATGAATTTTATATTTGAATTCATACTTTATTCTATATGTACATACATAAATATTTCAATTAATAAAATAATTTTAAAAATTAACAAAGCGATGTGTGAAATTCATAAATAAACTTAACAAAAATATAAAATCATTAGAAGAAAAAACTAAAACAAAGGAACAATTTTGAAACACAGAAAATTCTGCTTCAGTCTTATTATGTATTACTTTCTCAATGTAATCATGTAGAATCGCTATCATCATTGCTAGTCTCTAACTGTAATGTGCTTGGACCAGGTTTAAAAAAAACGTCGATCGTTTGTTGCTTTGCTTTATTTCTTGCTTCTACTTGCATTTCTCTATAGCAAGTTATTGCTGTGTTAATACCCCGCGCTACTTTAGCGCTGCGCTGTTCATTAGGATCGGCTTGAGTAAGCATGGTGATCCCTTGCTCAAAATGATCAAGAGCTTTCGACAAGTTCCGCAATGATAGTTGTTGAGAAACGGCTGGTTTAGGTTGTTCATCTACTGGTAATAACTATTTAATCTCCTTTACTACAACATACCACAAAAAATACGGTAATACATATGTACCTTTTTTCCTCTCTTTTCAAATTTGTATGTATGTATGTTATTTGCCAGAAAAAGGTTTGTTACTTTATTATAGATCAAATTTACGTAACTCATATAGTTCGGGAATCCCCTAGTTTACTATTTTACGTATTCTGTTTTTTAACCTTTTTCTTTCGAGATTAAAATCGATTTACAAACATTTTTTTTTCTTTTTCAATTTTTTGGCCGTATATCGAATTTTTTTAGCCGTAAATCGAAAACTCAGTCATAATTAGAAAAGGCCGTTAAAGCGAATCGCCGTAAAACGAGGCGCCGTATAACGAGGTATGGGGTATTAAAATTTATCTGAAAATGCATTCCTTGTGTTAGCATGTCATATTCCAAAATCTTCATAAAATGTTGCTGGCGTCAAATTTCTAATTTAAACTTGAATACTCAGTTTTAGTTGTTGAACTGTTTCTGGTTTGTTGGTACCCCATAGAAGACTTAAAGTAGCCGCATAAGAAAATGTCAGGAGACCTTTTGTTTAAAATAAGATTGTGTAGAGTTTTTATACTTTCGCTTAGAAATGCCCATAATTCGCAATATGTTGTATATATGACATGCCTGTTAAGTGGTTTCATCAGTTATAAAAAAAATTTGGAATAAATTATTTATTACCCTGTCTATTACACATTCTATTATAAATTTGTAAAGATAGGCATTTTTTTTAGAATTTTTATGTTTATTTAAAAGAAAAATTTATTTGCAAATAAACTTTATAACAATAGAATAGTTTTCATATGAATATGTGAACACTATTTTAGTTTTCTATCTTTTGAGTTTTGGTTGTTATTGTTACATTTGCGTAACTGGTAATTATAAAAAATAATCTATATAGATACATATTTTTAAAATACAAAGAGTTGTGAATTTAGAGCGTTAAAATTGTGTAATACAATTTTTGTTGCGATTTTATTGCTTCGGTTATAATATTTATAATTAATTGAAATCTTTATTTTAAATAATAACCTAGTTCATGACAAACACAATAATAGTTATCGTCCTAAGAATCACTGCGATTCGGTATGTTCGACTGCTCTCTTTCTCCTGTTTACAAATTATGTGTCGAATCTCGTGTTTGAGGTTATGGATCGTTACGTATTGTAACATGCGCTTTGCTACGATTAAAGGCCACTGAAAATGGTCAAGTGGCCTTTAATCGTAATTAAGTCATATTGTTGTGTGGTCTGCTGGCCTTAATTCCTACGTTAACTGTATCTTGCATACGCATATATAGCGAAATGTTGCCTTAAAATTGGCCACATAGTGGCATAGGTAATGTTTTCTGTATGTGAACTTCGCGTTTTTGAATGAACGAGCACAGCGTCACCACTTGTCAGATCCAGCTTTTTAAAATATTTGCACAATTTTTCCAACTATATTATTGTTAACGATTATGCAAGCCGAGATAATTACGAATTTTACGATATGTTATTTTTGTAGAACTCGAATTTAAAGAGTTTACAGTTTCCATAGAAGTATCCAAATAACCTCTTTATTAAACAATAATTCATCCATTTTACAAATTCCGTACTAACAAGAATAAATCTGTAAAAAGACAGTACTACCAAAGCCATCTTAATATATAAAGCCTCCATGTTGAGCGATATTTTGAAACTAGCTTTTTTTATTAAACCAAAAAATGTGTTTTACACAAAGAAGTCTATGCAAACCCATGGCAAAACATACAAACTTATTTTGAATTTTTCAACTATTAATAGTGAGAGCTTTTAATATTTTATTACATAAAGTAATAGATAAAGAATTGAATTAGGTTGTGGCCAGCGTTATTTTTCGAAACGTTAATTAAACATAATTTTTATGATTGTAAAATTGTCATTAATTTAATTTATTTGCGCTTTTAAATTTGTATATAAAAATACATATATATCTGATACATTCTAATATGTACTCTCTTTCAATATACGGTATTCATTCCAACACAGAAATAAAATAGTAGTATGTATAAAAATTATGATAACTACGATAAATTAAAATTTTGGAGATTAATTGGATAAAAGCTGGGAAATATGTCAATTAGGATTAGGATTAACAATTTTATGACGCTCTCAATATTATTTTTTATGCACCTACTTTTTGTTGTTGCTATGAAATAAAAAATTGCGTTCGTATATTTTTTCTCGTTTTTTGTTTTGTTTTATGATCATTATGTTTGTTCCATTTTTAAAAAATTCATTGATTTTTTCTTTTTTTGGTTTATTTGTTTGATGGGAATAAATTATTTTGTTGGTTATGTACACAATGTCCCTTTCTAACAATTTTTAATTCTATTTCCATTTGAGCTTTATTAGAGAATAAAGTATCTTATTATCTTTTAATTAATACCAATACAATAGATCATTATTTTGTATGAACGAAATATACTAAAAAAAAAAAATTGTAATTTTTTAAGTTTTGTTGGGGTAATTTTGCGAGATAGTATAATAATTTTCATATGCCTCTTTCTATCATTCTAGTTTTGTATAAGTAGAAATTTTTCTATACAAAAAAATATAAAGATCGACAGTAACAAGGAGTTACCAAAAATTACACAAAACAAAAATAACTAAACATAATATATAATCCTTTTTTTGTTTTGTTAATCCTTTTTTAACGAGCCAAATAGCCGATCGTTTGCCGAAAGAAATGTTCGTAACATTAAACAATTGGAAAAATATAAATGATGAACATGATTATGATCCAAATAAATAAAATATGCATAACATACCTTTTCTTTTCGAAAAGTAAATTAAAGATTTAAACATTTATTTATATTTATTTTTACATTATTCATTATAAAATTTTGTATACTCGTATTTGTGTAATATATAAACTTACATAGGGAAAAATCAAAATTGGCCAAAATTAAGTACATGTCGATGACCTTGTATTGTTATGAAAAGGATTTTTTTACAAATCGATAGATAGTAAATTGAAAAAACGAAAACAAATGATCGTAAATAAGCGACTACGAATTGGAGAGAAATATGAATGAAAAACAAAGATCATACACATACATAATCTATGTTGGAAACATAGTTATGTACATAAATATAATTCAAGTGTGTTGGTGGTAGTGCTAAAATACAATAGAAATGGGATTTTTTTTGTTTTTTTAGAGTTTGCATTAAGTCCGATTTAAGTCCGATTTAGATGTAGAAAAATGTTTGGCCGGCAAAAAAAGAAGACACTAGTTTATTACAATTTATGTGTGAATGACAAGAACAAGAACAACAAGCAAAATTTTGCATGCGTTTTTGTCTTTTTTTTTCCGGTAATGTTACCATAATAATGAAAATGTTACCATAAAATATATTCAACCCGAGTATATTTTATGGTAATATTTTTAGAAAATATATATCCAACCAATCAGCGAATAGACGTCAAATTTTTATATTTAAGTTTGAAATAACAACAGAAATGGCTTGTATTGTGTCAGCTATTTATTGATTCAGAATTTTATAAAAGTGTCATTGAATTATGTGCGATTTGTGCATCAAAGCTAGATCCAAATGATGCGGCAATTCATTATAATCGTCAAAATGAACAAGTTGAAGATCAAGAGGGTTATATTGCGTATACATCACGTAAATTGTTATAAAGAAATCATTCAAATGCTTAAGAAAATTTATATAAATGCTACATGTGTCAATGCTGGAAATAATTGCGTGGATACTACGTTGAATGAGTTTCTTGGTGTTGAAGAAGATACCATTACACAGAATATTTTACCTATTGGTGGAATTGCATTGCAAACCTCTGATCAATTATTAAATAATTCAGTTTACGATTGGTTGTTGTCGCATCAATTACTTGGAAGGCTTTTGGGAATTTCCGAGCCGTCATTGGGAGCTTATTTGAAACAGACGGTCGATAAAAATCCCGATAATCTCATTTTGACTGATTTATTATGGAAATACCATGAACGAAATTTACAACATTCAGCTGCCGCCAAAGTACTTATGATAATTTATGCAAAGGTGAGTGTTTTTTAAAACTTTGACATTATTGTGAGGACTTAAAATGTTTTTTATATTATAGCAATCTAATTAAATTGGACCAACGCTATGAATACTTGGCTCGCGCAGTAATGTGTATTCGTAATGACACCGGTGGTTCATTTGCCCATAATGATGTACTACTGAAGGGTTTGGAAGATAAATTGGAAACATTTACTCGGCTAGTATCTTTAAATGATCGTATGTGGTCAACCAATGGCGATGAATATTATTTAATTAAATCAATTGATTCATTCACATCATATTTAATAAAACAATCAAATGTATTAATTAAAAATCGTCGAAAAGTTGGTGCTAAAGTGCAAGAATTGATATCAGCATCATTGAATATTTTATATACACGGAACTGCACCACAGGATTGAGAAATTCAGTGCGAGAAACACAAACCAAAATTGATCGAATTATAAAATAAGTTCGTATATTTCTTCCTAAAATAAATGTTATAATAAAATTTTTGCTAGAAATTTAAATTAAATTAAGCTTAATTAATTTGTGTGTAAATTATAAAAAGAGTTTTATTTTTGACCAACCAAAACTTTCTATTTGCTAATTTTCCTCTATACCATGTATGGTGATTCTTGAAATTCTACTATGGTTCTTTGAATGTCGTTATACTATACTACACTAGAATGAAGTTATACTATTTCTTTTTCTACGAATTATTTCGTAGGCATATTCATAATAATTGTAAGAAATATGGTGCATATTTTAATAAATAATAATATAAGTATCCATTTCAAAATAACAAAATAATTAAATGTTATTGAGGTTATGTTTTATTATAGCATCGCCATTTTTGTTTACATACTCTTTCTCAGTTTAACTAATGGATTTTTTTTGTATTGTGTGTAGCTCGCTTTTGCCTGCAAAATTTTGCATGGCAAACATTTTTCTACATCTAAATCGGACATTATTGTCGTTCATGGATTTTTGTATTAATTATCAAGAGTTAATAATGCTTTTGTCAAGGTGATACATTCAAATTTTATTAAAAAGACAACGTCTGTATTATTTCAATTTGTTTCATTTTTCGATTGCAAAATTCAATATGAAAAATTATTGTAAAATATGGGCAATAGAATTGGTTTTGGAATGAAATTCATAAGCCAATTGCATAGACTCCAGATATCGGTAAAATTATTTGTGTGGCAATATTGTTATCATCCTTTTTCTTATTATTATCATTTTGAAATATTTTGTGTCTATTTGTAATACATAATTATAAAAATAATAACAATGATTTTTTTTATAGCATAATGAGAATGACCTATAGTTTTAATAATGAACGGGTGAGCTAATTTCATTTGCTCGAAATTTTAGGGTGACGGGAAAGTTTTATTTGTTGAAGCAACAATAGTCTTACCATTCTAAACTTGTTTAGTAATCAAATGAAAATGAAAACAAAAGTTCATGTAATTTTCAGTATTCGAATGAATATTATTCATTCATTTCAGTATTTAAAAATTATCATCAGTTATAGCTCCATTTATAATTGGTCTCCTATTATATTTATTCCACCTGGAATAAACGAAACATTAAGGTCAAAATATTGACATTTTTTGATCCATAATAGGACTGGAACTAAGTGATTATTAACAAGACATTTACAATATTAAAGTTAAGTGAGTTGATTAAAAAAATATACAAATTTGCGAGGAACGAATCGGTTTGAAAATTATAATGTTGACATGCGATCAAGGTGCAATAAATATGCAAGCTTATAAACACGGTATTACTATCGAAATGCCTTACTTCATTTTAGATGGCAAACAAATATTTGAGCTATACGATCCACCTCACCTAATCAAATCAGCACGGAATGCTTTTATCAACAATAAAATATAACAATGTCCAAATGGAATAGCCGATATAGATGTGATTAGAAAAATTGTTGATCAAGATGGTAACAATACCATCGTGTCAATTATTGAGCAATACCGTTAACTGTGCTATACGAGCCGTTGAACAAACGTGTCTAGAAATTTTATGTGCATCGATTGAAAATGTAAAATCAACATCGCTTTTCGTGGTACGTTTAAACAATATATTCGATTGTTTAAATAGTCGAAATTTCCGATCAAAATCACGATACCAGAAGCCGCTGAAACAGGGTAACGAAATATAAGTATATATAAATACTAAATAAATTACATAAGTATATATAAATACTAAATAAATATATATTATATGATATTTTATGCTGATCATACATACTGTGCGAGGTAAGAATTTACCTAAGTATAGGTTTTATTTACCAATTTTATTTTACATTTCATTCATATTTCTCTCCAATTCGTAGTCGCTTATTTACGATCATTTGTTTTCGTTTTTTCAATTTACTATCTATCGATTTGTAAAAAAATCCTTTTCATAACAATACAAGGTCATATATATATATTATATATACATTATATATATATATAATATATATATGATACAGTGAAAACTGCCAAAGACGGAATCTCATAAGGCCCGTAAAATCTTCCGGCTTCCGGGTTTCAGAAATAAAAAAAAAAAAAAATGTACTTCAATTTTTTTTATTAAGAAGAAATATTGTGGATACCCACATTTATAAAAAAAAAAATTCATTTATTAAATATGTATGTATGTATATAAAATAAAATTACATAAGTATATATCACAAAACTAAGGAACATTATTACAAATGTACATACATATATATATGTAACATGTAATTAATCTATAATTGACGCCATTTCCTGAAGCATAGGTAGCATAGGTCCCATACAGGTACATTTTTTGCCCTTGCTGCGCAAAAATATTCAAAAAGGGCCTCGTTTAATTTGGCGTATTCGGT
Source organism: Tipula unca (assembly GCA_951394425.1). Classification (NCBI taxonomy): domain Eukaryota; kingdom Metazoa; phylum Arthropoda; class Insecta; order Diptera; family Tipulidae; genus Tipula; species Tipula unca. The sequence continues at coordinate 107,655,412 of OX596381.1, forward strand.
ATCCCGTCGTTTCTTAAACATCTTGTCATTTTCATTTGCAGCGCAATATTTTTCGGTAATCTCCTCTTTGTTTTTAATCACGTTATAAATTTGGGTTTTCCCACAATTAAAGAACTCACAAATTTGTGCCACTGTTTTATTGTCATTTTTCATTTTTATCACTAGATATTTTTCTTTTAAATTTAAATTTACAATTTTCGGCATTTTAAAAATTCAATTACACACATACATATATATTTTCCGTTCCTTTCACAAACCTTTAAATTGACGTTCATTTTTTCAAAAACACGAAGTTAGTATACATATTTTCGTTCACCACAAGTATGGAGTTGGCTATAATTCCGGGTTTTACGAGTTTTGTACAAGAAATATTGTTTTAAGCAATGAGTTCCGTCCGCGTCTCAAAGATTCCGCCATAATCGGTAAAAAGAATGTTAAATATTATTGGATCAAGTCAGTATTTATGATTATTTTCCGTTTTTTGAAAGTTTCCGCGATAATCAGGTTCCGCCTTTGTCAGTTTTCACTGTATATGATATATTATATATACTAAATTTTGTAATGAATTTCAATAAATGCGTAAATCATTAAATTAATTTTCGAAACGAAAAGGTATGTTATGCATATTTTATTTATTTGGATCATAATCATGTTCATCATTTAAATTTTTCCAATTGCTTAATGTTACGAACATTTCTTTCGACAAACGATCGGCTATTTGGCTCGTTAAAAACAAAACAAAAAAAAAGATTACATATTATGTTTAGTTATTTTTGCTTTGTGTAATTTTTGGTAACGCCTTTTTATTGTCGATCTTTATATTTTTTTGTATAGAAAAATTTCTACTTATACAAAACTAGAATGATAGAAAGAGGCATATGAAAATTATTATACTATCTCGCAAAATTACCCCAACAAAACTTAAAAAATTACAATTTTTTTTTTTATTGGTATATTTCGTTCATATAAAATCATCATCTAATGTTATTGTCTATGTTAATACAATAAAATAGTAAACGACACGGAAAAATCCCTCAAGTCACGTGAAGACCAATATATATATATATATATATATATATATGTTTATATGTAGTTTCAATTGATTTCAAAAAATAATAATTTCGAGTTATTTTTCATTCAAATATTTCTATAAACTAAAATCATGTCTTTCCATACAAAATGTATGAATAGAGCATTTATTTTTGTCATTTTAGGTTGCTTAATAAAAGTTCGTTTTGAACAAGGAGGCTTGATTTATTAAGATGGCTTTGGTATTACAGTGACAAATTCCAAAAATAATAACTGCGAATCAAGCTTTTTACATTTTTTAAACGTTTAATTATTCTTCTAAGAGTGTGTGCGAAACCTATAATGTTATCTGAATACTGTAATAAATTTATTATTATTGGCTTATTATTCGCTCACTCAATGAGTTATCTTTCACACCCCAAAACAACGTAATTGGATTTCTTCCAAGTTACACTAATTAATCATAATTTTTATGATTTTAAAGTTGATATTAAATAATTTATTTGCGATTTTAAATTTGTTTATACAAATATATATCTGATGTATTCTAATACACTCTTTCAATATACTGGATTCACTCCAACACAGAAATAAAGTAGTTCAATTCAAAATCCAAACATGGAGAAATATGATAACTATGATAAAGGAAAATTTAGGAGATTAATTGGATAAATGTTGAAAAATTTCTCATTAAACCAAAAACAAAATTTAGATCGATCGATCAAATAAACCATAAAATGCTGGGGCCCTACTATGACTTTCGACTACTATTTTCGACAGCTATGGTTTTGCTATAAGGAAGAAAAAGGTAAACAATTGTAAATTTATAATATTGTTTTCCGTTTTCTTCCTTTGCCTACTATAGGAAAACGACCGTCGTCGAAAATCGTAGTCGAAAGTCATAGTAGGGCCCCTGTTTTATTTTGAAGGTTATATAATTTATTTACAATTTACAATATGTCAATTCGGATTAGGAGAGAGTTAATTTGATCTCGCACATAATATTAATTTTTTATGTAATAACTTTTGTTGTTGCTATAAAATAAAAAATTTTGCTCATATATAGTATTATTCATGATACAACAATTTAGAGTGTTTGTATCATGGTATTATTTCTCATGTTTTGTGATGTTTTGATCTTTATAACTGTTCCATTTTAAAAAAATTCATTGATGTTTTCTTTTTTTGGTTTATTTGTTTGATGGGAATAAATTATTTTGTCTGTTACATTTCTCTTTCTTACAAATTTTTATTCTATTTCTATTTTAGCTTTATTAGAGAATAAAGTATCTTATTTTCTTTTAATTAATGCAATAAACGGAAAACCCCACCGAAAATTCCCTCAAGTCAGGTGAAAATCAACCAACAAATATTTACAGTTTCTAAAAACTAACTAAAATCACGTCTTTCCATACAAAATATATGAAGAGAGCGATTATTTTTGTCATTTTAGGTACTATAATAAAAGCTCATTTTGAATATGGAGGCTTGATTTATTAAGATATAGTCAGTTTACTTTTTTTTTGTCTGCCATCTCAAAGCGAATTAAAATTGTATTTAATTTTGAATCGCATTACACAAAAAATTGTGGCCGTCAATAATTATCATAGGAAAAGACTATAATAATTTGGGTGTGTGAGGTTTTCTCAATTAAATCAAAATTACTAAATATTTATTATAGGTTTCGGACACAGTCTAAGTCAGACACAATCGCTTTTTTAAATTACTTACCAAATTCAAGATTCGTTAAGCCAGTAGTGTAAAATTTAATGCTGCGAATAAAAGAAAACCAAATTTCGCTGAATTACTATAACAATTCTGATTCCTATTCCAAATCGTGGCAATACCTTCAAATTTCTTTTTAGCTTTTAATGGAAATCTGTATAGTTGTCTTCTAAAACGCTCATATTAGTATATATTACCATAAATGGTAATCATTTTAAATAAACGTAGGTCCATTTTAAATAAACGTAGGTATTTTGCTGTTTCTAGAAAAGCTGGCCATGAATCATTCATGTTGATAATTGTCAAATTTAATATACAATTTGACAATTATCATTCTCTTTCTAGACATACAAGGCAATACCTAAGGTAAGTGCGACGTTTGGATCTGGAAGTACCGGGTTTGAATCCCAACAGATGCAAAAGGGATTTTTCATCTCCCGATTACGATTGGTGATTAAATTGAAAACATCTATGAACCCTCTGTTGGAATGTAGAACTCATGGGCCGACCCATCTTCCATGTCACTATACTAGCTAAGCAATGCGTAGGTATACTGTTCTTGTGTGAATAGGATGAATGCGTTGAATGAATGTTCGTGTGAATGTAAGGACCAAAAATGTGTCTGTCAAAAATGTGTCAAAAATTGTCCTTTTAAAAAAAAAAATACTAAATGTTTTCTTCTGTATTCGTATCTAATACAATTAACTAATCTAATACAATTAATTTTACATTCTCTAAGAGAATGTCATATTGTTATACACTGTTTTTTAATTTTTTTAAAAATTCCCCGAACAATCCCGAAGTATGTAGGAAAAGAAAATGTATAATTAATACTCTTTGAATTCACAAACAATCACATTTTGCTTAATAATTCTTTTAGAGTTTTTTCCTGATGATGTTCTATTGAAAAGAGACACAAGCAAGATTATGTAGAACAAACAATTATAAATAAAATTGTTCAAAATGAGACTAATTACATTAAAAATATTAATTTGTTGTCTCACATATGAAAAAACAATTAAGGTTCTTTAAAATTCACAACTTTCTATTTTTCATATTTTTTTTTTAAGTTTCATAATAAAAAATAAAATTTATATACACCGATTAATCAAAAATATAATTAATTAGTTTAATCAAAATTTAAATGGATTATAATTTAATTAATAAAATCTCAGAAAAATGATTATTCCATATATATATACATAGTTGATATATAATAATATAATATTCTTCTCACATAGATAAGTATATCATGTTTCAAAATAGCTATAACTATAATGTATACTGACAAGAAAAATAAATGAGCAAGTAAAATTGTTGAACATTTTTTATTATAAAATGTTTATTAATTTACAACATAAATATTAAATACAGAAATTTTATTAATTTAAAATCGTTTCCTTCAATATTCAGACATCTAGCAACCGTTCTCACACATTTCCCCATTAAATTTTGCACAAAATAGAGCAGCACTTCCGCTCATGAAGCTAGGTTATGAAAAGAACTGAAAGGTCCATTCACAATTGTTATGGAATATCTGAACCCGGAGTCAATAATTTAAAAATTATAAATGAATAAATTAAAACATCAAGCAACGTAAAAATCAATATCAAATTTTCAATCTCTGCGGTGAGGACATTAAAAAAGGCACAAAATGGGACATATCCATACAACAAGTACATCAATTAATATGCTGCGTTTTTAATTGCACTTCCTAAATTTATACATCTTCTAATTCTTTTATTCTCAAAATCATAAATTTATGCACAAAATTAATTAGTTTATTTTATGTTTTTTACCTTGAAAGGAGTGTTTTTCCAAAAGGTTGTATTCCTTACAGAGCGGATTTTCAGAAATCGAAAAAAATGTCGATACTTTAAAATTTTAATTTGTTTTTGTTTGATTAATTTTTTTTTTTTTTTTTTTTTTTTTTTTTTTTTTTAATATTTATTTATATTACGACTGAGTCTTGTACCCATTTAGTAATTTACATTGCATAATACAGTATTTTGAATAGTCGGCGTAATCAAGTGATTATCCCCAGTTAGTGTAACTCCTCCCTCAGATTTTTCGCCACAGTAAGTCTACCGACCCACCTGGTCGCGATAAGTCCAGTGGTTTGGTTCTTTGCAGTCTTCTTGTTAGAGATGTAGTCAGCATACAGCGTATGTCCAGATTTTGATGCTGGTGCAGACGTTGTAGGTGTTTTGTTGCATGATGCTTAATTTCATCCGCGACAAGCTCAATCTTGAGATCTCGATGGAGGTTGTCGTTTCGAATGTACCACGGTGCATTAACAATACATCGTAGCATTTTATTTTGAACTGTTTGTATGATTTTGATATTTGTCTTCTTGGCACATCCCCAGAGTTGGCTACCATATGTCCATACAGGCTTCAGAATTTGTTTGTATAACAGCAGTTTGTTATGGATCGCTAGTTCAGATTGTCTCCCTAGGAGCCAATGCATTTTTCTAAATTTTATGTTTAGTTCTTCTCTCTTCTTTTTTATGTGTTCCTTCCATCTAAGCTTAGCATCTAAAGTCATACCAAGATATTTGGCAGTGTTTGCATGGGGTACTACTATTGAGTTTATCATTATTGGTATATGGTTAACTTTTTGATTTGTAAAGTTCACTTGGATTGATTTTGCTTCATTTAATTTAATTCGCCATTTCTTTGTCCAATTACATATCAGGTTAGTAGCCCTCTGTAATTTACTAGTGGAGTCATTGATGTTCTTTGCTGTTGCAAGTATTGCCGTGTCATCGGCAAAAGTCGCCATTGTTTCTTCTGTAGTTGGTATATCTCTAGTATATAGGAGATATAGGATTGGCCCAAGAACACTCCCTTGTGGTACTCCGGTTGTTATTCTTTTTAGTTGGGAGTACTCATTCTCATACTTTACTCGGAAGTGCCTCTCTGATATGTATGATTTTAAAATTTGAAAAAATTGCTCCGGAAGATCTCGATGAAGTTTGAATTCTAGCCCCTAGTGCCATACTTTGTCAAATGCTTGCGCTACATCAAGGAATATAGTTGAGCAGATTTGTTTGCTTTCTAGTGATTTCTCGATTACATCAGTAATTCGATGTACTTGTTCTATCGTAGAATGTTTTTCCCTAAATCCAAACTGATGTGAAGGGATAAGATTCCTTTCTTCGATAATTGGTTTTAGTCTTTTAAGAAGAACTTTTTCAAATAGTTTCGATAATGTTGGTAGCAGAGAAATTGGCCTATATGAAGCTTTATCATGCGGAGGTTTGTTCGGTTTAAGTATCATAATTACTTCTGCAACTTTCCATTGCCTTGGTACATATCTTAGTCGAAATGCTGCATTAATTATATGCACTAGTTTCCTCAACGCTTTCTCCGGTAACAGTTTTATTATCTGACCTGTTATAAGATCATATCCTGGAGCCTTATACGCATTCAGATTATTCTTGATTTCCCATTTTAGTTCTTTCAATGTTACAGGTGTAATATTTACTTCATCCTGTTTATTTATTGGTGTAATATTTTCCTCTTCCGTTTGTTTTGGATAAGGTTGGAATATTTCTTCAAGGTGATTTGCAAACAAATCTGCTTTTTGTTTAGCATTTCGAGCCCAATTTTCATTATTTTTAATTGGAGGAATCTGAAGTTTAGGTCTTTTAATATTCTTAGTTGCTTTCCATAATGAATAATCAGTATCTTTTTGCCCAGTTAGAGTGCTGAGGTATTTATTAACTGATTGATTTTTAATGTCATTTATAAGGTATTTCAATTTGTTACACAAATGATTAAATACTCTTTTATTTTCAGCATTTCGATGTTTTTGCCAATTCTTCCGTGCTTTTCTTTTATTTTTAAGAAGTTCTCTCACTTCCTCTGGATAGCTAGCATTGCGCTTCATTTCCTGCCTATTATTTGGAGTGCTTTCCCACGCAGCATATTGGATATTATGGATGATCTTATCTAATTCGTCTTCTATTTGGACTGGTCCCTGAATTGGGTTCTGCAGACTAATTCTTTCTGTTAACTGTGTTTGGAAGAGATGCCAATTGGTTTTGAAGCTCGTTAATTTCGGGTTGCTCTCTTTCAAAATAATTGTTTGGCTAAGTATCATAATAACTGGTGAATGATCTGATGATAGACTTTCACTGTTCTCTATATGGATATAATTATCTGAAATCCCTTTTGTAATAAAGAAGTCTATAAGGTCTGGAATCTTACTGGTATCCGTAGGCCAATAGGTTGGTGTACCGCCTGAGTGAAACTCGCATTTTAGTTGTTTGCCTGCTGCGAACAGTTCTTTTCCTTTAGCGGTCGTTAACCGAGATCCCCAATATGTATTTTTTGCATTATAGTCACCTCCAACTAAAAAGACACTTCCTAGCGTTTTCAGAAGATTAGTATAATCTACTTGTTTGAGATTGTATCTTGGAGGGCAATATATTGCTGAGATACTGCATGTTTTAATATTGCTTAATTGTATTTTGATTGTTGTGACTTGCATGGAAAGGTTCTCAACTTTTGGTTCTTCGTTATGTTTTATAAACTCTTTTATGAGGATAGCTGATCCACCTCTGGCTTTGTTCTCAGGATGTAGTGCATAGTAGCAATTATATCCTTTTATTTTACAGAATGAAGTTTTGGAGAAATGGGTTTCTGATATAAGACATATATAGATATTATGCATGTTTAAAAATATATCTAGTTCTTGAATGTGTTGCAATAGCCCATTTGCATTCCAGGTTACAATTCGTAATGTTTTATTCATTTCTTTTGTTTATAATTCGATTTTATATAATTTATATTTTGATACACTTGACCAAGGTTATCTTCGGTTTGATTAATGAAGTTTATTTATTTCCAAAACAAATGGCATTTTTAATTTTTTTTTACCAGGAACATCGTTATAATTTTATTTAATTCTTTAATTTTTGAAATAAGCCCTTTTGGTCAGTATTTTAAAAATAAAGGCTTTTTGCTTCAAACTGTTTTGAAATAAGCCGTTTTACACAAAAATAAAAAAGTTTTTTCTTTAGGGTAGATGCTTTATTATTAGACGTCAGCAGTCTGTCATTGGTATACTCAAACCTGTTAAAGCTATAAACTATTGAACAATGCGTACATTAAAAATGGATCTGCAAGTAATAACCCTATTATGGTTCTCACCTCACCGTTCGACTCACCTCACCACTTCGTCGAGTGAGTTCAAATTTGGTATTATGATTAATGCTTTTATTTTGGTTTTGGTAAGAGTTGAGCGCTGTTTATATTACTTTGATAGCTTCCATTAGTTGTTGAGTAAGCTATCTTATGACTTTTGCATTTTTGACAATTTTACTTTCGTGTATATATCAAATCGCACATTAGATAATTTTTGTTGCACATATAATTATATACATAAGTACATAGAACAATGAATTAATTAAAAGTAAGTTTCAGCTCATTATACAGGAACATTTTGCTGGGTAATAGCTAACATGTCGAAAAAAAGGAAATATCTCAAGTAATTTTAAAAAATATTGAGGTTGATAATGACAACATTTTTGACACTTATGTACGAAAAACCTAATGATGGTGCGTGCCATAGTTATACATTGAATTATTGATTGTTTTTTTTTTTAAATTTAATTATTTGGAGTGCTCGAGGCTCTCCCAAACTTTTTGTAGTTCCGCATTCTGATTTCCTTTCTTGCCGTCACTAGTAAAGTAACCATTGGCGTATTGAAAAGCTTTATGCCAGTCTATCCGCCATCTTGGTTTTTTGTTTGCGTGTTGCCGCGTGTGTTGATTTTCCTTACATTGTTTCCGGTAAACTTGGACATTTCTTCTAGATTGTACACCGGACTTGAAAGTGATCTGAAAGTCATCTTGTGATCTGGTCTTGTGGTGTGAAGTTGTTTCTATTTAGATGGTGACGTTAAATATTAATTAAATCGTTTGATGTTAAATCTTGTATGTAACTTGTAGGTAACGAAATCCAACACAGTTGTTTTGATAATAGAATAGAATAATAATATGCCAAACAAAGCGTTTTTATTAATTATAATTCATACATATTTATAACTGTGTTTATTGATAAATAAATAAAAATGTTTGTTAAAACTAAAAACCTTCGTGGAATTAAAAAGAAAATTATGTATATGTATTATGTACATACTTTTATAATATTCACCTTTTAAATATGTATTGTTTTGAATAACTCCTGCTAAAATGATAATGATTCTATTGAATCAATATTATTAAAATAATTAATGTATACTTTGTACGTAATCGTACTTACATTTTATAATTTTATACAACTGGGATCAAACCCTCGCTTCTATTCGATTTATTTATTTAATAATTACTGTTGGATTTTATTTAGCGAAACAATATTTAAATATACGAGTATGTATATTATTATAATACGTACATATTTACAATTAATTTGAAAAATAGAATATACAATTCCAAAACCCGAAAAATTAATTTTCTTTTACTTATTTAAAAATTATTATTAATTTTGTTGTTCGATATTACTTAATATAAAGTCTAGAAAATCTAGCAGAACACACAATAATTTAATACAATTTGGAGAAAGAAAATTAAAAATATTTAATACCCACTGTTTTCACTTATTACATTTCTGTATACAATATAGGAACTTCTGTATACGTACTTACAAAGTTGTGACTATGTACATAAGTTAAATTGTTAATTTTCCTACAACCATATAAAAAATAATAACATAAATACGATTAAGAAGAAGAAAATATGTTTTTCCACAATTATACATACATAAATATTTAAAAAAAGGCGAAGAAATGAGAATATACGTTCCCGTTTCATTTTTATTTCTTTTTGTTATAAAAAAGATAAGCTTTAAGGCTTATAAAATAAATACATACATTTATTTAGAAATAAAAATGAAGAAAGAAAGTAATGGAATATTTTTATTCTATTCAATGAAAACAATTTTCGATGAAAAGAGGAAAAACAGGAAAACTGTTAAAATATTCTTTAAAAATAAAGAAGTGTTAAAAGTAAATACTTAAACGATTATATAAAATATATGTGTGTAGATTTGTAGTAAATTCTTGTTCTCTATGTAATACTGTTCAACTTTTCATTTTAGTGATGTAATAATGGTAATTGGACAAAAGTGTTGGTTGGTTAAGTTTAAAACTAAAAAAATTCATTGAGTTTCAGATTACTTATACTTTGCAAAATATGTTCCGAAAATTAACATAATATAAATATATTATTCCGTTCTATTAAAATATAATATCTCAAAATATCTTGATAACATATATAAATTACCTATACATTATTTTGATTTTAACTTTTTGAAATACCTATACTTATTTGTCGATAAACATTTATCACACTGATTTCGTTATATTTGTATTGGTTTTTTATCTTATTTATTTAGAATGTTAACATTCGAGTTACGAGTGATTTGGCTTTAATATATCTGCTCATGTCTAAGCGTTTCGGTCCGAGATTTAATAAGAAATATAATATAAATATATATTTTATAATAATAAAATAGAAATATATGTATTTTAGTAAGAAATTTAATATAAATTATAAAGCATATAAGTAATCGACTAACTACAGTGATCATATAATCGTTAAATATTTCTATTACAAATAATTAATATTATAACGTTTGATTTCAAGCATCTGTGAAAGAATAGGTGCTGTTATTGACGTTTGTGAAGTTAGGTCGAAAATTCATCCAGAAAAAGTCTTTTCAAATATTCGATAGTTTCTTCACTAAATAAAAATCAAGCTTGTGTTTAACGGAACTTGTTTTTAAAACGAATAACTAAATTAATTCAAAATATTACTATAAAACAGTTAAAAGGTTCACAAGTTTATGTATGTAATACATAAAATATTATACTTTGAGTCTTCAGGTTTTAATTCGTTAAAAACTAAACTTTGTATACAGTTTCGTCCCCTTGTCTAGTCGCTGAATCCATTTTCTGGTTCATATCACCAGTTTGGTAATTTTTCGGCGTCTTTACCGTTTGTTCTTAATAATATTTATTATATTAGTACATATAGTCCAATTAAAACTGCACTATTTTGATTTTCCATTTTTAAATATAATTAAATATGTACCATAATTATCACACTGGTGATGCTAAAATACAGTAATTTTTTTCACTAATTTGATTTTCATTTTTTAAATATATGTAATTAAATACCATAATTATCACACTGGTGATGCTAAAGTACAGTCATTTTTTTACAGCTCATTGAACTTTTGGGTTCATGGTGTAGTCATAAAAAGTTAAATTTCATAGAAATTGCACAGAAATTTCATAAATATATATTTGACGTGTTGTACAACTTATATTTCATGTATGTATATCTCATAGTGTAAAAACACGTTTCTACACCGTTAAGTTACTTATAAAGGGTGTTCTATTTTGAATTCTTTTTAAATTTGTAATAGGTATCTAAATTTTTATTTTAAATAATAGTACAAAAGTTACGGTTTTGTAACTGAAAATAATGTCTTGTCAGTGATCACCTGCTATGTATAGCAAGCTAAAATTTTGTTTTTTTCGATGACATTCTGGCATAAATGCGGCTTCAAATTATTTTGCCCTATACGAAAAAATTTGCATTTTTAAATTATTTTTTCTATTGCTCAATTAGCAAATTGACGACGTTATCAAAAGTATGATGGCTTTATTTTTTTAGTTATCTTAATCTGGTTTACTTTCAAATGATCTTTGATCAAAATTCTGAATAAAATGGTTGATGGAATATATAACTTCTGCTTGTCATCTGTCAAATAACACATCGCACTCTATAGTACCAAAAATATAAATGTGTTCTCTACTTATTTCATAGACTAAATTGCTAGTTTAATTTTACGATAGCTCTATTAATTAAAAATAAACGTTTAATCTACCATAAGAATAAAATCTGCAGTCGCATCGTTATCTATATTTGTAGTCATATTGAATACAGACTACTATAGTCATATATATACAGACTAAACCAATTATATTAATGTTCCAGATAAAAACATAAATTTTCCATTGCTCATTTCATTCTGAGTAAATTAAATTTTTCGAGATCTTAATATAATTACCAATTTTAATTTTTTCCGTCCATAAATTTCCAATCCGCATAAGTAAAATAAACACACATAATGTACTCGAAGAACTTTTTTCTGTGCTAATTCTGGTGGTAGATTACTCTCTCGTGTTTTAGATAAAATCTGTTTTAGTTTTCATAAATATTTTTTTATATGTTCTACACGTATTGGCGAATCAAGTTTTTAAAGTAACACTATTAACTAAGAGAGGCAGATAAAAGAAGATTCAATATTCAATGTGATTCCATTAAAAAAAATATACAGTGGGAATAAAATTAAAATCGAAATCTAATAAAAATGAAAATCAATTTAAATTTAAACTATATTTAACATTCAGGAACAAGAGAGATTTTATATTTCTTTTTTCATGGAAAACGATTAAATTCCAACTTAAATGGTATAAATCTCTATTTAAGGAGTAGCTGTAAAAACTAGGTAATACATACATAGATGAAAACTTTTTTTTATTTTTTGCTCAACTTATACAAAAGCGGTTTCTTTCGAATATTATTTCACATTTCCATCCTTGTTAGTATTTTTTTTTTTCAATTCTGAAGAAGTATGTGTGTTTGTAATAGAGAGAAAATCACTTTTGAAATACCGCCATTTTACCGATTCAAGAAAAATACGACAAATGAATCATTTATTATATTTAAACCAACCTCTGTTTCTTAAAATAATTTTTCGTGGTTTCCATATTCCATTGTTCAGTGTATTTTATTTTAATTTTTTTTTGTGTGAAAGGGATTATTCGGTTTGCTAATTTTTTCTGTTTGTTATATTCTTCATTTCCCTATACATACATATTTGTATTTTTCGCAGAACAAATTTTGGTTCTGTTCTAAAAAAACGAAACCTTGAAATGGATATAATAATAGAATTGTTTGAATTTGAAAAAATATTGGCGGTATGGGAGCAAATGCGAATGGAAGTAGGGTAGTAACAATGAGTATTACAATCAGATAATCATTACGAACTATTTTAGGATATCATTCGGCGGTAGGAAATATTCTTGTCGTCAGTTTCTTCAACTGTGTTTTGTTAATTTATGTTTTTGGGAAATTATTAAAAAGTATCACCCATTTTAACGTTTTATTTCAAAAATCCCCAAAGAGAGTAATCAAATATTGGTAAAGCACAGGAAAGTGGCGGTCATTAAAGTTGGTATTTCGCAATTTAATGCGATTATTGGTTTTCATAATGTCAATGTTTCATTGGCTGTGTGGCATATGGCGGTGTCTTATTGGAACTACATATTGTTAAAATTTATATTTGTGACCACGAAAGATCGGTTATCATATACCTTAGCGTTCACTGTTCACAGAAATTACTTCGCTAGCATCGTTTTCGAAAAGTAATTCTCGTCCATATGCTTTGACTTTTAGCGGAAATATTATCGGTCAAAGGGCTACTACGAATTCGTATGGCCATTCTTCTCAAAAGATTTCGAAATGCTTGTTCACTTGGTCTCTCACGAGAACTAAAAAAATTACGAAATTCAGGATATGTATTTTTAATTAAGAACCAGTATTTAAGAAGATTTATTATAATAGGTTTTGTATTACGTAAAAGATTTAAAATGTTGCGCTATACTAAGCGAAGGCATGATTAAAACTGCAATTGATAATAGGTTATATTGAACCGTATACTAGTTGTCAAGTACAGTAAAACAGTTCAGTTTCAATGATATTTTTTCATAAATGTACAAAATTTTTTGATTTTATTACAACATCTCTATGCTTGTATTTTCGACAGTTGAGATTAATTTAAGTTCTAATTTTCGGTTGGTGATGTTTATTATTATCGGCATATCGAAATTCATATGGAAAATATCTGAATAAGTAAGTATATATTCGAAAAATAACAAAACAAAACTCAACAAAATAAATGATTTATTGAAAGGAGTTAGGAACGTTCCCTTTAATATCAAATTAGAACTAGGTTATCATTTGAATTTAGCGGTTCTGGTGCTGCGTTATTTAACAGAGAATCTGGTGACTGTTCTAGTTCGATGATTAGATTTACGCCTTCGGTAAGTATAATCGTCCCATCTTTATCAACGGAGCCATTTAGAATATTATCACAACCGGGCCATCCTGATTTCCCAATTGCCCAATCTGCTGGATATTTTGTAACTAAAGTCGTGTTTTTTAATTCAAAAATTTTCTTATTGAAATGAAGTTCTGGATAAGAATTTTCTCATTTTTTCAGTAAAATCCAAATGAATTTAATTTTTTATCAATAAATAAGATACATTTAAACTACACATTTTAATTCACTATTATCGAAATAAAATAAAATTTAACTTTATTTTTCAATGTTCTGGATAAAACATTGGTTTTTTCAAGTTCGCGATAAATTCATAGTACACGAACTCACAAAAAAAGGGAAATTTTAAAAGGAAATATTTTAAATAAATATTTTTCATTGTTTTATGGTTGATACCTGTATTATTTCACAATAGACGTCAAAAAATATAGTTAGAAGTTGAAATTTATTCAAATAAATAGAACTTAAATTAAATATATTGGTTAAACTAAATAAAATTTGTAGCGATTCGGTTTTATATAATTGTACATATGTACTTTCTTTCATCCTTTCCCACCCACAACCGCTTTGTTTTTTGGGAGTATAAAAAAAAGGCAATTCCGTCAGTATTGAAATTACGTAATGGGTCCTATTAAACGTCATCGAAATGTTCTTGAATAAAAGAAGATATTTTGCAATCATTCACGTATGTCAATTTCATTTACTGACGTCCTACTGGCTGTTAAATTTTGGGATACGCGCTGTGTGATACATTGGTGTTTTTTCAAAAACAGTTCGTACCAATGCCTGCCACGTATGCTAATAGGAAATAGTTGCGCTTGTTCAATTCTTTAACACTCTCAATTAATTGGCATTTTGTAACCGGAAATCCAATATTTACCATCTGCAAATCTCATTCACTATATTTTAAATTTTCTTTACACCTTGGCTTGGATTGTTCATCTCGGTACATCAAATGTTTTGCTGGCGGCATAATTTTGTATTTTTAATTTTACAGCCTCAACGCCTCATAGAGCGGTTGTTGGCTGTAATTCTTTCATGATCGTTTCATATTTAATTAAATTCAATATCTTGGAAAAAAAATTTCCAATTACCGACCTTCTCAACACTTATTATTGGCATACTTTAAAATCGGGTTTTATAATTTTCAAAATTATATTTACCTTTTCAATTTAATAATAAAATTAATAATAATTAATAATTTAATAATAAAATTTAATACTTTTTGTCAGTCAATATTTTACTGATTATATTTTTTAGGTTAACACTCGCATTGTAACTGAAATTAGCAATTTTTTAAAATTTAAATTCGCTCTGCCAGATGGTTCGATCATCACCAGGGTTTTGTAGTTTTTATGATCGATATTTATTTGAATCGTTGACCGTGATTGTGATATGCGATTACTTGATTAACAGAACTAACATTATTCAGTAAAACGCCACAATGTTCGAGAATCAAGGCGTGAACAAACACCATAGAGGAGAAATGAAAAAGGGCGCGGCAAGAGAGAGGAAAGCAATTAATGTATAAATTACAATCATTACCTTACAGAATTCTCTCGAATAAATGCACGCATACTTGGACAATTTTCATGCAACGACGCAATATGGAAAGTTCGAGAGTTGCATTGAATTGGTATATAAACGCGACTAGGTTGCAGGGTAAGATCTGTTGAAAATCAACCAGTGATCAGTGAACAAGTGAAATAAATTGAACTAATGAGATAGTAAAGTGCTCTAACGTGAACCAGTGAGATTGTAAAGAGCTGAAAGTACATATAGCGGTATATAATAGCAAATACTACAACTCAAAGCATACGATAAACTTTAGTACATATTTCTAACCAAAATCATAAACATTTTTATTGTTTTATGTTATATATTTGATATAATACAGTTTATAGTATTATATGTAATTTTAGAAATAAATAATAAAAATAATAAAAGTTAGTTTGTAAAGCCAACTACTGGTCCCTTACTGTGTCAACAATTTGGCTTCAACGTTTTTGATCCTGAGTCTTCATACTGTCTTAGACAATCTAACGAAATCATGTTTATGATACTAAAAGTATTTGTAAAATTACATATACCCTTCATATTTTATGTCGATTTTTTTACCATGTCAATGATGGCTGCGCAGAAGAATCAATAAAAATATGTCATGTTTTAAAATTACATCTGTACTTCCATATAGAAATAATAGTATATCTATTTGCACCATGGGCTTTTGGGGTATTGAGTGCGGAATTCTCGTTTGTTCCAGCCAATTTTAATAATTTTAATAGTATCTGTTATTTCTCTATTAAATGGTTTTAAGTGTTTGTTACATTCATTACAATTTTTTCAGTTATTGCCAATTGCAATAAACATTCAATTTTCCCTCATCTACGATTTACTTTTTAAAAAAATTGGAAAAATCAATTACAATCAATTTCCCTAACCCATATACGTATAGTTACAATACCGAGATGAAGAAATTGTTTTTGACTTTCTTATATAATTTATCATTTGAGTTTTTTTTATCCAGAATACAAATAACAACACTGTTTTTTCTAGTAACATAAAGATTCAAATTCTACATTAGTTTTCCGTATAAATACTCGTGTAATATATTTGTATCTATGATTGCTTGTGAAAAATAAAAAAATTTGCAGATAAAAATATCTAAATTTTTTATCCCATACGGACAACTTAATTTAATATTTAAACTTTATTTAATCTAAACTCAATATGATGGTTTTATTTTTACACAACGTAGAAACGTCTTATTAAGTAGATGTGGATTATTTAAGAAATATAACTTTGGTTTTGTTTTCTTTCCTTTTTTATGTTTTACTTTTTAGGAAAAGAAACAAAAACACCACATGGTAATGAAAAAACTAGTATATCATTAGTAAGTACACAATGATATTGAATATTATTTTTATATTATTTATAATAACCAAACAGAAATGTTGTTGTTTTAATATTTTGTTCATAATTTGATTACTATTGTATTCTGGCCTGTGAAGCTTCTGATAATAAATAACACGTACCTATACATTTCCAATTAGAAAAAACCATAATAAAGAAAATTTCCATTTAATTTCAATTCAAATTGATGTGTTCTATGTTTAAATGAGAATTTTAAGGTGATGAATTATTTCATTAATTTTGTCGATTAATTATTATTATAATAATTATAATCATCGAAAAAACTAAATGTATATTTTTATTAAATAAATATAAATTCCTAAAGATCATTGGCGCTAAGAAATATCTAAAATGATTTTGATAGTTTTAAGCTAATATCATTAAGTCTTAATCGATTTGCATTTTATATATTATTGATTTCATATGTAGCGATTGTAAAGTGTTAGTTATTTATTTCTCTTAAATAAATTATCATAACTAAATTTCGGAACTAATTATCATCATTACTGGTAATTAGAAAATTTTATTTTCAACTTTGCAATTGTTTCATTTATAAAGAGAACGATGAGGACAAAAAATGAATATTAATCATATCACATGATTATTAAAAATGCACAATTTAACATATAATACGGGACCTACCTGTTTAACATAAGCAGTCAGTATACATTTACAGTGAGTGGCCAACTTTTCGGATATTGCTTTTTATAATTACATCAGTCGATCTATTTATCATTCCCTGGGCACTTATATGTTATTTATTTTATTCTGTGTCGGAACCAAGGAGTTGCAAATCTGCCATATTTTTACTATTAGTATTGTACGTTGGCCGTATGATATACTCAAAGTATGTGTTTTACTCATCGTCAAATGACCGTTCACAGGTGGATCAGTAAAAATCGAATTTTCATTTAAATATTTACAAATTTACTTTAGTTAACGAAAACGAAATAAAATTACATTTTGCATTGTAATTTAAACTGAAAAATTAAAATTTCATATAAATTAAATTACAACAGTAATCGTAAATACGATGAAACTCATATCCGCCATATTTATAATGCGCAAAGAATGTCAATTTCTCACGGCAATTTGTATCAGTATCCATTAAAGATTATTTTTGTGTACTAAGAATCTTTTGTATATATAAACATGTGTTTACCATAACAATTCCATTGAAATACAATATCGTTCTATAATCTTATACTTTCTTTACATAATTTCTTCCACATTCCCGCAATAACTGAATCAAAATGAAAATAATAATAATATGTATAAGCAAATAGACAAAATAATTCACCCATATTTCTAAATCCGTATATGTATAAACCGTCTGTTTATCCAGTCTTCTATGGTATATATACTCATAAAAATAATCTATTTAAATCCAATCCATCGCATTCTGAAATGGATATTCCAATTTTAGAATATTTTCGATCGTTGTGTACTCGGTGGAAAATCAAAAAAAAATTTTAGGAAAACTTATATCTTCCAGAATCTATCAATTTATCGAGATTTACCGCATCAGAAAATAATCTAAATGTTTTATATTTATTACAATTTAATTCCAATCAACTAATTAAGAAAGAATATTTTTCTTTTTTTTAATAATAAAATACTTGAAGAAAATCTTCACGTCCCATTTTCATTCTTGTACTATTTTTTATATTAAATCGAAATTAAGATAATAATGGTTTTGTATTTTAGCAAAAAAATAAATCCATTGATACTGAAGATAAGCAAAAAATAAAATCATAATAAATAGAACAGAAGAAAATAATCTTTTCAATTTGATATACGAATTAGAAGATATTCGATTTTTATTATACATTTTTCTTTTATTTGTTCAAATTTTACACGGTCTACAGCATTTGTACCTGTATTCTTTTATATAGATAGATAAAGATGAAATTTCAGCTATTTTTACCAAGTTAGTCTTAAAGGATGGAATTGGACAACTAAAACTGCCATACGGTTTTTTATGCAATACATTTATTATATTGTAAAATAAGTTTTATGGTACGCGAGTTTCTCATGAAAAGTTAGTACAAGTATTAAATATTATATTTATATAGGTATAAAATTTACCATATCCACAATAATGTGTTCACAATTTACTTTTCGAAGCTTGTGTAAAATTCGAATCGATATTTGTGTAATTTTGGTCCTTCAAAATTGTTCCAGGTTTGATTCTTTGATACTAGCAGTATTTATAATCCATTCGCAATTGTTTGTTAATTGATCTAACTGTATTTGCCTAATTGATCTATATACTAGCTAGAGCTACTACAATTCAATTGTATATTCAAATGTTTAAACTACCGCGGCTATACCAAATTTGTATATTATGTATTATTTATGAACTAATTTATGTTTCTTAAAAGTGGGTCCTGTTCGAAATAATATGTTTTATAATAGAATATTAAATAAGGGATGATGCGAAATAGGGTATTTTAAAATATAATACCATAAAACAGGATTGGGTACGAAACACTATATGGTACGAACCAGGATATTCCAAACAGGATCAGGTATGAAAAAGTACATGGTACAAAAAATGATATTTTGTTGCATGTAATGGGATTCCCAACTGGAATGGAACTTGCCATTCCTTGACTGATTATGATAAAACTCAGTATGTGTGATGGAAATGGGATCCTAAAATGATTTTTGGTAGTAGTTCTGAAATGTGGCTAACTGGAACGGAATTTAGCTATTTTTTATCCGGTCACTCGACATGTTGAATGAAAATGAGATTATAAACTGATTGTTGAATACAATTGTAAAATATAGTCAACTGGGACAGAACTTAGCCATTCCTTGCCTGATTATGGTGAAACTCGGTATGTTTGGTTGAAATAGGATTACAAAATGATTGTTGAATAAAGTTGTGGAATAAGGCCAACTGGAACAAGTTATGGCCATGGAAATTCTAAAATGATTTTTGGGTGAGGTTCTGGAATATGGCCAACCGGAACGAAACTAGGAGATTCCTTGATCGATTATAATGAAACTCGGTTTGTGGAACGGAAATGGGATTTTAAAATGATTTTTTTTTGAGGCTATAAAATAAATATTAAATATTTGTGGAAACATTTTGCAAATTTGTGAAACTCTAAGATTAAAACACGTTCGAAGTATTTCACACAATTTCTCCTTACAAATTTTAGATGTTTAAAACAAGCTCCATGACAAATAAATACACTTCAATAAACCATCGAAAAAACTATATGGTATCAACGAATTCTAAGTTTTATGCTTCTCGGTAAATTTACTTTACATTATCGAACTTATTTCAGAACTACCAAGATGGAAAACCCCAAAATTAGAAATGCACTATCGTACAATAATCAAGTAATAAATAATAATGACGTAGTCCGCTAGAAAATAGCAACAAATAAATTCATATTCCAGATAGTAATCCAACATTCATTTTAGAATCCCATTTCCATCCAACATGTCAAATTTCATTATAATCGAATGAAAAATGGCCTTATTCCGTTCCAGTTAGCCATATTTCAGAACTTCACCAAAATTCATTTTAGAATGCCATTTCTATCCAACATACCGAGTTTCATCATAATCGGTCAAGAAATGACCTAGTTTCGTTCCAGTTGAACATATTCCAGAATTCCATCCAAAAATAATTTTAGAAGCCCATTTCCATCCAAAGGATTTTCCCAAAATCGAATTTCATCATAATTAAGAACTAGCCTATAGGTAGTTCCATTTCATTGGGATTCTACTCTCTTGTACTTTATCCTCTTTCATACCTGATCCTATCCTTTCATATTGTATCTTAAATATGTAGTTTTGAAATGTATTATTTCGTACCTGATGCTATCCTATCGTAAATATCCTATTTTTAAACATTCCGTTTCGTACCTCATACTGTTTTTTATATGTTCTATTTTTTCAAATCCCTTTTCGAAATATACTATTGCAAACGGTTCTCCCTAAAAGTAGGTGGTATTTCTGAACGATGCTAGTTTGAATTTCAGTATTTGTCAGGTGTGAGCTAATATGATTAATTTGAGTTTCAGTATTTGACAGAAGAGGGCTAATGTATGTAAACTAACCAACCATTTTAATTACATAAACATTTTTTAATTTCGTCCAGTACCTTTCAATTTTTGCAATTCATTTTTTTGTGAATTTTTTTTGGAATTTTTCATAAGAATATTACTTTTATGTACGTTTAAAAGCGTACATCTTTTTTTAAGTTTGCCGTTACAATGTTACATACATAATATACTAAACGGAAAAATGTTGTTGTCCAAATACTAGCTTACTATACGAATGGAAACCAAATCGAATGTATACAAATGAGCTCAAATGTCAAAAGGCCACTACTACCCATAAACTCAATCACCGTTTATTATATGTTTAACCCCCCATCTCCACCTGCTATATATCATAATATTTTCATTGCTATATATCTATTAACCAAAATATCAAAGATGGAGTTGGCTGTGGTAAA
This sequence comes from Tipula unca, assembly GCA_951394425.1. Lineage (NCBI taxonomy): Eukaryota > Metazoa > Arthropoda > Insecta > Diptera > Tipulidae > Tipula > Tipula unca. The sequence continues at coordinate 107,676,701 of OX596381.1, forward strand.
CCTGCGATAAATTTGACGCAAAAAATCATTTTGAATTCATTTTGTTTAATCTAAAATAACAAAAAAGTCTCATATAAAATTAAATTAATTTTCTAGCTTTGATGCACACGATGATGTTTACCGTTTCGCTATCAAATTTTCACTAAAATATAAAATCGCCATTTTGAATATTATCAAAATTATATTATAACATCGAGTTTTGCTATTCTGTTATAACTAGATAGTATGATTTCTATTAACTCGTTGATATTTTGGGTCTCCACTAGCAACCGAGTAAAAAATAATGAAATATCATGATGATATATAGCAGGTGGAGATGGGGTGTTACCCAGTTTTACTATTTCAATGTACCTTGTACACTGTACAAAAGTAGGTAAAAACGATAATTATATTTGGATTGGTCCACGGCACTAGTATGTATTTCTCGAAAATTGAAAAGGAATAAGTGGATTAGATCAATTAGTTGCATTTTCGGCTATGTGAATCTATGGGATTGAGCGATCTGTAGTTGCAACATGCGGTGACGAATAAATAAAAATTAAATAAATCAATCTTAAAATAAAAACATTTTTCCAAAAAATATGTCTTTAACATAATTAAAAATCACACCTACTTTTGGAAAACAATATTCACTAACAACCGCTAAAGTAATTCTTTCGGTGTATTAAATTATTAAAAGAACCACTTAATTAAGGAGTGCTTGAAATAAGGTATATGAATAAATAGAAGCTATGATAATATAATATTAAACTTAAAATAGTAGAAAAGGCTTATGGAGAAAACAATTTTAGGCCCTTTCCCAAACACCGACTTATTTGAGACTTATTGACTTATTTGACGCCATCTTGAATAAATCGGTCAAGTCGTCCCAATTGATTTTGCTGAATTATTTTGGCAGCTACAATATTTTCGACACTATTGAAAAAATGTTTGTAACAAAAATCACGAAAATAACATTATTATTTTGACAAGCACACATTTTTATATGGTTACTGCGACATGTTTTCATGATACCAAATAAGTTTTTTTTGAAAGAGAGAGATAGCAAATAAGTCACCTCGCTAGCAGACTTATTTAAATAAGTCGGACAAAACAAATACGTCGGTGTTTGGGAAAGGGCCTTAAAAAGTTGATTTTTTTCATAACCAATTAAATTTGCGAATAAATGTCAAAGGGTTTCTTAATATTTCCAAACTTTTTTTCTAATGTACGAGTTGTTTTGACTAATTAGAAAGTCTCCTGTATTGAAACACATTTGGTAACCCTAATTGCAACTTCTAATTGATCGATTTTTTTATTTTACTTTTATTAATGAAATCGCACCTAATAAGTCACCACTCCGTCGTCCGTCTGTCTAGTCTGGCACAGGTCCAAAATTGTTGAACTATCATTCGTAAGTTCGTAACGAGTGGACATTAAGTCATTTAATCCGCATAACCCAACTATTTTTTCAAAAAATAAATTAATTTAATTAATTAACAGTTATCGTAAATGTCGGTTTCAAAAATTTTTACTTTTTTTTATATATCATTTTAAAGGGCTCACTTTAGAAACTGATTTTGCTTCATGCTTACTTCATGAAATTGTACTGCTGTTCCGCGATACAATTCCCCAAGATTAAGAGAAAATAAAAAAACGTTTCGTTTTGTTTCGTGCAGCACAAAGCTTACGTTCCAATTGCCACATTTAAAACCTACTTCCATTGTACCAAATGATTTCATATATACTGAAAACTACAGTACTTTAGTCTAACAGGCTAACCAACCATTCATTCAGCTGACAAACAGTTACGCTTTAGTACCAAAACATGTTGATAACCGAATTAACAATGGCTCTTTTAAAAAACAATCACGAAAACCAATGCATAACCTAAATTTTGTTCCTAGGATTTATCACAAAAATACAATTAATTAAATTAAAAATAAAAATAGCGCCAACGACAGCAACAACTAAATGTGATTTTAATATAATTAGATTTGCTACCGAAATGATTTTTCGGCGCACAAAATTAGGGTATAATTGTGAGGTACAAACGGGATGAGAAAATTAATGTTTAAATTTTCGGATACAATAATCATCTGCCGCCCTATCCTCCTTCACACGTTCTGTGATTTTAATGAGTCATGATATTTTAAAAAAATATTGAATTAAGTTTAATCTGTTTAAAAATAAAAATGGAAAAGTTTCACTCTCTTTGAAAGGATTTTCGGTATATACTTTTCTCGTTTCTTTGTTTGTTTAATTTTGACAATTTAATTAATTTGGAAGGAAAGTAATTTTGTTTCTTTTATCAAATGTTGTTATTATTGTTGTTGCAGCACGTTGGGATGAATTTTATCACTGTTATATAAGGTTGTTAGAAAATTCTTATTATACATAATAATATTTAAATTATTAAAATAAATAATAGCATAGCGGGAGAAAAAAATAAGAAAAATTTCACTGCGTTACTAAATTTGGTGTTACATATTTATTTCGCCATTTTCGTACATAAGAACAACAAGACTTATGCAGTGTACATAGTATATATGTTGAAGGATTCGTTTTTCTAAAAACTGTTTAGTGTGACCCTACATACGAAACGGGAAATACGTAACAAGTAATTGATATATTTTTTTTAACAATCTTATTTATTCACATAAAATTTTACAATGTACCTAGTCTATAGACTAACAACATTTCTTTTTTGACCTAAATTGCTAAATTGTGTTTAATTAAGGATATCCCCATTGGTTTTCCTTATGTTCTATTTACTGGTGTTACTGCCTTACGCTGACTATAGTGCTAACTCAAAAGGTTTTACTGTTTTCAGTCTTCTCACTGCTTCCCTGTGGTCGAGTAGTTGGTTGGCCTCAACGTTCGGGTGATTCTGGAGCCTCACTTCATGCTTCCGTGCAGCATTGTTTGCTTCTCTGGTGACAGTTTCCACTCTAAGGTCCCTGTGGAGGTCGCTATTACGTATGTACCAGGGGGCATTTACAATATCCCTTAGCACTCTGTTATGGAATCTTTGAACGATATCCATGTTGCTTGGTTTAGTACAACCCCACAGCTGAATTCCATACATCCAAATGGGCTTTAATATCTGCTTATATAGCATCAATTTATTGTTTATTGATAGATTGGAGTTCCTTCCCATCAGCCAATACATCTTTCTATATTTGAGTCTGAGTTCTTCGCTTTTTTTCTTGACATGGACCTTCCATCTAAGTTTGGTATCTAGATTCATCCCTAGATATTTTGCTGAGTTAGCATGTGGTAATGGGACATTATTTAATACCACAGGCAAATGATTTATTTTTCTGTTGGTGTAGTCAACACGTATGAATTTTGTTTCATTTAACCTGACACGCCATTGCTTCGTCCATCGATAAATTTTGTTCATCGCTCTTTGAAGCTTATTGGTAGCTCCTTCAATGGTATCATCTACTACCAAAATAGCAGTGTCGTCTGCAAATGTGCCAATTGTGGTATTCTAAGATAATGGAATATCGCTTGTGAATAATAAATATAGAATGGGTCTAAGACACTTCCTTGTGGTACTCCAGCTTTGATCTTGTTAATTTCTGAGTATGATTGTTCCTGTTTAACACGAAAGTGTCGCTCTGTAATGTAGGATTTTAATATTTGGCAGAATTGTGAAGGTAGAATGTTCTGGAGTTTGTGCAGAAGACATCTGATATATGACATCAGATTGTTTATTAACCGAAGATAAACTTCAGTACGTGAGAAAACAGACTTGCCTAAATTTTCACAAGCTTTACCCATCGTTTTAATGTTTATGGTTTTTAACAGGCATTCTATTTTTTCAAATAGCGTTTTAATATACGGAATGGATAGATATTTTACTTCGATGTTAGTACTGTTTTGGGAATGTTCTTGTTATGGGATAATATGTTGTTACTTCTGTTTCTATGTGTGTGTTTAAAAATTGTTGTCCTAATCGTTTTTTTGTATTAAATTTCTTGGGTATTTATTTTGTAATAAAGTTATTGTTAAAAGATTGAAATTTTGTTGATGAAATTTTAAGATTTTATCACATAAAATTGAAATAGAATTAATTTTGTATCTCATAGGTAGCCAGGATTCAAAATTTAGATACCGACCTGACCATGTATCTTTATGGTACCAATCTTTACATATGCCACCATTTTATTCAAGTAACAGCATAATATCTAAAAAAGGATTTTTTGATCCGTTTCCCGTTTATACGTGAATTGTAAATGCTTGTTGTATGCATTAAATGCGTTTAACATATTCTCTATTTTATTTTTTGGTATCGCTGTGATTATATCATCAACATATAGAATAATTTTGGCGAGAAATTAAGTTTGGACAGCGTTGTAGATTCAAGGTCTTCCATTACTAAATTAGCTAACAAAGGACTAACTGATGATCCCATCGGCGAACCAAAAATCTGTTTTTATATTTTGTTATCAAACGAAAATTCACAATTATTGAGCACCAAATTCAAAGCTTCAATGAACCGTGGTATGGTTAGCTTTGTCCCACTGTTCTTTTTAAATCTTTCCATTTGTCACAAATTAATTTCAGCACTATTTTATTATCTACATACATTAGTAAATAATGATTTTACGTCTAGTGAAAATATAATATGATCGTGAGGAAGAATTACATTTTTTATATTTTTTTCTTTGAAATCAATTGAGTTTAACGAGGATTGGTCCTTGTTTCTACATGTATTTGTTTGTGAGGAAAGAACGTGCTTGCTACTCTCAGATCCTGAGAAATTGTAAAGTACATCATTCTCTCACCATTATCGGTCACAGTTTCGTGTCGGGAGTATGGATCTATCTTTTCATACAAGTGGGCCTGATTTCTGCCGACTCTAGAATTAAAGTCCCCAATTACCATTCTAACATTGTGCTCGGGTATAGATCCTATCAGATTGTCCAAGTCACTGTAAACTGAGTCTTTATCTTGGGGCTGGCTGACTTTTGTGGGCGCGTGTACACAAAATATCGACAGGTTGGCTAACTTCAATGCGCAAGGGAAGCACAATCGGTTATTGACTGCTTGGAAATCCAAAACAGCGTTCTTTACCTTCGGCCCAAGAAGAAGTCCAGCTCCGAGTTTTCCGAGGTCATCTATACTGTAGAGCAACGTATAGCCCTGGGACACATGGTCTCCACTTTTAGGCCAGCGAGTTTCTTGAAGAATAGCGAGTTCCAGCTGATACTCCTTCATGCGCGTGAGTAGGCCCTCCGACGCTTCCTGGTTTTCTAAGTGACTGCGCGTTCCACGTACCGATCCTAAATTTCGTGTCCGGGTACTTGAGCGGGGGTCCGGTGTTTTTTTGGCAGTAACAATATTTCTTTTTGTTGACTTTATAAACAGTTGATTTTTTACGTAGGCGGGTCGTCAGCCCAGAGATCCAACCGCGACTACGCCCCCTACGACAAGCAGAGGATACTGTGGTGGTATTCTTGGGAAACATGTTCGTGCAATTTAAATTTACGAGACATGGGAGTACACCGACCACAGGGACCCAAATTCCGCTGAATACCCAGAGTTAGAAGGTTAGTTTTCGCTATCTTGCGCTGATTCTTCAATGCTTTCTCCATCAATTAAAATCGACGTGTCGTCAACAACATTCGCCACAGTATTCTTTTTTAGTTCTAATATTTACATGCAATGGACCGCACCCAGTACATTGGTCTATGGTACTCTTGTCTTGATCTCTTACAATTCATAGTAAGTATCGTCCAGCAAAGCTCTGGAAGATTTTCCTTTCAAGTATGATTTCAGTATTCTAGCAAATTTCATTTGCGGGTGAATTCTTATCTTATAGTTAAGTCCTTCATGCCAAACTTTGTGAAAAGCCAACGTCTAAAAATATCGTTAAGTAGACCATATCTCCTCTAGAGAGCTTTCTCAATAATGTTGGTTGTTCTGTGGAGATGATCTATTGATGCATGTTGGTTACGTATCAAGTTTTTTCTCTCAATTATCCGATTTTTAACCATTGCTCAAAGAGTTTAGACATAATTAGTAATAATAAAATTAATTTTCGGTTAATTCGGTTTTAAAATATAATTCTATATAAAATCACAGCACAAATGATATATTTGAATTAATTTTACTGAATATATATTAACGTAAATTTAAATTTAAAAGCTAAACATGAAGTACAACTTATTCATGTATTTCATAAATGTGATCCATCAAACATACTGTAAATTACGTTTTTTTCCGAAACATTTTTGTTTTGAGAAAAGATGAAAATAAAACTTTCAAACTTTTCAACAAATTTTGTTCAGTGTTCTGTATACTCTACATTTATAATTTTATGTACGTATATAATAGCTTTCTTTTTATTTGTTTTATTTTCGACGTACGAAAATTTCCATAAAGGTATGTATATACATATATTATATACACACCAAAGTTATTTCTATCTAAAACAAACAAGAACATTTATTTTCCACGTCATAAAACTGATATAATTTCCATTTCTTGCTTACTTTAATTTATTTTAAGTAAATGAAAATAGCATAATTGTGGTTTAATATAATTTAAAACACTAAAATATATTTATTTAATATTTTTTTATTGTCCAAACAATTAAATTGTGATCAAAATGTTTATTTAACAATTAAAAAATATTTTGTTATCTTCTTTCTCCTAAGATTCTGGAAGATGCTGGTACTATGGTAGTAAGATCCGGGAGTTGTATTGTTTGAATAATTATATTGCAAATCAAACAAGCAATATCTTATAGATATACCCGTAACCGTACACATAGATACGTCACAAAATTTATGTCAACACGTGGTGCACTTATGTGGTGCACGTGTTTTTTCTCATAATTTAAAATTAACGTACAGATATATTTTTAAAACATGAATTGTTTTTTTTATTTTTTGCGCAACCATCATTGACGTAGTAACAAAATCGACATAAAATATGAAGGGTGAAACTAAAAGTGTTTGTAAATTTACATAAAATACAATAATTTGTATTATATACATTTTATTATATCATATATGTAACATAAAATAGTAAACATGTTTATGATTTGGTTTAGAAATACAAAATTTGGTTGTTAAGTATAAAATTGCAAAAATATTGACGGCGCCAGTGGTAAAAATGTTACAACCCATTTTCGTTACCAATTAGGCAAACACATAAAATGCTATTCATATAGAAAAAAATGCCACCTGAAATACATCTCTGCGTTAAGTGGCCATGTTTTTTTTTGTTTACATGAGCGGTATCTATTAAAATTCTCATGCTTATAAAGTTTCACTGTAATTGCCCAATTGGTTGATGCATTATATATATTTATATGCATACTTGTATATCAGGTCGTCTATTTTTTTCGTAATTAAAAATTGTAAAAATTATGTAATTTCACTTTTCATTTTGAGCATAGGTTCGGTTAAATCCTATCGTAGCAACAACCGTCTGGAGATTTGAAAATCTTTAATAAATATATAATTTATAATACAAATAAATAATTTTTTCGTATTGACAACATATAATATAAAAAATCACTCCTAAAATTAATTGTTGCATTCTTGGGCATTTTGCTGGGAAAAAACTCCAAACTGATTGGAATTAAATTGTTCTCAACAAAATACGGGTAATATTGTAAATAATGATAGCCATGTGCTTTTTGTTGTTCGTAAACCATAACCGAAATTATCCCTTAATTTTAAAAAGCTCTTTTGTAACTATATTCGATACTGCTTTTCTAAAATCGGTCAAAAATATTTGTTATTTTATTAAAATGAGTAATTTCGGCCAAAACACGTAGAATAACCATAGATAAACTAGTACTAGTTTATCTATGGAATAGTACTACTAGTTTTTCTATGGAATAGTACTACTAGTTTATCTATAGAATAACTACGAAATAGGTACGAGTATAACTTTTAATCGACTGATGCACCTATATATATAGTGTTATTTAACTAGTGTTTTTCTGTAATTTGTTAATGAAGCAATTTACGTCAGTTATACAAAGACAGTTGTATTGTCGAGCTTATGGACACACTCCTGACTTTTTATCCATCTTGTTAGATAATACAAATATAAATTATGCAGGCAGGGAAAGTAAGGTTATGTGATCCAAAAATTAAAATTTCTAAATAATGTTATTAAAATTGTAAACCATTTATTTGTATTGAATTTTATTCATATTCATATTCGTCATTACGTCTTGTCATTAACCAAAAATGAAATAGTAACAAAACAAAATAATAAAACTTTATTTAAATATACTGCAACCTATAACTGCAGCGTAGTATGGCCCGTATATCTAGAAGGTGATAAATTAAGGCAGTCATCATGGTTAGATGGATTAAATTCTAAAATAACGAAAAATGGAAAAAATTAAATTAATAGTAACATGTAGTTATAGTGTTATCATTGTATACAATTTAAAAGGCCACTTTGGTAGCAACACATTAAATGTACAAATAAAACTATAAAATAATCCTAGCAAATATATATATGTATTTTTTTATTTAATAAGGGTTATTTGCCTTAAAAATTATCCTTAACAGATGAGTTGTACTCGAAAAAACACAGAAAAAAAAAATTTATTGCCTTAAGAAAAAAACATTTTTTTTATCTTCTCAAAAATATAAAACAAAACTGTTATGTTTATATTTATAATAAAAATATAAAACCAAATTGTATACATATTACATACTAGCAGTACAGCAAACAACTATTTACTGTTAAACTAAAGGGTGGTTGAGAATCAAAAGTAGATAGAAACGTTCTCATATGTATGATAGTTATTTTTTAAATTTGACTGATTTAAATTTGATCTCGTAAAGCTCGGTTCGCAACCTGACGTCATGTGGAGATAAAATAACCGATAAATATTTATTATTCAATTTGTTGAATTTTAAACTTTTTCAATTAGCAAAGCTATAAAAGAGAATCCTGATATCCATACATATATCTTTGCTATATCTATTTCGCTATCTCTTATTCAATATGACGGACTTGGCGAATGTATATTTCTATGAAATTGTATGCAAAGTACAAACATATTTTTTTCTGTCCTCAATCAATAAGTTTTTATTCGTATTATTTGATAAATGATTATAAACTTTTATCCTTATTGTTAATCAATAAGCTTACTATTTTTCTAATAAATTACATAATTTAAAAATATCCCTGAATGTTGGTCAAAAGTCGAAACATTTACATATATTTACGTACTCTATTATATTAGTTCCTTTCAATAAATTATTTAGCTTCGAGATATATTAAAGAAAAATGTATTAGTTATAAATGTATTAGAAACATAGTAAAGCAAATAGTTAACATAAATTAATTAGGGATAAAAGCGATTAATTGATAAATAATTGCGAAAGAAAAAAAATACTTTTAAATTTTACATACAAACAGTTTTTTATTATTCACCAAGTACGTCATGTCTAGAGACGAAATAATCGAAAGTAAAAGTTTCCTTGTATAGCATTCAAAACCAACACTAATGTCAACATAAACGTTAAACCATAGACAATCATACTATATTTCTGATTTGTACAAAAACAGAGGAGTACAACAAACTTCTGATTTTTCCTGTGACACCGCTGTGTTGGTGCATTTTATTGTATACACTGTATACACTATGGAATATCAGGAACACAACGAAGACATTAAAAATATTTTTTCTCGCTCATACGCAGTGCAAATAGAAATAGGCAAGGACGCAAATAAGCGAACTGCGAAATAGCCGGTACAGCCTTGAGCCCCAGAACAAGTAGAGATTATAAAAATTTAAAAAAAAAAAAAAATAGAAATATGGGGAATCTATATGCTGTTTTGCCTAAACTAATCGCGTTTTACATGGGACAGTTGTTTGAGTTCTCGATATCAATTAGTCGAATTTAATGAAATTAAATTGGAATATCAATTTTGAATTAAATAATATAAATCTAAGTGGTCTCAAATAAAAGTTTTCTTATCTTATTCTATTTAATATTCTAATGCATAGATTTAGCATTGTTTCAATTTAATTTACCTAAGTTCGATTAAATACTAAAGCTGTCTCGTACAACTGTCCGTTGAAAAACGCATCTAATATTTATTTTTTTTATTTTTTTTATTTTGCTATGTGCCGTTAAATCTATGCATATTCTTGTAAAGAAATTACGTGGATTGCGCTCATTGCTGAGTTGTTGTACTTTTAGAATCTCGGTCTTCCACCATTCTCGCTTCTTTCATCTACAAATGAGCTTAGCTGCCCTCCTAGCAAGAGTAGCCTTGTTTTCCTCTCGATTGTGAGACGTTGTGGCACTTTACTATGGGCTATATTTTGTTACTCAACTGCAAGGGGACACGCGTCATCAAATCAGTCATTCTTCATCAGGGTTCTTCAATCAGACAGGGTTCACACAGTCAGACTGGAATTAGCTTCCTTAATATAGTCGATGACAAGATCCTGGGCCTCTATTTGTGAATTCGAATTCGACCAAACGAACGACGTTTTCGAACGATTGGATTTGTGAATTCGAAAACGTACAATAAATCAACGAAAACGTGTTACTATGAAACGAAATCGATAAACCTAAAACGAACACAAATTTCCCTTATCGCGCAATTCGTTTTCGACTAAAAATTGTACGATCGTGAACGAATTTCTGTTCGTTATACATTTTGTTGACGAACCCATATAAAAGGATCTTAAATTTTAAAATTTAACTTAATAAAAACGGCAATCGGTGCTATATTATATGTATAAATAAATTATAATACATATGTACATAATGTACTTATGTATATATACTTATATAGTATTTACATTATATATAAAATATAATTTTTATACATATTCATTTGCCATATAATCTAATATTTATATATACATGTACATATACATACAGAAAATATACTATAATTGTTAATATTTTTTTTTGTGAGGACAATAATAGTTTCATAACAAAAACAAACAGAAATAATGTAACAAAAACATAGTTTTAATAAATTTTATTGTTTGTACATATTTATAATTTTGGGACATGAAAAATTACAACATTTTAACATATAACAGTGATGAGTGTTGTTGTTGAACTCCAAAACAATAAACTAAACGTCAAAATTCAATCAAAGTTTATATTTTTCATGTAGGTGTAACCATTAAAAAAATTTTCCTTTTTCATTTTGTGACTGTGTATAGTTCTATTTACGATCGAATGCACAAATACCAATTCAAATTCGAAACGAATCTATCATTCGAAACGAATTGCAATTCGAAACGGATTCACCAATAGGGGTGCTGATATCGTGTCTTTTGATCTTCAATTATCATGCGTTTCTTTGTGTTCCCAACCTTGCACGAAAACTTCCATCGTAGCTTTATAAATCCCATCAGATCGTCCAAGTAATTATTGTAAAATAAATCTTTATCTGGCTGACTTCTGTGGGCGCGTGTACACAAATTATCGACAACTTGGCTAACGTTATAAGCAAGCCAAGCGTTTATAATCGGTTATTGACTGCTTGGAAATCCAAAACAGCCTTCTTTACCAGCGGCCCAAGAAAAAATCCAGCTCCAAGTTTTCCGAGGCCATCTCCACTGTAGAGTAATCTATAGCCCTGGAACACATGGTTTCCAATTTTAGGCCAGCTAGTTTCTTGAAGAACCACGAGTTCCAGCCGATACTCCTTCATACACGTGATTTGGCCATCCAACGCTCCTGGTTTCCTAAGAAACTGCATGTTCCATGTGCAGATCCTAAATATCGTGTGCTTGAGCGGGGAACCGGTGTTTTTCGGCGGTATCCACTTTTCCTTTTGTTGATTTTATAAATATTATTTTTATACGAATGAGGTCGCCAGTACAGCGATCCAACCGTTTAGTCGCCTCCTACGACAAGCAATGGATACTGTGGTGGTATTCTTGGAAAGGATGTTCGTGCTATTTAGGTTTACGAGACATGTATGTACCCCCCGACCATAGGGGCCAAGTATAATACTACTGCACTTAAAGCTAATCTGACCCAAAAACGAATCTAAATTTACTGTGAAATTAATTGGTGAATTCAATGTTCGAATTTTACTGTGAATATACCATATGTGAATTTCCGAAAATGACTAATATAATATTTGTGCAATAACATATAATTACATCAATAATAATTTTTATAATTATATTTATATTAAATATACCTTCAATACATCATTGAAACGAAATACATAATTGATTTCCTATTAATTATCTTATTTCTTTCAATTTCCTTAATTAACAATTAATTAACTATATGACCTTTTCAGGTCACTTCTGAGGAAATTGTATCCAGAATAAATGATATTTAATTAGTAAACCTGATCAATTTTCTATATCGAAATAAATATTCAACTCCTTATATAAAATAATATTGAACCGTTTTATTAATATATATATAAATATACATTTGAAAAATTATCGTATACTCGTATAAGACATAGAAGAATATGCTAAAAAAAAATAGGAAATGTAACTTGTTTTATCTATTGGATAAAGAATTTAATTTTGTTTCATTTACATTTATTACTTATCATTTTTAGATCTTGTTTCTGCTATCGAAATGATTCTTCTTAATTATGATTATATTATAACACATTCAGAAATATTAATTAATAAAGTTTTCCTTATGTTTTTCATTTAGCGCAAATTAAAAGTGACGCACAAAATTTAACCAACTGAAGCAAAACTAACAATTTTAACTTAATTTTTCAAAAAATTAAATTATTGAGTTTCGGGAAGGGTTACAGATTTTTCATTCTCTTTAATAAGTTTATTAACAATTTTCCAGAAGAAATGAAGAAATTCTTCTTTAATATAATTTGGTTTTTGCTTTATCTTGCAACATTTTTTGTTGGAAAATTAAAGTTAATAGATAATTTTGAGGGAATATTTAAAAACAAAAACTTGTTTATTTATTTTTTTATTTTATCTAAAATGTTAAGAAACGGGAAATAAGTAAAAAATATTAAATAAAAAGAGAGGTCTTCATAAAAATTGTGGAAACATTACAGCTAAAGGGTATATGTTTTTCATTATGAAATGGTTTTGAGCGGAAAAGGTTGATGAAAAGGGATGGGAGCATAATAAAAAAACAATTTAGCGATTTTATATTATGTTGTGCGATATCTATTCAAATGGTTAATTAATTTATGTGTTAATTGCACTAAAAAATGTAAACTGAAGGGATTTTTATTTATTTTTATATTTTGCTTGAATTATACAAGGTTAGCCAACAAAGACGATATGAATTCGTAACATTTTATTTATATTTTTTTTTTGCATGGAGATTTATTATATTTATTATGGCTGACTGTACAAAGTGTGGCAACGTGTCAAGATTATTCATTTTTTTTATTCTTTAACGGTTTTTTATTTTAACTCAACCAAAATATTGTGAGCGTTTTAATGTGAGTACAAGTCCCAGTTTGATCATGATTTGGAACTTAATCTGCTGTTTGAGGGACCGGGAACGTTTGCTAATTATCGAGTAGTAAATGCGCATCAGCTTGTACAAGCTCAAGAACCGGTATCCACTCGAGATTCTGTCTGTCCGAAGATTCATCTGTCTTTTCGCCTTAAGAATATATCTAGGATCAAATCTTAAAATTTTTTCATATAAATTTCAACTGGCACAAGAATTAAAATCGCAAGAAAATATTGACTTTTGAATAACCTTATAAGCACCTTTTTTGTGAGGCTACGTGAAGGCAGTATACAAAGACAAGAAGGTAATATACTTACTGGTTTCATTTTCATTCGTTTCTGCGCATCTCTCAAAAATCTACAAACATGGAGTCATTAGTCATGAAGAATATCTCGTGATGTAGGATGGCATCAATGTCAACCCCTTTTAAGCAACCTGAAACGGAAACAGTTCATATGTTATACCTACAGATTAATTTACGAATCATGCTACACTTACTTTGAATATTAATTGATTGGAACTCTCGTACTAAGATCGTTTTATTGGCTTTATTTTATAGATGAAGTGAGTTCTGGTGCATAATTTGGTTCAATACCAGTCGCTTGATATAACTCACATGTAACAAGAATGTTGGATAAGAATTTTCACTATGTAATTGTATCTACTGATGCACAAATAAATCCAGTACGTACATAGTTAATATAGCAGTAATATGTTTTATTTGAATTTATAAAAAAAACAAACCGCGAACCAAAAAAGTATAAAGAATTAAATGTTTAAAGAATATATTGTTTTATTAATTTTTTTTAATTTAATCCAAAAAGACCTTATTACTAAACGTAAATGTTAAAATTGGTAAGTAAATAGAAATATATGGCGACTAGTGCCGCCTTTTTGGGTATTTATGTTTTTGACGTGTGTAAATTTCCATGAATTATATTTTATTACAAAAAAATAAATAAAAGCAGTTGATATGTAATTGTAAAAGCTATTCGAGTTTTACATCATGTCGTCTTTGTTGGTCCAATCTGTATTAAAGAGAAACATGAAAGGAACAATTATTTTACAGTGGACATTACACCATACACATGTTGATAATACTTTTATACCTCATTGATTCAACCAAATTGCTCTACTTCATACAATCCAAACTCATTCTTTCGCAATGATGGAAAATATTCTTATATTATACGTACAACATGATTTATGTTTTAATATGTACTTCAATGTAAATTATAAGAGCAATTTAACCCTTACACGAGGCGAACACATTATATTAATATTTGTACATACATTTTAAATAGAGCATTGGAAGCGTTACATAAAACAATACATATTTTGTTTATTACTCGTATAACAAAAATATTCCAAATATTTTTTTAAAATTAAAATTTAAGTTTTATAATATATTTTATCATAAATAACATAAAAATAAAACCATAAAATAAGGTTAATAGCCTAAACTTAATATGTACATAAAAGTATGTATACATTGTATATTATTAATTTAAATGAAATGTTATTTATATTAAATGTGTACATAGAAATAATTTTATTTAATTTAAATAGTTTAATTTTCAATATAACGATATAACGACATAATCATCCAATATTTGTTACAAGAGATAATTTTTGTGAGTTTTATTTAATTTTTTATGTAAACATGTATGGGATATACATTACATACAAGACATGTTGTACATTTACATATAATAGATTTCGCGAATTATAAGTAAATTTTAGCTTTGGGGACGTCATTCTTGAGAAACAGATTATCCATAAATCACATCTCCGTCTAATCTTTTACAGAATCCATCTATTGCATTAGCAGAGATCGTTATACATATTTGCTTTAGCACTATAAACACATTAAAAATACATATATAGAAATGATCTAAATATTAAATGGATAGATAAAAAAAAAATCCATATTCAGATATAGTATATCTGATATACTAATGAAAATATATTATATCTATCTGTATATGTACTTATTTTCAGCTGATGGATATCCAATCCGCTATCGAAAAATCCATCCTTATCCAAAATAACCATTCAATAAATTATTATGATATTTTGATTTGATTTCATTTTGTTGCTGCACATCGTGTGATATCAAGAGAACCTAAAAAAAAAATTAGTGTTTCACGGATTACTCCAGCACTCGATGCCACTAACGGGTCCATGGTGCCAGCCAGCCATGCCAACAGCCAGCCAACCACATATACTTACACATTAAAAACACCCAACCGTGATTTTTGGTCACCACCATCGAACCCGAGGCCCCCGAATAACAAAGCAACGACTCTACTTGCTTTGCCAACGAGGGCGGCAAAACGAGGACTTACTTCTTGAACTCGTTCATCATCCAGAAAAAATATATTCTGGGAAAAGGTTATAGGAGCAGTTTTAGGAAACAATTTTCTTATGTCTTATAAAAAAATTAACAAATAAAACATTGAAGGAATAAATATGTTTTTTCAATATTTTATTTGTTAATTTTTCATTAAGTTTTCCAAAATTTGTTAGAAGGCCATTCATGAAATTCTAAAACCGTTACAATAAAATCAGCGCTGCCCCCTTACTAAAATTCTGAGTATCAAGAAATAATATACAGATTGGCCTACAGCTGCCCCAATGTAAATAACATTTTTATATTTTGCCTTTGCCTAACCAAAAAATTTGAATTTTTTTGTTTTTTATTGGAAATTGAAATGTGTTTTATGTATAGTAGCACATATAGTATACTATTATATATGGTAGCACGACAATTCACGGAAAAGGACAATTCACCGAGAACGACAATTCACCGAAAAGCAATATTGTCGTTTTCGGTGAATTGTTTTTCTGTGAATTGTCGTGGAACCATTATATAATCTATATAATATATAATAGTGATTGTTAATGACTAACTATTTAGAAATCGAATTACGTTACCTTAGAAACGGAATTGGGGATGGCATCAATGTCAACCCCTTTTAAGCAACCTGAAACGGAAACAGTTC
Organism: Tipula unca; assembly: GCA_951394425.1. NCBI lineage: Eukaryota > Metazoa > Arthropoda > Insecta > Diptera > Tipulidae > Tipula > Tipula unca. The sequence continues at coordinate 107,693,124 of OX596381.1, forward strand.
ATATGTTATACCTACAGATTAATTTACGAATCATGCTACACTTACTTTGAATATTAATTGATTGGAACTCTCGTACTAAGATCGTTTTATTGGCTTTATTTTATAGATGAAGTGAGTTCTGGTGCATAATTTGGTTCAATACCAGTCGCTTGATATAACTCACATGTAACAAGAATGTTGGATAAGAATTTTCACTATGTAATTGTATCTACTGATGCACAAATAAATCCAGTACGTACATAGTTAATATAGCAGTAATATGTTTTATTTGAATTTATAAAAAAAACAAACCGCGAACCAAAAAAGTATAAAGAATTAAATGTTTAAAGAATATATTGTTTTATTAATTTTTTTTAATTTAATCCAAAAAGACCTTATTACTAAACGTAAATGTTAAAATTGGTAAGTAAATAGAAATATATGGCGACTAGTGCCGCCTTTTTGGGTATTTATGTTTTTGACGTGTGTAAATTTCCATGAATTATATTTTATTACAAAAAAATAAATAAAAGCAGTTGATATGTAATTGTAAAAGCTATTCGAGTTTTACATCATGTCGTCTTTGTTGGTCCAATCTGTATTAAAGAGAAACATGAAAGGAACAATTATTTTACAGTGGACATTACACCATACACATGTTGATAATACTTTTATACCTCATTGATTCAACCAAATTGCTCTACTTCATACAATCCAAACTCATTCTTTCGCAATGATGGAAAATATTCTTATATTATACGTACAACATGATTTATGTTTTAATATGTACTTCAATGTAAATTATAAGAGCAATTTAACCCTTACACGAGGCGAACACATTATATTAATATTTGTACATACATTTTAAATAGAGCATTGGAAGCGTTACATAAAACAATACATATTTTGTTTATTACTCGTATAACAAAAATATTCCAAATATTTTTTTAAAATTAAAATTTAAGTTTTATAATATATTTTATCATAAATAACATAAAAATAAAACCATAAAATAAGGTTAATAGCCTAAACTTAATATGTACATAAAAGTATGTATACATTGTATATTATTAATTTAAATGAAATGTTATTTATATTAAATGTGTACATAGAAATAATTTTATTTAATTTAAATAGTTTAATTTTCAATATAACGATATAACGACATAATCATCCAATATTTGTTACAAGAGATAATTTTTGTGAGTTTTATTTAATTTTTTATGTAAACATGTATGGGATATACATTACATACAAGACATGTTGTACATTTACATATAATAGATTTCGCGAATTATAAGTAAATTTTAGCTTTGGGGACGTCATTCTTGAGAAACAGATTATCCATAAATCACATCTCCGTCTAATCTTTTACAGAATCCATCTATTGCATTAGCAGAGATCGTTATACATATTTGCTTTAGCACTATAAACACATTAAAAATACATATATAGAAATGATCTAAATATTAAATGGATAGATAAAAAAAAAATCCATATTCAGATATAGTATATCTGATATACTAATGAAAATATATTATATCTATCTGTATATGTACTTATTTTCAGCTGATGGATATCCAATCCGCTATCGAAAAATCCATCCTTATCCAAAATAACCATTCAATAAATTATTATGATATTTTGATTTGATTTCATTTTGTTGCTGCACATCGTGTGATATCAAGAGAACCTAAAAAAAAAATTAGTGTTTCACGGATTACTCCAGCACTCGATGCCACTAACGGGTCCATGGTGCCAGCCAGCCATGCCAACAGCCAGCCAACCACATATACTTACACATTAAAAACACCCAACCGTGATTTTTGGTCACCACCATCGAACCCGAGGCCCCCGAATAACAAAGCAACGACTCTACTTGCTTTGCCAACGAGGGCGGCAAAACGAGGACTTACTTCTTGAACTCGTTCATCATCCAGAAAAAATATATTCTGGGAAAAGGTTATAGGAGCAGTTTTAGGAAACAATTTTCTTATGTCTTATAAAAAAATTAACAAATAAAACATTGAAGGAATAAATATGTTTTTTCAATATTTTATTTGTTAATTTTTCATTAAGTTTTCCAAAATTTGTTAGAAGGCCATTCATGAAATTCTAAAACCGTTACAATAAAATCAGCGCTGCCCCCTTACTAAAATTCTGAGTATCAAGAAATAATATACAGATTGGCCTACAGCTGCCCCAATGTAAATAACATTTTTATATTTTGCCTTTGCCTAACCAAAAAATTTGAATTTTTTTGTTTTTTATTGGAAATTGAAATGTGTTTTATGTATAGTAGCACATATAGTATACTATTATATATGGTAGCACGACAATTCACGGAAAAGGACAATTCACCGAGAACGACAATTCACCGAAAAGCAATATTGTCGTTTTCGGTGAATTATTTTTCTGTGAATTGTCGTGGAACCATTATATAATCTATATAATATATAATAGTGATTGTTAATGACTAACTATTTAGAAATCGAATTACGTTACCTTAGAAACGGAATTGGGGATGCCTTCAAAGGAAATGCCATTAAAGCCAGCCTTCAGCGACCTAATCAATACGCTAATCAAATAACGACAGCACAACAACTTTTCGATTGGGCTACAAAAAATGAATCAAGAGTACAAAAGGGTGGCACGATCACTAGCAAACAAATTTGATTCAGTAAAAGCCATCAGAGGAACTCATTATCATTGCTTTGTTCCCAATGGTAACAATCACATCACAGCGCGTCGATTTTCCAATTATCGTTTATATACACCTAATCCTTTTTTTACACGGTAGATGCGTTCCAGACTTGGTCGTGCAAAAAAAAAATCGTGTAAAAAAAGACAGGAAATGAGGTAAAATAATTGATGTGTTCAAAAACTGTTTTTTGAGTAGAAAATAAAGTAAATATGTATATCTTGTTATTGGGAAATTAAACGAAATGTTTTAGTTGGTGTATTCCCCTAAATATAACAAACAAACTACAGAAAATAATAAAAACACGAATTTACGGGAAAAAAAAGAACTTTTTTGCCGTGTAAAAAAATTCGATCGTGTAAAAAAAGGTTTAGTTTATTTTTTTCTATCGTGTTATTTCAAAACCGTGTAAAAAAAGACCGTGTAAAAACAGGATTAGGTGTAATTTTTAATTAAATTAATTTGTAAATAAATTAATTTTATTGGATAAAACTGTATAAGTAAGAACCAAAACATGAATTTCGTAGTTTAGAATTAATAATTGTACTGAAATGTTAAATTCCACCCTAACTTGTTATGATGTTTTGTTCTATAAAACTCGAACGCGTTGAGTCTCCATCGTGAAAGATGGCTTATTAGAAAGGTATTTTCAAGTGCTTTACGATAAAAAATAAAAATAAAAGGGGAGCAGTTCGATTTTTCAGCAAAAGACTATGTAAAACTGAAATTTAAACGGTATATTGTACACTAACACCATAGTTTAGAACGCTTACTTGAAAGTAAAATTGTATTTCCAACGAGCTATTACACGTGAAAATCGAACAAGGAATACTTAAGATACACGAATTTAAAGATGTGAACGTTTGAGTTTCCGAAACAAAAAAAAATTATAACGGAACTGCGCGTATTTTGACCCCACCGAGTCAAACTATATTTTTTTTTATCTAGCCGTACCATCTCCCAAAATTTCAAAATAATTGAACACCTTGCCTCCGTATGGATGTCTTATTTCGCGTGTAATGGTTATATATATACACACATATATATATATATATATATATATATATATATATATATATATATATATATATATATATATATATATATATATATATATATATATATATATATATATATATATATATATATATATATACATACATATATACGAGTATATATAATTCAATATATGTATGTACCTTGTGGGAGCGAACCGAATAATTATCGCAGTCGTTACTCACCTGGTGATGATCTAGTAATTCTGGCTGATTTTTTAAAGAAGAGGTGTAGATTTGTTAAGTGATCATAACAAAGCGAATTAATAGTGTTGTCAATTCAGGAGGCTCCATGTTTGCACCTTCCGAAAAAATTCGTTTCATAAATTTATGATATAGTCTTATCTAAGTTTATTAAACAAAAATGAACGGAACCAAATTTAAAAAGGTTATTTGTTAGGTTATTAATGTCAATGAAAATAATTATATAGTCCTATTCAGATCTTAAAAAAAACTTTTTTTTAATTGTTCTGCGCAGCTTTCAGTGATGTAGAAAAAAAAATTATAAAAATTTTGATGGGTCGTATTTGTCATAGGTAGTAAACCTAAATAAAATAATAAATAACCAATAAAAAGATTCATATTTCAGCTTTAATACACAAAACATTCAAAATGATTATGTATTCATGTTATTACAATATATATTATTTCCAAATATATATTATTTCCATATTTCAAGTGAAAATTAATAGATCAAAAAAAAATTGCACGCCTTTTGGAAACAATGTCAACATTTAATTTTGGTACGGACTAAGGAAAATAAATGACCAAATGACATTCATATCGAACAAAACAGCAACAACATAAAAAGCAAAATCAGTTTTCAATTTAATTCTTAGTTTATCGAATTAAATATTAATTTCAAAAGTGCCAGTGATTACACGTTAAATTATAAAAACATTTTGTGATTAAAAACGTTCCTTTTCCAATACAAATATTTACAACATAAAAATGTAAACAATAAACATGAATTATTGTACTTAATGCATCACTGTGTATCCGCCATATTCTTTCTGCGCGATAACTGTCAGAATTCCAGCGAGATTTGAATACTACTATATTTCATGTTTATTTAATTTTCATGTATTATTTACATTTAAAGTTAAATATGTTTTAGCTTTAACAACTTTTCCAAAATACATACATTCAAAGTGGCAATGATATAATCATACACATATTTAGTCTAACTTAAAAAGTACCCAAGAGACATTAATTACCAATTCACGCTATTTAAATTGTTGTAAAAAATAAAAAATAATTATTCAAAAATTTACTGGCGTATATACGAATACAACATAATTAATATGTATATTGTATATCTGTACTAATATAAATGAAAATTAGCAATCATCTGAATTCCGAAATAAAGGCAAAACTGAAATTAATTAAAATGCCTGTCTTGCAAATAATATTATAGTCCCAACAGGATAGGATTTTGAATGATTATTAATTTCCTTTTTCCCGTGTTCTTCTTTTTTCCAGATTAACCGATTATCAATAGGATTTTAAAAATTGTAATACTCGTTGGCGAATTATTACGAAGTTTTTAATTGCGAAGGTAAGTCATTAGATTTTACGATTTAATTATATTTTCCGTTTTGAGGTAATACATTTTCAGTAATTGTACCTACGAAGCTTATTTAGTAAAACAAACTCTGTCAACCAAATCAAGAATTTTTTTTTATTTTCGTTTTTGTTTCTGCTTTCTCTAGGTAATTTAAATTTTACGTGAAATGCATATTTGAAGTTAGTTTTATTGTCTCTGGAACTTTAATTTTAGGATATTTAAAGCTATGGTCATGTGAGAATCCCAACCAAATCACCAAATTATATTCAAAAGAACCACTATACAACCAAGCGTGGATCCAGACGGGACGATAGAGGTGGTCGCCCCCACTGATTTACTTTCGATTAAATTTCTCAAATTATTTTTTGATAAAGATAATATTTTTAGTGAAATTTAGCAAATGGCTTCTAGCACTATAAAAAGGTTCAGATATTCAACGGTAAAACGTTTCAAAGTGACTGCGATCTACGATAACCAAAAATTATTAGTTGAACTAACTCTAATGCATAATCACTGAGATAGAGCGAATCAAATAAAAGCAACCGATATTATCAACCGATACGCAAGTCCATAGAACATTAAAATTTGTACTTTGATTTTTTTTTATAATTTTTAAGTTTACCTAATATTTAGATAATAACTTGAAATAAAACAATTTGACGTGTGGTAATAAAATTTGCATAGAACAATGCCTTTAATGAAATTTTTCGTATGTCGCGGATATTTTTTCTATGTGGAAGATCTGAGATATAGCCTCTTGAACTCAGAACTATTCGATGGCAGGATAAGGTTAGTTTACCATGATACAGCTAAAAAGTTAAAAGTTTTTTTATGTATCACATAACCACAGCGAAATCAATAATCGTAATGAAATATTCCAAAATTTAATTAAAATGTTTGCAACAAGATGGCCTCTATCGTAGCAGATACTTAGCGCCAAATATATATATTATTCAATGACCTAATAGTAAATATGATAACACATCAGCTTTAAAAATTTATTTGATAATCTTAATTTTATGAATTTACAATTTAACCTCTAATTATTTATATATTTATATTTATTCGTTGTCAATTAACGAAGAAGCGTATAAAACACATAAACGTCAACATTTTAACCATTTACACAACAAAATGGATAAAAAATGTGATATTTGAATTATGCCATTTTATTCAGTTTACCTTAGTTAAAATAAAAATTGTATTCATCTATAAAAAAAATTGTACAATTTAAAATCTTTGTGCGATAAATGAATATGTATACAAATATTAGTTAATATAAAGATTTTAAAAATATAGAAATACATATTAAAACCAAGCTCAGTAGTGAAAACATTGGCTTTAAGTCATTTAAACTTGCATTTTGTTAGAATGTAGAAACTAGTACAGCATACATCATTGACACCGTGCACGTACATTGACTACATTGTTTTTGTTTGCCATTTATGTTTTTGCACTTTATGTTTATATAAGGTGTCATTAGAAAAAGTTTAAATATTGTATAGTTGACATACGGGTATAGGTTATTAATATGATTAACTTCAGGAGTAGACTAGCTGGTCCTTTCCTCACTAAGTTCCATAATGGAATTTGATTGCTATGAACATGTTAGAGAGTTTTCTTGATTAACAAAATTGTTCTGCTGAATATAGAGCTGAAAAAGTGGATTTAAATACAGAAAATTTGTTTGGAGTTGCCGAGCTTAATTCGCAGAAAAATTGAAACTAAATTCAGAAATATTCTTTGAAAATTAGAATTAAACTCGGAATAAATTTAATTTTCGAGTTCAATTTCATATTTTTTCCGAATTTAATTACATTTTTTTGCGAATTAAACTCATAAATATAGAATGTATCAAAACTTGAAATTAAGTTCGAATAAACATAGTAAACTAAGATTTTATGTTTCTAATAATAATAGATCATAAATTACTAACAGAGCAGCAGCCGTAGTGTAGGAAAATCTTTGCAAAAAAAAGGGTACACCTTTCCTTTTGTTAAATTTGAAAATTTGTTCAAGCAACAGTTCCTATAGTCTAATTATACACACATACAATATTGGAAATGCAAACAAAATTTGCAATAGCGGGAAATTTAGAAGTTTTTTTTTATATGGCTTCATATTTCTTTCACATGCTACCCAATAATATTAAATGGCTCACTACGGAACCAAAATATAAATTTGTACGAGAAATTCGAGTTTGGCTACTTTTAAAAATATTGAACAATTTTTCTGGTTTATAGATACTAGAAAAATTAGCACGGCAAGCTGATGGACAAGCGGCTATTACATTAATCTCATGGATAAGTGGATGATCGACCCGTGGAACATTTGCAGTAACAATAACATCGTTTCATGGTGGCCAGAAATATCTATCCAATCCATCAACGGCAAATGAAGATAAAGATGATAGATACGAGTATATATGTAGAGAAATGGCACTTTACCTTAATAGTACCTCGATTTTATCAAGTTGTTCCTTAATTTAGCCTATTTTTATATCTACTATGGTAATAAATGACGATTTGATACGAAGTGTACGCGATTGGCGTGCTGAATATAAGCTTGATCGTGATCGTTACAGAGATAGTAAAGAAGCGTGATGGTTGAGATAAAAGAGACGTGATTGCCGAGATAAATATGAACGTGGTCTGCCCTGGAATACCTAGGAATGCCAACAAAACTGGTACGACTATGTAGGATGACAGTGACGCAGTTCAATGCTGTTTTAAAGTTGAGAACAGTCTATCGACCATTTTTGTAGTTAACTCGGGTGTTCGGCAGGAAGATGCTCTGTCCCCGATACTCTTTAATCTCATATTGGAGTACATGTTTCGTAAAACTGAAACACCGCAGCTTAACATCTTGTATCGCCAGTCCAATCAGGTGCTTGCATATACAGATGACATATGCGTGATTGGACTGAATAGCAACGGAGTGAAAGAAATACTTGATCCGCTTGTAGAGTTTTCAGCTTCAGTTGGACTTCAGATCAATGAGTCCAAAACGAAATACCTAATCTCTGGTTTTAGGGACAATGGCACACCAGATTTTAGTAGTGGCCACCACACGTTTGAGGGAGTGAGGAGGTTCAAATATTTGGGTTCTCTTATCACTCACGATAACAGTGTGGGTGAGGATATTAAAGTTCAGCTGGCAGCTGGCAGTCGTTCTTTGTATCTTCTAAGGCCACTGCTAAAATCTAAACACTTATCAAGTGCCGTGAAGCTGAAGCTTTACAAAGCGTTGATCAGGCCCGTTGTTATGTTTGAATGTGAAAGTTGGGCGCTGACGGATGAGTACGAGAGATGGCTCCTAACATTTGAGAGAAGAGTCATGCATGTGATTTACGGCCCAAAACGCGAAATAGATGGTACCTACTGAGCGCTGTACAATATCGAGATCAGAGATCTGATGAAGATCCCCGATATTGTACATGATGTAAGATCTCAGCGAGTACGTTGGCTCGGGCACGTTCTGCGTGCTGATCCGGATCGAATTGTGCAGCGATCTCTGAAAGGAGAGCCACCATATGGTAGACGCAAAGGTCGTTGCAGGCGACGATGGCTCTACGGTGTAGAGAACGACTTGGTATCTTCAGATTGTCTTAGACAGTATGAAGACTATGCTCGGGATCGAAACCGTTAAAGCCAAATTGTTGATTCAGTAAGGGGCCAGTAATGGCCTTTAAAACTGTTTTAAAAAAAATAAAAATACGAATATCTTTGTACAGGCCATTTAGGTATTAAGTGGGTTTCGAATTTGATTGATTTTATTGATCTTTTCGGGTCCAACAAGAATGTTGGTCTTGCTTGTCGGTTGCTCTATCAGTAGTTGCCGTGGAAGAATTCTATGTAGATTTAGTTTATCAACCTAATAGTGGAGATCTACCGCATCCGCACATCGTTTTTTATAAACGGCGTGAATCTATTCCACGTTTAATATCAGTTGTTAACACTTTTGTTCAATTATATAGGGAGATTTTGATTTTTTTTGGCATTATTGACATTTTGTATTTGGGTAACCCAAATGAACGTTTTGTATGGTAATTGTTCTTTTTCACTATCATCGTCATATGTAATGTAATTAATTTAGAAATTTGTTCACTGATATAAATTATACATTTCTTGATTTACACCTAGTTTTAATTATTCTGATCAAATTAAGCTACAAATGTGCTGCCAGATGTATATTACGTGATAATAACTGTTGCTTTCCCATCGATCGCAAGTACTTACTCGTAAGTACTAAATGGTCGATTGTAACCACAAATTATAATTAACTAATTAATGCACAAAGCGGTCAAATTTGTCGTAGGTGGTTGGAAAGTAATCTATAATCGTAATAGTATAGTAATCAACTAATAATCCTTTTGCGAAAATATGCTTAGCAAAAACAGTATTGTGTATGGTTTTTCGTAAAAGAAACCTTAATAGTTGGTGTGAATTAAAAATGGTTGGACAAGTACCTAGTATAATTGTTGTCAAGAATTGGTAAATTAAAATCAATTTTGGAAGACTTATACGTAAAACTAGTTTGACAATTTTGACATGAATTTTCTCAAAACTTAACTTTTGCGGATAAGATGAATCTACCATATTGTGTGGCATTTTTATAGTACCAAACTGTCCAACGATCAGTTTTTTATTTGAATTGGATTCTGTTTCTGTGATAATGCCTTATTAAATATTTGTATTAGCAATAAAATTATTTTCTATAACTTTACACGCTTCTTCTAAACGCTTATTTGAAACATATGTTGAGATAAAAATATATTTTTTATGTACATATAATAGTTTTAAAAGCATATAATATAATGTTCAATTAGTTTTTTATAATACTTGCTTTATCTAAAATATTATATTCTCGGGCAACGGATTCAGTTAGAAATCTATAAAAATGAAATTATATATTTTTTTATTATACTATTTCTATTGTATTAATGCTAGTCTATTATCCATTTAATTACACATAAATATGTTACTCAAGTAATATAATCGATCAAATTATATTATAACCAAAAACTCGTTCCCTGTAATTCTAATAATTTTTCTTTAGCTATTGAAAAGTTTTCTATATAAAAAGTAATAAAACGAAAAGAAAAGTAAAGGATAGGAAATTTGGAATTACTTATAATTACTAAACATTCTTTTTTAATTTATTTATAGAAGCTGGAAATCAATACCTTTAATAACAGTAATAATGAAAACTCACGCTAATTCTAAATTATAATTTATAATGGTTTATCACACACACGTGTTTATACTTAATATCGTAGCAAGAAATAAGATTTCAAAATATTGTTTCTTGAGTAGCTGGTGAATTTTTTTTTTACTAAATATGTATGGAGCTACTATTCTGAAAAGTTAAGAAACAATTCCAATTTAGCTAATCTAATTTTAAATTTGCTATTTAAGAAAATTTACTTCATACTATATGTACCACATTTCAAAATTTATTAGATTGATTTCAGTCCGGAAAATAAATCACTACGGTTTAAAGAAATAATGATTGGAAAAACAAGTAAGTTTATCGGACATACCAATAGTAGAAATATGTTTTTATGTTTTTCACTTCATTCGATTTTATATGAATGTAGAGCAGAGAGAGAGAGAATATAATCATTTATTTTTCGTATTTGTACCGTTATTATTTCGGGTTAGAATTTTTATTTTCACACGGTCTATCTTTACATATATATATATATATATATATATAATATATATATATATAATCTTTGGTATCACATTTGTTTCCCGCAAATTTCGAAATTCTCAGTAATATCCGATTCTGAGCATGAGTAAGGCTGGGACCCTATTTGTGAATTCGAATTCGACGAAACGAAAGGCGTTTTCGAAAGATTGGTATTTGTGAACTCGAAAACGTCAATAAATCAACGAAAACGTGTTACTATGAAACGAAATGAAAAAACCTAAAACGAATACAAATTTCTTTTACCGCGCAATTCGTTTTTGACTAAAAATTGTACGATCATGAACGAATTTCTGTTCGTTATACATTTTGTTGACGAACTCATATAAAAACATCCTCAATTTTAAAACTAACTAATTTTTAACTAAATAAAAATGGCAACCGGTGCCATGTGTATAAATATATTATAATACATATGTACATATAATGTACTTATGTATATATACTTATATAGTATTTACATTATATATCAAATATAATTTTTATATTATCTATTTGCGATATAATCTAATATTTCTATACATACACAAAATATACTATATTTGTTAAGATTTTTTTTTTTGTGAGGACCAAAATACGAGATACCATTTTTTGTTCGAATCGAATCCAGCTTTCGAAACGTATAACGATACAAAACGAATTCCCAAATAGGGCCTCTGTTTTTCCATATACTTAATTTGAATTCAAAACCACTTCGATCATTTCGATATAGCGTACGAACCTAGTTACAGCATTTCCAAATTCCATGAATTTTATAGGTTATTTAAAGATTTTTCCTAAATTACGGAATTGGAGATGTCCGATTCTGTGAATTAGTAAAATAGTTCTGCTATACTAAATCCAAATTCAGAAACACCTCGATCATCTTGATATTATGTTTTTGTATTTCGATTCTGTGCACCTGAGTAATGCTGTTTTTCCATACTATATATAAATACAAATTTAGAATCACCCAAAATGTACCAAATAAATATTTAATCGGCTTATTTTTGATTTTTCCCATAGTTTTCTTTATTGGTTTCATTGCTTTGCTTTCCTATAAATTGAAATTAAAATTTTTCGTTGTTAACTCTCCAAAAAATATTTAATTTGGAATTACATATATTAATAAATTCGTACTAGTTACTCTTGACTTCTAACAAATAGACTCCTTAATCAATAAATCAAACTAAAACAAAATACATTAATTTTTTTAATAAATATATTACATCTGATAAAAAGTTATTATAAAAATAAATCTTAATAATTTAATTAAAAATTTATTTTCGATTACCGTCAGGAAAAGAAAGGATCGTTATATAAAAAAAACATTTTGTAAATTAAACATATTTCATCATACTTCATATAAAAAGTCAAACATACATATTCATTTATGTTGTTGTTGTATTTTTTGTATATATACATAATATAAAAAATCAAGCGTACATACACGTATAAAGAAAAATTATGTTCCATCCATTCGCGTTGATGGTGGTTTCAGTTGATATTATATTATTCATATATTAATTCACGTATATATGCGTAACGTATAAAACAGAAAAATCATTTGTTTATACAGGGTGTTTTCTAAGAAAATATAATAAATTCAAGATGTGATAGAGGACATCAAATTGAAGAAAAACTTATACGTGTTTTTCAAATTCAGTATAAATAATAAGGTTTAATTAATATTGAAAACCTTTCAGGCTTGCTTCACGAAAATTATTAGTACGGCGGTACTGCCGTCCAATTTTACAAGATAAAGAGAAAACGAAAAATAATTTTCACTTTCTTTTCATACCAATTTCGTTCATTTTATTGTACTGCAGTACAATTTTAAAAAATGAAAATTTGTTAACTCTATTATTTTAGCCGCCAGTACAGATGTACCGCAGAATATTTTCGTGAATAAACACGTGAAATAAGTTTCCAAATTACAGAAAGTTAACAATTTTTGTTAAAAATTAAATTTTTTTTGTTGGTACAACACTACATTGCAATTATTTAGTGATGAAAACCTGTAACTCTGTTATTTTGGCATCCAGTATATATATACTGAAGTACATTTTCGTGAAGTAAGCTTAACTAGAAAAAATTTGTTGTAAATCTACGTAATATTTTCTGAAGATTGTAATGTATTTACTGTATTGACAAATTTTTTTCTCATTTTTAAGTTATTTAAAATAGTTACAGCTGTATCCGTGATTCAACATTGAACTATAGGCTTCTAAATGATTCATGTCATGATGCCCAGAGTCGCGTGCTGAATTTATTGTATTTACCTAGGAGGCACCCTGTATACAAACAACAAGAATAACAAACGTCACTTCGAAATTATGTAATGAGACATTATGTACATTTTACTCTGGTATAATAAGTTACGATATTCTAACTCTAATATAAACATGAAAATGAATGAAAATTAAATATAAAACGAGTTAAAGCACAGTAACTGGATTACGATACTTAAAGGAAAATTAAGCCATACATTTCTTGGCTATTAATTCAGTACGCATACGGTTACGATTTATTTTGGCGTTCTTAATTTAACAGCAAAAGGTAATATGAGCATGTATGTAGTTATGTATGCATATATGACGAGTATAATAATAAAATTATAAATCAACTTCTTTTTGGTCATACATCATAGCACCGACAAGCCCTTAATAAATTCTTCGATTTAACATGAACACAATTAAAAATGGAATAAATTCAAATTAAATTATGGTTGATTTAAAATGAAATGCAATCTTCGCATTTCGATATCTCTCCACTTGTAACAAATTCTATTTTAGTTTCATAAATGATTAATTTCACATTTTGATGTATTGTACAAACACACACTGTATGCGTTCCACTGCTTCCTGATTGCACACAGTTTTTAGGACGAAGCAAGCAAAATTTGAAAAATCCGTTTTTTTTCGACTCGTCATCCTGATAGAGATTCTTGTAGCCGTCGTAGCATTCATCTAATGTACTGATCATTATAGACGGTTCTGAACTTTAAGTTTTTCAATAGATACGCAATCGTTTTCTCCATGCATTATCCTACTGACTTCATCATCGTTATAATAATCTATCACTGATTGTTTTAGTTCATCGCTGATTCGTTTCCCAGCTTAATGTAATTATTTAAATTATTAATTTAATTTTTAATAAAATATTTTTTACTTACCAATAATTTTGGTTTTAAATTTAATTTTGCCTAATAACTTCATCGATGTATTCCATCTTTAAATCTCGGTGGAGGTCTTCATTTCTAATGAACCATGGAGCATTTACAATATTCCGAAGTACTTTGTTCTGGAACGTCTGTATCATCTTGCTGTTCATTTTATTGGTACAGCCTCAAAGATGTATACCATAGGTCCATACCGGTTTTAGTATTTGCCGGTAAAAAAGCAATTTATTGTGTATAGATAGTTCAGAATGTCTACCAAAGAGCCAATACATCTTCCTATACTTCATGTTCAGCTCTTCCTTTTTCTTTTCGACATGTTCTTTCCACCTCAACTTGGCATCCAGAGTCATACTTAGATATTTCGCCGTATCTGCATATGCAACTTGTTTAGAGTTGATTATGATTAGGATTCTATTAGAAATATTTTTATTAGTAAAGTTCACATGCACAGATTTAGTTTCGTTCAGTTTTATCGTCCATATGTTGCTATAGTTGCTTCTTCCATTGGTGGTATATCCCGAGTATACAGGAGGTACAAGACAGGCCCCAAAACGTTACCTTGTGGTACTCCACCTGTAATTTTCTTTAGGTCCTAGTATTCGTCTTCATATTTTACACTGAAGTGTCTATCGGTTATGTATGATTCCAGAGTTTCATAGTATTGTTTGGGAAGGTCTCGCTTGAGCTTGAACACCTTATATATTATATATATATATATATATATATATATATATATATATATATATATATATATATATATTTATATATATATATATATATATATATTATATATAATATATATATATATATAATATATATATATATATATATATATATATATATATATATATATATATATATATATATATATATATATATATATATATATATATATATTTATTTACGGTCGATATTAGCGATATTTAGTAAAATTTTCGAATAAATTGGATTATCTTAACGACAGCAAAATAGTTTATTGGGATACTGTTTATTAATTGAAAATATCTATCTATCGCTATAGCGAGTAAAAACATTATTGCGTGCCATTTTCTTGACATTAGGAAAGCTTGTCTCGAACCTGCATTATTTCTCACTCATCTATATTAATTATATTATCCATCTACATCTGGAAGGTTAGATTCAATTATTCGGCAATGATGCTGTGCTTATGTAAAAATAAATGAAAAGGCATTTATTTATTTTATATGAATTGTTGGCAATTAGTAATTGTTACAATTAATTGTTTACAATTATTTTTATTAATTTCCAATATTGTCAAACCAATCAATTTGTTGAATGAAATTTACTTCAATACAATTATACAAGGCGAATCGTGTAGTAATTAGTTCTCATTATCGTTGAATAATCATATTGAAATAAGAACATTAAACAAAAAAGATAATTATTCCACCGGGCTTACGGCGATATAGTTAGTATTTTGGTTTTATACATTCTTTTTTGACATATTTAACTCTAATGTGGGGGCTGCCTGCTCCTCATCTCCAGATTCTACAAAATAAAGGCTTAAAAGCTCTTAATAGTCTGTCAAATTTAATTTGTACTAAGTTGCGATGTAATGAACGTATTCTTTCTATTATTAAGTTACTCAACTACAAATATATATTATCACGATATTTAAATACAGGCCAAAGTTAATTAAGTGCAGTCTAGTGTATTACACAAATGATTCAGTGATTGAGAGAGTTACTAGTAACTTTTTAAACTATCGAATAACAAATTAAAATTTTCTCAAAATAGTTAATTTGACAATGACATGCTAATTAATAAAATCGTTTACTAAAATAAATATTTAAGAATACCCACTTCAAATTAAACCTCAAGGAATCAATAATTTACAAACAGAAAACAAAAATCAGACAAACAAATCATAAGAATTTCCCAAGCGCAATTTCTCATAATGTTGATTAAATGTGTAGCATTTCCAAAATTGATCGTTTTTCAAATTTTTCATTATCTCAAACTCAGTGTTTTTGTTTCTTTCAAATGATGGGTGAAGCATTAATATTTTGTTTATTTAAAGGTGTTAGATCTTTTTTTTGGATAAAAATATGGTGTTTTAAAATTGTAACTTTTGAAAAGGCTGTTTGATTGTACGGAATAGACAAATAATTTTATATTTTCAGTTCTTGGTAAAAAGGTTTTTTTAATTTGTTTCCAAAAAATAATATCTATTAATGCAGACATTTTGTCTTAAACATATACATATAATAATTTACATAACTAAAGAGCTCAAATATCAATAAAAAATTGTATAATATAATATACAACGTATGTTCGAGTATACGTATTACTTGTATTTGAAATGGACGGAAGAAAATAAAAATAATAAAAGTCGGTTAATTAACTAATTTCCAAAACTCAGGTGGTAAATTTAAACTAATTAACTGATGCAGATTTCTTTTGCCGAAGATGTAGTTTTTTCAGCTAAATTGCAGATATTTTACCTTAAATTGCAGGAAGAATCAGCATCGTTTGTATTGTGAAACTGGGCATCAGAATACTAAAACTATGAAATTTGATAAATTTCTAGTGATCCATAAAATGTTTAATTCAATTTAACTCGATTCAAATTATAATCAAACCATTTTTATTCAAATTGTCCTGAAATTTGTGAAGTTATTGTCCTCATTTGATTAAATAATGTTCCCATTTGAGGAGGGTGTCAATTTCAGGTGTAAAATAAAATATTGAAAAATTACCGTTTTTAAATATATTAACAGGTCCTTATTAACAGCGCCTTATCTCATAATTCATACATTCTTATTATTAAATTAACATCACTATAGTCTAGAATTTAGGCTCAAGAATTTAGACTAAGTTTGAATCTATTTTAAGCAAATATCTATTTTTATCAAAGTACGTGCATAAAAATCTACATATTTTTAAATGAAAAAAATATTCGGGTATTCCAAGTCCGTGAATTTTCTAAATCCGCAAATCGCCTTAATAAAATCATCAATCAGTAAATCGTCCCATTATTAATTATTTAATGGAATATTTAACCATTGATCTGGGAGTTTATTACCATACTATATTTATATACACATTTGAAGCAAACTGGAATATGTATTTACGAATACACTCACTTATTATAAATTATCCACTAACAATTTATTCTACTATGAAATTTAATTTCGTTTTCATCCATCCATGTTTATCATTTCTAAACTCCTAATAAATTTTGTTTTCTTTTGATTTTTATTTATTTTATCTTTTCAGTTTTTCAGCCTAGATATTTAATGTAATGGTGTGGTTAAAGCTAATAAATGTAATGGTTATCAATTGGAAACTCCCAACTCATCCTTGCTTCCTAATAAAATTGGCATTTGGAATGAAATAAAAATTTCCGTATTTCAAAATAAAACAATACAAAGTGTTTGTTGTGTATTTTTTAGAGAAAATGATTACTTTTTTCAAATTTTGTGTGTTTTTGTTAAAAGTAAATTAATCTATTTTAATTTAAAAATTCAAGAAGAATACTTTCTATTTAATGATAAATAAATTTTATAAAATGAAAAGGTTAATAAATATTAACAAAAGATTTTGGTTCTTTTTTCCTTAATTTGTTATAGTGGTCAGCCTATTTTCTATATTTATGTATGCGAATATATTCTGTGTTTGTGGCGGATGTTTAATGTCGAAAATTTAATTTATTACGTTTTTTGGGAAAAATAAATAAAATGCGTTTATCAATTAATCCATGAGGATAATAGAGTTTCTTTTTTTGTTGATTTGCGTTACCGTATCATTACAATTTAAATTAAATTAAAATAATATTTATTTATTATTTTTGTATAATTTATAACAAAACAGATTTAGTATGGCCGTTGGTGTGAAACGCAATACAAAAATAAATCAAATTTAATATAAATAATGTATGGTTAAACAATTTGTTCAATCCGCTGTGTCTGAACTTTTCCGAAATATTTATAAACATAAACCGGCTTAAAAAGGGATATGTTGGTTGATGACAAGCCTTTTAAATTTAATTAGAACGATACGAAGTTATTTGAATTAAATTAACTAATTGTATCCACTCAATGATACACATAATATCCAATATACCATTTTTACTTATAACTTGTTAGGGATATTAGAATATCACCAAACGCGTACATATGTCTATATATATAATTTATATACAGAATTTTGGTTTTCCTCTATATACGTATTTCTGTATTTCTATAAAATAACGACTGTATAATTTAACAGATTATTAACTAATTAAAAACAAAAATTTTGCCGAAATTAGTAATAAAATAAAAATGTTTTGCTTACTCGATTCTGGATCTTGGCAACAATTACTATATCAGTGATTACTACTATTATTATAATATTTTTTCTAGTGCTAACAATAAATTATATTTTTAAAGGGTGATTCAATGATAGTGCAGATGGTTTACAGCGAGTATTTCTAAGGTGGCCATATTTTTTTGTGTTCTTATATATCTGTGATTTAAAGGCTTTGAAAATTTTAGTCATGGATACTAAACTCTTTAGTTAGCGATACACAATAAAAAAAGGCGTAAAAGTGATCCAAATATTTATAAAAATGGTTGTTCTGCAAGAAAGAGTTTTTGAATTTCTGCACCAAACGAGACGAATGATGAGCTGAAGGAGAAAATCATACGCGTTATGAATGATATTCAACCCGAACTATACGCCAAAAAATCATGAACATTTTTGACATAAGAGCATCATGTGTTGCCAAAGTAGTCGTGGTGGACATTTGGCTGATACTTTGTTTCATACATAAATTCTATACGTTAAAGAACACAATGCAATATAAAAAAAACATTTCGACAAATTTTGGTTTTATTTAAAACAGAAAATCTGCAGTCTTATTGTTCACTCTTTATATGTTGTTTATGTTGTTATGAGGGAACAAAACGTAGAGTGTGAAAAGCAATATATCTTTGTTTGCTCTGCTTGTTTCACAGAAGCTTTGGGTTAAATGAAATTTGCGGTGTTCTTATATTATATTACTGTATACGATATACGCGCTCATTCTGTTCCAACTACCCATTAAAGAAACACGTATAAAAAAAACATAATTTTATATAAATGAACTATAATATGTATACATATTACATATATATAAACTGCAATATATATATATATATATATATATATATATATATATATATATATATATATATATATATATATATATATATATATATATATATATATATATATATATATATATATATATATATATATATATATATATATAATATATATATATATATATATATATATATATATATAAATATATATATATATATATATATATATATATATATATATATATATATGTGCGAGTGTATGCGACTTTATGCATGTTCTACATCTTAATACGGAATTTCTAACAACCTCCCTGCAGGATGTCAGAACAATGCGAGAAGCAGATGTACACAACGACCACCAACTCGTAGTAGCAACTTTCAAAGTCAAACCAGCCGCTGTAAAAACAAATAATACATTCAAAGAAATACTCCAACTCAATCTAGCAAGCAATGAAACCAGTACCAACATCGATCAAAAATGGAAACAACTAAAAAAGACGCCTACATTAAGACTGCTACCAATGTGCTTGGCTACCAAGAAAAACCATGGATTAGCGATGATACGTCTACAAAATCGAGGAACGTCGTCAACTCAAGATACAACTATGTCAACAAGTTGAGTGGCGACGGAAATCGTAAGGAAATATCGCCCAACAAGTGAAAAAGATGGCAAGACGAGACCGCAGAAAATATACAGAAGACATTCTCGTAACTGCAGAGGAAGCAGCTGCAATCAGAAACATGCGCACACTACATCAATATGTAAGAAGGGTCACCGGAAAATACACGAACATTCGACTTATAAAGGATCTATCTGGTCCAACCCTAACTTCACATCAACAGGAACTAAATAGATGGAAAGAACAATTTGAGGATAACTGCGTAGATAACGAAGAAAATTATGAGCTCGCAGATGGCAATTATAACGAAACTATCAACACCCATCCACCAACGGAGCGGGAAGTTAGATTTGCTATCCAGAAGCTAAAGAACAATAAGGCCACTGGCACAGACAAGATACCAGCTGAAATATTCAAGGGCGACACATCTACTATAGCAGCAGAAACTCTAACACCACTATTAGCTGACATATGGAATTTAGGGAAAATTCCCCAGAAATGGAAAAAAGGTTTGACCATAATACTCCCAAAGAAAGGCGATATAAGAAAATGCAAAAACTTGCGAGGCATATTCCTCCTCAACAGCACAATAAAAGTATTAGCGATGATCATTTTCGAACGAATATCTCCATCAATCAACCAACACCTGAAAACTGAGCAAGCCGGCTTTAGGCCTGGTCTGTACGATCCTCATATCATCTCGATCGATCATATCAACACGATCCCTATCATCATAGAGCAATCAAATCAATGGGACTCACCTCTATATCTACTCTTCGTGGACTTTGAATGGGCATTCGTCTCAATCAACAGAGGCGCAATCTGGAAAGCACTTTGTGAAATAGACATACCAAAAAAAATGGAAAGTACTGTTCCTGATAGTAATGGACAGCGCAATGCGTAAACTTGACTATAAAACACCAAATGGTATCCAATGGGGACCACTAAAACGGCTCAATGATCTAGGCTACGCAGATGATATATGCCTTCTAGCACACAAGTATACCGACATACAGCAGAAAATACAGAAGCTATCAGACCTAGCACATGAAGTAGATGAACACGAACATATTAGTACACCAATCACCATCAACACCACGCTAATCGAAGTGGTTAAAAAATTCGTCTACGTTGGTTGTACTGTAGCAGAAAAAACAGACGGCACTGAAGAAGACTTACTTTCAACATGCTCCATAAGTTTTGGAATTCGTTCGTCCTCTCCAGGAACACGAAAGGAAAACATAAAGTGTGAAGAACAGCTATAACCTGGAAAAGAACGATGCTAGCCGAAGCGAAAGAAATCGGTAAAATATGGGGAGAGTCACGTCATATATTCATATGAATTTTTCAAAATGTTTAGGAACGGAAGACACACTTCCGTCTCTATATTTTTTATTGGCATTTTTTGATAGGCCAGAGCATTAAGGTCTGTGTAAATTTATAAAAAATTTTATTGAGGCGTTCTTAAGATTAAATGTTATATTATAAAACCAAAATATTTACCAAATAAATCTGTTAAACGCAAATACAAAAATTGAATAAAATATTATTATTATTTTCATATTGTGTATGGATTTTTTATTAATCTTTCAGATAGTTTTATGATACTACATAAAACAAAAGGCACCACTGCATTAAATTTTGTAGTTTAATAAAAATAAAACACAATATTTTACACTGACTTTTAACGTTGTTGTTTCGATTCACAAAAATTTGATAAATTAAATCTATTAACTTACACGTCGTGTTATTTGGTAGCAAGAAAAAAATCTAGGTAGATCAAAATAAATTTGATCTGAAAAGGTTTCTATTTTTCTTATCATAGCATAAAATAATAATTATGAACTTAAAATTCTTGTATAAAGCATTAAGTATTATAGCTATAGTAACTATGTCAGAGTAGTATAAAATGAACTACAGGAGAACGGAATAGACGAAAGTTGTACAAGTACTCCGGTCGTACTCCCACAGACGTAATATATCCAGACGAATTATTGACGAATAAAAACGGGGTTGTATGCATACTGCAATCGATTAACCCTATTAGCTATTTCGAAATATATTTGACATCTACTTACTAGTAGATGGCACTGTCTATTATATTATATAATCTATATACATACATATATACTCGTAGGCATTGCTATAACATACAACCCAATATTTCAATTTGTTTTATTTTTGTAATTTGGTTATCTGGTAATTTTTGATGATTATTTGGTTATTTGGTAATTTTTGATGATGTTTCTGATTTGTATAAATAGATGGCAGTAAGAGAAAAAAAAATGTTTAAGAAATATATTTGGCCCTCGATATTTGACCGAACTTTCTTCCCAATGATTCCCTTATTACGTCTGTGCTTCAACAACACTGATTGATACCCTGCAAAATACATTAAAATGATTTGTTATAATTAATGTAATAACCACACTGTTTTGTAACCGGTGTATAAATTTTCATACAATCATTATTAGTAATTCAAGAGAGTTGTTAGTGTTAAAGTATGTGACCAGTTTGTTATACCGAGATTTTGCTGGTGTTACAGTTCACAATAATGAATTCTACATGTTTATTGTTGTTTGATATACACGGGCAAATATTTAACAATTTCATCGACAGAAGTTCTTTCTAGCACAAATATAAAATTGGAATAGAGAAAAAATGTAAAACTCGTTAGAAGAAGAAAAAAAAATAAAAATTCAATTAAATTGTTTCGATGTAAAATCAATCCTCATGGGAAAACAATTTTCCTGTGTGCCTTCTATCTCTCTACCTCTATTTTCCTATAAACAAACAATGTTATCTATGAGTCTACATAAATTACCTTTCTTCGAATTCACTTTTTCATCCCTATTTATTCTAGAAATTTTTTATTCTTTTTTATTGATCGATATCCTAAACACAATATGTCAGATAAAAATGTCTCCATGGTATACCTATATATGTATGTATGTACATATTATATCTAATGTAGTATGGAGCATTATAAATGGGGTTTCGATAACAGAAAAATCATGAAAATTTCATTTGTGATTTATTAGGCAGGAAATCATACATTTTGGCTGATTTGACGAAGGAACGAAATTATTTGGCCACATGTAACCTATCATTCGTTGAAACTGTAATGAATATAAATGAATTAGGGCAGTATTACTATTGATTTTTTGACTGCTGTGCATATTTTTTTTGTTCGGTTCAAAAGAGATACGATACTTGAATCATTTTTCGATTATTAGATAACAAATAATTAATTGCCCTAGGGATATACATACATATATACTCGTACAACTTTTGTGTTGTTGGTTGGTTTTTGCAAACATCATTAGAGTTTTGGTTTGGTTAGTATATTGCTTTAGGGAGGCCAATGGTCTGTGATAATATTATTTATACGATTGAAGTATTTTAAAACTAACTTCATTCATCCTTGTTTATACATTGGACAATTTGATACATTTGTTACATGCAGCATCGTCATTATAACATTGCAAATCGTTTTATAAAGTTCATCTTTAATTAGTTCAATTTTGCCTGGTTTAATAAAGAAAAACTATTATAGTGGTAACAATAAGTTGTTCTGCTTTTAGGCAGCTGTTTATTTTTTCTTGATATAAAAATGACTTATTTTTAAATTTAAAGTTAGTTTCCAACACGAAGTCATTAAGGGAGGTAGTTTGTTTTGTAACTTTAAAATATATTTTATTGAAATTTTTCAAAACGAAAACATAATTTTTATTAGGTCTTTCCCATATTTATTTTGAAAATTTTAATTTTAGTATTTAGAGAATGCCTTGTTAAAAATAATGTTACCTTTAAGTCCAAATATGAATTATGATGAACGACTGCGATCGACGTTTTATTTTGTAGATCATTCTTGTTATTCAAGTTTAAATAATCGAATTTTTTTCTGTTATTTGATGAGATAAATCATTTGTAAATACTATTTCAACATTTCCGAAAAGATGTTGTTGTTACCCTAGTTTAGCAGTAAATATATATATATATATATATATATATATATATATATATATATACATATATATATGTATATATATATATATATATATATATATATATATATATATATATATATATATATATATATATATATATATATATATATATATATATATACATATGTATATATATGTATACATTCCACGCGAAATCAGACACCCATCCGGAGGCAAGGTTTATAATTATTTTGAAGTTCGGGGAGATGGTTAGTCGAGATAAAAAAAGTAAAAACTCGGTGGGGTGAAAATGCGCGAGTTCCGTTATAATTTGTTTTTGTCGTATATTCGTGTATCTTAAGTATTCCTTGTTCGATTTTCACGTGTAACAGCTCGTTGGAAAGATAATTTTACATACTCAAGTAAGCGTTTTAAACTTTGGTGTTAATGTACAATATATCGTTTAAATTTCAGTGTTAAATAGTCCTTTGCTGAAAAATCGAACTACTACCCCATATATTTTTATTTTTATCGTAACACTTGAAAACACCTTTCCAATAAGCCATCTTACACGATGGAGACAACGCGTTCGAATTTTATCGAACAAAACGCCATAACATGTTAGGGTGGAATTTAACATTTCGCGAAAATTAGTAATTCTAAACTACGAAATTCATGTTTTGGTTCTTACTTATACAGTTTTATCCAATAAAGTTAATTTATTTACAAATAATTTTAATTTAAAATTATAATAATTATCAGAATTGGAAAATCGACGCGCTGTGATGTGGTTGTTACCATTGGGAACAAAGCAATGATAATCATGAGTTCCTCTGATGGCTTTTACTGAATCAATTTTTTTTTGCTAGTGATCGTGCCACCCTTCTCTTGATTTGTACAAAATCTAAAAGTAATGTTTGATTCATTTGTTGTAGTCCAATCGAAAAGTTGTTGTGCTGTCGTTATTTGATTGGCGTGTGGTTACTGAAGGCTGGCTTTCGTGGCATTTCGTTTGAAGGCACCCCCAATTCCAACGCGTATGTAGAATTTGCATTTCATGTATTGGTAACGCTGATGTTGAATTCTGTTCTTGGTAATGACACATATTAATAATATACATATGCGACAATTCGTCAACCGAAAATTTTGTCTGCATCCCTTACGAATGTTTTGAAATAATTTGACAGTCTTGCACTGTTAAAAACTTTTTTTTTTACTATTCCAAACTTCTGTCAAAACATTGAAATTTTCATAGTGATTTATATATAGTAACAAATAAGTTGAAAAAATTAAATTTTTAATTTTATTTATATTTTATATAATTTTATCTTTTGTTAATCAAATATTAAATTTACATATTTTAATAAATTTTTCTGTTTCGCATGTGTAAAAATTGAATCGTAATTTTAAATATATTAACATGTATTTTAAAATGATGATTTAATTAGTTTTTAGGTTATGGAAGCTTGCTGGATTGGGAGAATTAATTTGTGTGTACATCATCAAGCATGAACATTATGTTTTGAGCTGTCAATTTTTAGTGTTTATTTGAAGTTTTTTGTGTTATAAATAAATAAATAAAGCAATATATCAATAAAAAATATCTGCATTTCATTTTTATTATTAAAAATCTTACATTGCGTTAGTACGTTGCCGTTGTGGTGCTGCGTCATCAAAATAAATTATACCAATTTTTTGTAAATATTTGTCGTATGACGAATCTCTATCAAGCGATGGTTTATATAATTCACATAACGCTTTGAATAGGGATAATTTCTTTGTATCTAAATTGTGCAATATTTTTGTATCTTTTTTTTGTATCTTTGTATCTTTTGACAACAAATAATGATGCCGAGCTTGCTCTAGATTGCCGCCTTCAGACTAAAAAAGTTCTGCAATTAGTTTATGTAATGACGGATGGCCTAATTTCGCTTTGGACACTTCGCTACTCCATGATATTGCCTTAATCTGTAAAAAATAATGTAGCATAAATAACTTACAAATAAAACAAATTGTACCAAATATAATACCAATAAAGTTTCCCGTTCAATAACATTCGGACCAATTTAATTCAATAAAACACCGATACGCTGAATCCAAATTTCATAGTCCGATAAATTTGCTTTCTCCAAAACATCCACGATTAGAAGACTTAAATCAGCTCCACTCTGAACTGATTGTTCATGTTTCAAAAGTGTTGTGGCACCTTTATATAAAAGCTCCAATAATTCTTCGTATTTTTTTTGTGACAAATACCGAAAATATAATGTTCTATACATTTGATGAGCTTCATAATAATTTCCGGATTGTATTGAAGCTTCTAATTTAGATAAAACACGACACACCAACATTAAAAATCGTAGGTTGCTTTTGTCGTACGCACAGTAAGCTGACGAAAATATCCCTTGTGATTTTCTCCGGATTGAAAGCCTTTATAGTATTCTTCCATAACTGTTTTCATTCGTCCACAAAGAATTTGTAGCTCATCGGGTGTTTCAACTTCTTTTGAACCGCAGGAATATGTTGCAACATGAAAACGTATGAAAAACACGATATGTGTGACTAGTTCAATTCAATTCAACTAGTGATTTACGTATTCGTTTAGGATCCAGGTCATTTTCAAGCTCATCATATTTATATTTTGCGTACGGATGGGAAATTGGTTGAGCAGCCTGAAAGATATAATTGAATTACATAACTCATTTATTCGTAGTTACTTTTATAGCTTCGGTTTTGCTGGAATGTTTATTAAAAGCACCAACAAAACATCAGAATTTCCCACAAACAATATACATATCGATTATTATAGTTAAGATTGTTATGAAATACATACCGTGACTTTCATTGTTTGTCCCTTCCAGTTATAGTCATTTGAAACAAACATACACATAATGACTGCCTGGTTTTGTCATTTTACTCATTGAAATTACTCGATTCACATTATCACAAAATTCAGTTAAATCAATTTATTTAAATAAAGCTACAATTTTTATTAAATCAATTAATTTAAATAAAGATACAAAAATGTTTAGAAAATGCCGGTATTTTGACAGATGACGTCAAATAAATTAAATAAGCGCAGTAGTTGTACTTTATGGCGCTGATGTCACTGTTTAAATTTTGTACACTGTCATGTTTTGTAAATTGATTTTTTTTAAAATAATTATGCCACTATAAAATTATGTATTATCATAAAAATATAGTTGCATATGCATCCCTTGCGAAAAATAACTCGGTTGAAAAAGTTTCATATAAAAGTTGAGTAATGTCGCATATGTATATTAGTAATATGTGGTAATGATGTATAAGATATATATATATATATATATATATATATATATATATATATATATATATATATACATATATATATATATATATATATATATATATATATAATTATTTATATATATATATATATATATACATACATATATGTATATGTTCGTTTACATAATACCTGCTAGTTTTTCTTTAATTTAACAATTTTATAAAAAAATAACACACAATTTAAACAAAAAATACTTCAAGTTAATTTTAATCATAAGAAAGTTGGAGTATTTTAACTTAATAATTATGTGTATACATATTTGAATTATATTTGTACCTATAAACACATATATGTAGTACATGTGTATATACGTTATACACACAGTAGTATATGTAGTTAATTTTTTAGCTAAATGTATCTCAACTTTATTATTTTTAATTAAAACTCATGTTATTGTTTTGAATTATGTATAGTTTAGTTAAATTATTTTTTTTAGGTAGATTTCTACCGAAATGGGAAATTATTTTGTATTTAATTATATTTATTTTTTGTAATTTTTGTGAAATTAATGTTTATTTATGTGAATCATGTTGGAATGTTTATACCTATGTATATAATATATGTAAATTCTATATTATACGAAATATTATATACAATATACATGTATATTATTGGTAACACAACCGTTAATTAAACATCTTGCGGCATGCGGGGTGAAAAAATAGTAACCTATATAATTCAGATTGTCTAATACATAGTACTATAACGTATATGTTTATAGACTGAGCAGAAATGTTTAAATATGAATTTAATTTCTACGAATTTTTTTTTGGATTATTTGTTGCGTATTGCTATCTATGTAAGAGAGGTCTTGGTGAATTGATGGTAGATATCTGTTATAAACTATGAGATAAATTTATATAAACATTAATTGTTTTATTTACTATGAATATGACAAAAACATATTTTAATTTACAAAATGTTATTTCGTGGAATCTGACACAAAAAATAATCATTATTCATACAAAATTACTCTCTTGCAGAATTTGGTCGATTTTTGATAAACGCGAATTATGTAAGGGACATTTTTAATTTATTTGTAATTTTTATATATACATTTGTATTTCTATCTAAAATATTTATTATTATTATTAGAAGTTAGGGGTTCAATTTATTAAACATTGGGAAGTGCCTGTTGACATTAAATTAGTTTAACCAGAAAGCTATAAAGAAATTCTAATTCTTAACAATTCGTCTACAGCCAAGCCACGTAGTAAAATACTTCCATTGAAGACCAGCGAAAAATAAAAGAAGGTCAGTTGGCCAGGTTAGTTGATTTTTTATAAATTTTTCAGTTTTTATTGTCTGCCAGTTTGAATATGCCAAATTTAAAATGATTTTTAATTTCAGTTAAACAAACCAATAGTTAAGTTATAATTTAAATGATATAATGATAGATAAGTTAGATAACTAAAGTTATCTTATGTTTCTATTAATTTAAAATCCTTTATAAACAGAATTCAATTTATAGATTACATAGTGTCAACAATATTAAAAATAATAACAATTAAAATTACAACATAAAACTTGTAAACGATTTAACGCGATTAGTATCGATTAATAAAACATAAATAAATGACATAGAACAATATATTTTTTACCATTCTTGGTATAGTTACTTGCTTCCGAACTAGCTACAAAAAGATTAAAGTTATACATATTATTACCATAAACTTTGTTTGGTTCTATACTTTAAACTTATTGCTGACGAAATATAAAAAAAAATAATTTAATTAGATTTTATTTTCTTTTCTTAAATTTATGTAAGTAATTAAGATTACTTAACGTGATTATTTTTTTTTTTTCTTGTAAAAGCCAGATTCAAAATAGAAAATGTGAAACGAATTTCGAGACTCGATTTTATTTGTAGGATTTTTGGGTAAATCACGTTTAATTGATTGTGTACATCTTTAGGGAGCTATGTATGTAAATTTAAACTTAAACTATAGTGTAAACATTTGTTTGAAACATTTAATTGTTCTTGTGCATTTTGTTGGCTAATTTATTGCCCTGGCATCAAAAATACTACAGTTAAATAAAAACGCTTATAGCCTCCGATAATAAAATTCAATACTTTGTGTTATTTTTTATTTAATTTATATAATATTACAATTTACAACTGAGTTTGTTCTAAGTCATCTAGTAACTTTCCAATCATAATTATATTAAAATTTGTTAGGATATAGCCCAACGGCTAGTCCCAGAAATTAAAATTATTTATTTATTTAAATATTCCCTATACTAGTAATTTTATATTCCATTCACTAGATCAATTGGTTTGGACCTTTGGAGACGTTTTACTCCCAATAGTCTGTCCCACATACTACATATCTCGATGTTTTCGTGCTGTCGGTACAATCGATACGTAATAACTTCATCGATGCATTCCATCTTTAAATCTTGGTTGAAATCTTTATTTCGAATGTACCATGGAGCATTTACAATATTCCGAAGTACTTTGTTTTGGAACGTCTGTATCATCTTGATGTTCATTTTCTTGGTACAACCCCAAAGCTGTATATACCATAGGTTCATACCGGTTTCAGTATTTGCCAGTATAAAACAAATTCATTGTGTATGGATAGTTCAGAACGGCTACTTAAGAGCCAATACATCTTCCATACTTCAGGTTCAGCTCTTCCTTTTTCTTTTCGACATGTTCTTTCCACCTCAACTTGGCATCAAGCGTCATACCTAGATATTTCGCCATATCGACAACTTGTTTAGAGTTGATTATGATTGGGATTCTATTAGAAATATTTTTAT
Source organism: Tipula unca (assembly GCA_951394425.1). Lineage (NCBI taxonomy): Eukaryota > Metazoa > Arthropoda > Insecta > Diptera > Tipulidae > Tipula > Tipula unca. The sequence continues at coordinate 107,723,055 of OX596381.1, forward strand.
TAGTAAAGTTCCCATGCACAAATTTAGTTTCGTTCAGTTTTATTCTCCATTTTTTCATCCAACTGTTGACTGAATTTGTCGACTTTTGCAATTTGTTAGGAGCTTCTTCTACATTGTACCCAACTGCTCAAAATCGCAGTATCATCAGTATAAGTTGCTATAGTGGCTTCTTCCATTGGTGGTATATCCCGAGTATACAGGGAGTACAAGACAACCCAATGGGGTCAATATGGTACCTTGTGATACGCCAGCTGAATTTTTCGTTAGTTTCATAATATTGTTTCGGAAGGTCTCGCTTGAGCTTGAACTGCAATCCTCTGTACCAAACTCGGTCAAATGCTTGTGCTACATCCAGGAAACCGCTTGAATATATTTGTTTAGTTTCTAGTGTACGTTTTATTATATCTGTGATTCTATGGACTTATTCTATATAGTCGGGTGGTTTTCTTTGAATCCAAACTGGTGGTCAGGAATCTAATTTCTGTCCACCATTATGGGTTTCATTCTCTTCAGGAGCAATTTTTCAAAAATCTTGAATATGGTTGGGACTTTGGGAGTATGGATATCGGTCTGAAGGACTTTTTATCGTTACATTGTTTGTTAGGTTTTAAGATCATGATTACCTCTGCCACCTTCCATTGCCTTGGAACGTATCTTAGTCTAAGCACAGCATTGATTATATGGAGAAGTTTACGTATCGCTTTATTTGGTAGTTCTTGAATGATTTGTCCAGTTATGAGGTCGTACCTAGGAGATTTTTTTGATGTGTACACTTTGAATTTCCTCTTTTAGCTCTTGTAGAGATACACTTTGTATTTCAAGCTCATCAGATCGTTTCAGTAGGTTAACATTTTCATCCGCAGTTTGCCTGGGTAATGGTTGAAACGGTTCTTTTAGGTGTCTTGCAACCAAGCCAGCTTTTTGTTTAGCGCTTCGAGCCCAGCTTCCATCCTCATTTCTAATTGGAGCTGTCGAATTTGTTGGTCTCTTAAGTACTTTCGTTGCTTTCCATAAGGAATATTCGGTATTTTTTTGTCTAGTAAGTAACCGTCAAATATGTACTTATTGATTCATTCTGTTCTGATCAGAGATTTCAACTTGTTACATACAACATGTTACGTTCGATTTATTTGCCAAGACTTTCCAGCTTTACGTTTCTTTGCCACAAACTCTCTTACTTCAAGTTTATAGTTTTTACAGTTCATGTTATGTGCGTATTTGAAAGATATACTTTGCCACGCAGCTTGTTGTAAGTTTTCTATTAGCCTTTCTACATCCTCTCCGACTTGTATGATGTTTCTTATTGGTACTTGAAGATTGATGTTTTGTTGTAATAATGCGCGAAAATTCTTCCAATTGGTATTCTTATTAGATAGTCCCGCTGTGATTTCTTTTTTAATTATTGTTTCACTGTACGTCATAATAACAGGAGAGTGGTCCGACGAAAGCTCTTCATTATTTTCCAAATGAATATTGTTATCTGATATACCTTTTGTCACAGTCTAAGAAATTTTAGCATAAATTTAGTTCAATAATTGGATGTAACTAATTTCCTACAATTATTTAATTAAAATTAAACATGTTGAATATCAATCAATAACCAAGTTTGAATTTAAACACAAACAATTTGTATATTAAACTATTTTTAACTTAACTATACACAATTATTTGTTAAATTTTAAACAGCCACAATATTTTCTAAACAATAATTTGTTTAAAATTTTAGCACTGGATATTAAATTAAAACACTTTGTAGTTAATTATTAAACAAATCTGTTTAATTTTAAATGAAAAGTGATTTAAATTTAACTTTTTGGGGTTTGATATTCACTAATTAAATGTGTAATTTTAAATAATAAAATTGGGATTTGGTTTAAATTTAAGCGAAGGAAGTGAATTTTCAACATTATGTGTAACAACATGAACCCCTTAGACGGCTAGCATTGAAACGATAGAACCTATATATGTATATATATATACACAGAATGTGTATATACATATATATATTTTTATTTATATTAATATTTATATAGGTTATTATACATAAATTAATAAATAACTGAAATCAAAAATCAATAATCAATATTTAAAAATTTTATTTTATTTCAATTATGTTTTACTTTAGTTTTCATTTAAAAGTTTATTACTATGTATTTAATTAATTGCCACCATATGGTAGGCGCAGAGGTCGTTGCAGGCGACGATGGCTCCACGATGTAGAGAACGACTTGGCCTCTTCTGATTGTCTTAGACAGTATGAAGACCAAGCTCAGGATCGAAACCGTTGGAGCCAAATTGTTGATTCAGTAAGGGGCCAGAAATGCCCTTTAACACTGTTAATAATAATAATTTAATTAATTACTTAATTAAATACATGATACATGATAATTCAGTATTTTAAATGAAAAAAATAATATAAATAAAATACAGTTTTATTAATTTTTATCTGGAAAGGCATCTTTTTACGAACTAAATTACGAACTAGGTCCACGAACTAGGTAATATTTTATTAAATATCTCACTAGAAAGTCGATCATTTGTGAAACTGATTTGGGATACTGAATGTTAAAAATAAAATAATAACATATAACTTCTATTATTAATCCAAATAGAGTGATGTCTGTAGTGCAGTTTATCTCCGTGTTTTCAACATAAACATATCCTAATTGGGAATCTAAAGTTGAGTCTGCAAAACAAAAAAATTGATGTAACGACAGTATTATATTACAATATATTATTAACTCACCAATGACTGCAATCCACGGACCATCCGTTGGAATTGTTCCATACTATGTTCCACAGTTGTTCCCACCTTTACCTAAAAATATTTATAAGAATTTCATGAACAAATAAGAATAAATTTAATATAAAATCGGCTTTAGCTGTCTAAGCTCCTATTTTTTAATACTCTTTAAGTTATAGGCAGTATAAAGCACTAGTAAGATATTTGTAATTTAGAATTCTATTGCATAAAGGAGTGGTAAAATCTGATATTAAAGATGAAACTGATACTTCATAATATCTGTAGGTCGAAATGTTCGACTAACTTCAAAGTAAGTGTAACCGTTAAGCAAAAATTAAAAGGTACAGGAATGGTTTGTTGTTTTCATACTCTTTCATACAACTGCCAGTTTTTCCGTCCTACCGTACATCGTGGCTAACCATCTGTAATGCTATAAATCAGAGCTCGGCCCATAGGTTCTACACTCTATTATGATTCATAGATGTGTGCATGGTCATCACCGTTCGTTAACCGATAATGAAAATTCCATTTTACGTCATCCCCTAATAAAATTTATTACTTTCCACTTCAAAGATTTAACTATCATGATATCTGGTTATTAAAATATAACAAGTTTATGATTTTAAAATTAAGCTTTTTGCCAGCTAGCAATTGGATAGTTGGCGACCAAATAAACTCAAGTTTTACTAAATTTTGGGAAATGAATAAATATGTATTTAAAGAAAAAATATTATGATAAAAATAATAACATCCTACGCTAATCTTTAAAGTGATTCATTGGGATGTAGGGACGAACTGTATTTTGAAAAAAAACTTCATGCAATTTTCCCACAAATATTTAAACTCTAAATTTTTTTTTCCTCGGGGTATATACATATGTCTATTATATAAAACTATTGATTTAGATTTTGATTCACAAATATTACACATAAAAAACATATTCACTCTTTCTTTACAACACTGCAACAAATATTTAAGAAAAATTTGGGTATACCGAAGACAAACTAAAGCCGCATGTAACGAATATAAAGTTTAATGAAAATATAGACGAAATTTTATTCTAAAAAATTAATTTGGTTTTTTGAATATTAATCAAATAATTATGAATTATTAAAGTTATTAGAATTACATATAATACTTACATAAATTTACGAAATTCGTTTTATATTATTGTTCAGCCTTTTACACTATTTCTTATCACTTGTTTAATATTTTTATTATTTTAATATTTGCACAACTGCACCACTTAATCAAAAACCACACTATAAGGACCGCTTTGCATAATCAATTTATTCTATATGGATTATAACTGTTAATAGTCGAATTTATGTTAATTTTTCCATTTTTTAATTTTTGTCTAATTTTCAATACTAAATTATTTTTAAATAATATTATGTTGAAAATTTAATAAATTGTTAAAATTTCAGCAAATATATTGTTGAATTTTAATATACTGTTTTAATATACTACAACTACATATATTGTTAGTTGTTTTGTATTATGTTAGTCATAATGCAGAGATTTCCATTTCAATTTAATTTGCAATCAAATTTATCACCGTTAAAAAATCATTCATCTTCTTATGATAAAATCGTTAAAATAAAATTTGTAATAGTAAGACAAGAAAGAAAAAAATAACAATAACGAAAAATTATTATTATTCTTAGAAAAATAGCAATTTTTTCATGTAAACAAACTTATGAAACAAACAATAAAATATTCAGTAAGGTGTGGATTTATTTTAATGCGAAATGAACATTTTTCCTAAGTAAAACGTTTGGATTTTTCTTTATTTTTCGTTTTTACTTTTTGTTCAAAATGCTTAAGAAGAATTTTCTTTTTGTTTGAATTATGTATACGAATTTATTATTTTCATATATTAGTCTTTTGTTAGAGAATAAGCAGTAGAACAGTCTTAAAGTTGACAAAAGGAAAGTTATAATTTTTCGTAATCTTTTTTTTTGTTTACCTACACTGAAAAATAAACGTAAAAGTAGTAATGAAAATGTTCATAATAATAATAAAGTAAAACAAAAATATGAAATATAAAGTATAAATGTATGAAAATAGGACCGTATTGTTTAGATTTTCTTTTATTGTAGCGTATATTTTACAAAAGGTGGTTATGGAAGCAGCTTTCATTTATTTCCGTTTTTTTTAATGAGATAAATATTATCATAAACCTGTTATTGCAAGCCATGACTTTTTGAAAAATTTATAAATATAACGTTGGTTGTTGGAATTTAAAATGAACAAAAAAGACAAATTTGATTGTAGAATTTAGTGGCGGATCAAAATGAAAAATATTTGTAACATTTATGCAGACCGGATTAACATAAATCAACATATATTTTAAATACATTTTATAATGAATTCATTGAGCTAGAAAACTATATGAATACTTGATCAATCTATAATTTGACGACAAAGTAAATCGAAACACCATCAAATAACGCAGGTTCGAATCCCAACAGAGGGGCAGGATGGAAAAAGGACTTCTCACCTCCTGATTACGATCGATTATTAAATTTAAAATATCTATAAGGTAGATGTTTCTTAGTTGAAAGGTAGAACTAATGGCCATGGCCCGATTAGAATAGTCACTTTTTTATGTTAATTTATTAAAGTTTTCTTAAATTACTATCAAATATAATTTACAAATTTTTACACATATTTGGTACATAATTTAACATTTTGTATACATAAATAAACTTAAATTTATCAGTCAATTTGTACAGAATTTTAATTACATATAAAAAAAAACTTTTGAATTAATAACCTCCACGTTTTAACGCACAAGAAACACGTTTTCACATTTTTTAGAGCAAAATTGAACTTCTAAGTTTCAAATTTCTAATAATCAATTTAATAACATTTCATTTTGATGTTTTAATTAACACAAAACTATATTGTAAAGTTTTTGTTGCGTGCTCAAACAATAAACACGAAGGCAATGGTTAAAACCAGGGATAAATATACAGCAAGTTTTTTTGGTGGGAGGGGGGGGTGTGGTCAATTCCTTCAATAATGTTGATCAAAAAATCGTTCCTGAGGGAGTCTATTTTCTAATAGTTCTTCCCAATACTCTAATGTGTATCCCCAGCTTAATAATCAATTGGTTGGATTACTAAAATTTAAAACAACTGGATTCATACTCATAGTAATACTACCATCAATTTCTGCTATTATCAAAAGATGTAATCGTAACCAATGAATGAACATGAGAAATCTGGAATAATAGCGTGATTTCTATTTAAATTTGGTAAATTTTTTTTGGGACGAAATATGTTTGTAAACCTTTTCTATTAAACCACTTTCCACCAAAATGTTTTTACACAATCGTTTAGGAGTATTCTTTTTTAATAAATTGTTTAAATTGCAATTAAAATTCTGCCCAGTATCTTTCATCTTTATTTTTCTGCGACTTAAATAAGCGAATATTATATACATATATGTATAATCAGAAACACATAATCAACCATCTTTAAAAGAATTTCGCTATTAACAGTTTCAAATCAAATTCGAAAAAATATTTTTATAGTTCCTATCACAGATCTGATGTCGTGTAGGTATGCCTACATGTACAAAAAAGATAGTGTCGCAACGGAGTGTAACGCATATTGTAAGGTACTTGCGTATGAAAACACAGTCGATTGATTGAAAGACATTATTTGGATTATATGTATAATTTGTACACAACATAATTTAGTAAGAGCCAATATCAATTTCATACAAATTGATAAAATATTAGGCTAGATTTGAATTGTTTTACAGTTTTAGTATTGATTCTATGTAGGTAGTATGTGGGATATTTCGATTAGTTAACAAAAATTATGATACATATTAGATGGCACCTGGAAATTAATAAAATAAATGTCCTATATTTAAATAAATTTCTCATTACACAACGAAAAAATTCCAGCTCAATAAAAAATTAATATTTAATATCGCGAAATGGGAATCTATTGAAAAGTCTAAAAAAATAAAATAAACGAAATTGTGTCATACAACACTTATGTATATAATATACTGAAAGAAATAATATGCTGTTATTAACAAAAACACAAGTAAACTTAACAAAAAAATAAGTTCAAACTCAGCCTACCTAGCGCTATGTAAATAAACAAAAAATGAAATTGTAAATTTAACTTGTTGCAATGTTATATCTGAATAAAAATGTTTTAACAAATATTTGTAAAATTTACATAACTAAAAAGAAAACTTAACTAAAATTAAAGTAAATGTATGAAAGAAATTAGCAATTACTTTACTTTGAGCTATGTAAAAATAGAAAACAGAAATTCTAAATTAACATATCAATAATGTCCAGTTAACGTAGCTCCGGTTTTTGTTATTGCAAAAATAGCATTGCTGGCTTGTCAAATTAACATAGCGCGGATATTAAGATAGCATAGCAGAATTATGAAATTAACGTATAGTAGTATGTAAAACTTATATATATATATATATATATATATATATATATATATATATATATATATATATATATATATATATATATATATATATATATATATATATATATATTGTAGCAGCTCGAATATTCGACTCACCGATATTCGATACTGCCACAACAAAACGAATTAGTAAAATTCAAATATAAATCAACTTATTTGAATTGAGAGTTTACTAACCCCATCACACATCCAATAGCCGAACCAATTATCCAATTATTAAGTCGCCTTACCAATTCGACTAATAATCCACTGCACTTAACATAAGTGCAATGTCGACCGTCGCCGGCGCATCTGTTCCCTCTCCAAAATACGACATGTATTTTGGACACGAAGGCGACGTCATTACAACAACACACAAGAACACAAAACAAGCAAAAAAGCAACACACATTTTTTTACGCAACGTAAGGCAGCCATATTTTACGCCTTATAATATTTAAGTGGTGGTGAATTATCATAAATTAAAAATCATAGATAAATAAAATAAATAAATGTATACAAATGTAAAACACAAAATAATAAATAAATATATACAATAAAAAACAATTTATAAATAATTACAAATAAATATTATGTGTTATGTGTACGTGTAAATCATTCTTGAGAAAAATACGGGCCGGATAAAAACACATAGTTGGAGCCGAAACCAACAATTGGTGACCTACGACGGCGGTTTTTACCGCAGTAAAAAAAATAACCACCTAAAATCACGCGGGCAGTGAATAAAAAACGTGTGTAGGGATACAACCCCTCCCACGCAACGCGGGACACAACAATAAAAGAAGAACGTGGGTAGGGCAAACCCACTCACCAACGAGGGACGACGCGGGAGAATAAAAAACGGTGAAGCGACCGACCCTCACCGCAACGCAGCAGCAGAAGTAACAACAACAACAGCATCGAGGACCATCAGCAGCAGCAGAAACAACAGCGGCAATACAACAAAAAATAAACCGGTACAAAGTTTTTTTTTATACACATTTTTTTTTCTTTAAAAAAAATTTAAATTTCAAATTTTTAATTTTATTTTTTTTATTAACGTAAACTCAATTTTTATTCATTTTCCAAATTAACGTAAAATCACTTTTTCTTTAATTAACGTAAACTCAATTTTTATTCAGTTTTCAAATTAACGTAAAATCATTTTCAATTGTAAGATTTTTATTCATATACATTTTTCACCACCACATCGTTACCCATTCAAAAGCTTCACACACGGGTCGTTTCTCGCAGCACGTCCTCCCGCCATCACCGCTGTGGTTAAATAAAAAAAAAAAGAATAATAAACCGGTTTTTATCAAAACCCGAACCACAACGGTGACACAAAACCCGCTGTTCCAATTTCACCTTGCATTTCTAAATTGTTTGCTATAAATTTAAACGAGCCCACCCAATATAAGGTAGGACGTAAGGAACTCCATATTCGGGGGTTTCTCACAGTATCGTATAGTTTTTATCGTATTGGTTTGTTTTAACAAAAAAAAGAACAAAATGCATGATGTCATACACATCAACCAACCAAGCGGCAGTCAAGTCAATGTACCATACCGGCGACAACCACAAAATGAACGCAGTGGAGACAGAACTCCCCGTTCAACAACACAAGCACCAAACACACTCGAAGCAAGACTGGCGAGAATCGAGTCTAGACTCGACGAACTTTTTCGAGGTCGAAGCCGTTCGCGTGGGCGACGAGCTCCCTCCACAAAAAGAATCCGCAGTCCCAGCAACAACACATACCAACATGGTAAATGCTGGTTCCACACAAAGTTTGGTAGAGCCGCCAGAAAATGCACGCCACCGTGCAATTTCACCACGTCGCAACCATCGACGTCCGCGGCCGCCGTAAAACTGGACATTGACCAACAAAAAAAACTATTAGAGTCACGGGTTGAGAGCAACATGCCTCCCCTGACCACAAACACACCCTATACGTCACGTTTGTTTGTGTACGATAGACACAACAAACTCACCTACCTAGTCGACACTGGCGCTGACCTTTCGGTTATTCCAGCAATGAATTACAAATTGAAATATTCATTATCAAATCGAAATTCAAATCTAGTCTTATCGGCTGCCAATGGTTCAATCATCCACACGTACGGCACAAAATTGCTTAACGTGGATATCGGACTCAAACGAACCTTCACGCACGCTTTCATACTAGCTGCAGTGAATCGTCCGATCATTGGCGCCGATTTTCTAAGCAAATTCGGACTTCTTGTCGATGTCAAACGCAAACGGCTGATTGACCCAGCTACAAAGCTGTCAATAAACGCCACAATGGTTCGTGTTAACACACCAACACCGATCCATTTTAACATCGACAACGGCTACGGCACTCTGCTCAAAAAGTACCCACTACTTACAGCAGAGCCGAACTACAAAATGCCAGTCCGACACAACGTGGTACATCACATCGTCACAGAAGGCCATCTTCCCGTGTCGAGACCACGCAGACTAGATCCGGTGCGTCACAAAGCTGCACAAGCAGAGTTTCAGCATATGGTGGAATTAGGGATTTGTCGAACATCGACATCTTCCGTCTCTTGTCCATTACACATGGTCAAGAAGAAGATCAAGACTGGAGGCCATGTGGGGACTATCGGCGTTTAAACACGGTTACGATACCGGATCGCTACCCGATACCCCACATTCAAAACTTCACCATGCACTTGCATGGCTGCAAAGTTTTCTCCAAACTTGATCTCATCAGAGGTTATCACCACATTCTCGTGGCACCTGAAGACGTTTTTAAAACGGCAATCACCACACCATTTGGCCTCTTCGAATACACCCGAATGCCATTTGGATTACGCAATGCCGCACAAACGTTTCAGCGCTTCATGAACGAAGTCGTTCGAGATCTCGACTTCGTTTTCGTCTACATAGACGACATTCTTGTGGCATCTCAAACTGAGGAACAACACAAACTCCATCTGGAAACACTTTTCCAACGACTTGTCGAGTTTGATGTACACATCAAGAGCTCAAAATGCGTCTTCGGCGCATCCACTCTTGATTTCCTCAGCCACAAGATTACCGCTAATGGCATCCTTCCGTCACAAGACCGAATCAATGCCATTAAAGAATTCCCAGCTCCAACCTCAATCAAAAGTATTCAGCGATTCATCGGCATGGTCAACTATTACCACCGATTTATACCAAAGCTCGCTGAAATACTCAACCCAATTCACAGCCACCTGGCAGTACTACTACGTAAGCCCAAAACCGCCAAGAACTTCTCTTGGCCTGACGAATGCCAACACGCATTCACGTCACTAAAGGCTGAATTGGCACGCACAACACTCTTGTCACATCCACTGAGCGACTCAAAGCTCAGCATTACTACTGATGCATCAAACACTGCTGTCGGAGCAGTCATGCAACAGTACAACGACAAGTGTTGGGAGCCCCTGGGATTCTTCTCAAAGAAGCTCTCGGATTCCGAAAAGAAATACTCTGCATTCGATCGGGAATTACTCGCAATATATCTAGCAATCAAACACTTCAGATATTTTGTCGAGGGTCGGGACTTCACAATTTACACCGACCACAAGCCTCTCACTCGAGCAATTCAGTCTAAAACTGAACGCAATCCAAGGCAAGCACGCCACTTGGATTATATTAGTCAATTTACCACGGACATCCAGCATGTTCAAGGTACCGAAAACGTTGTCGCGGATACACTTTCGCGCACAACAGCAAACGAAACGGCCACAGTCGAGACTCACTTCGACTGCAACAAGATCGCACAAGCGCAAAAAGCAGACTTGGAACTTCAGAATATACTTTCTGGTTCCACACGTCACGCCAGTTCATCACTGAAACTGGAGCTTTTCACACTACCTGGCCTAGAAATCTACTGCGAAACATCTACGGGTGCAAATCGCCCGTACATCGCAGAGCAACTACGTCGAACCATCTTCGACACACTACACGGTATCTCACATCCTGATGTCCGCGCAACTCGTAAATTGATTACTGCTCGATACTTTTGGCCCAGCATAAACAAAGACGTGACCCATTGGGCACAATCCTGTTTATCCTGCCAAAAATCAAAAGTCCAGCGACACACAAAATCGCCTCTTGGACAATTCGCAATTCCACCTGGTCGATTTGAGCACATTCATTTGGATGTCGTAGGACCACTTCCTCCATCCAATGGATACTCATACCTACTCACCTGTGTCGATCGTTTCACTCGATGGCCAGAAGCGTACTGCATGAGCGACATGTCTGCAGCAATTATTGCCACCACATTCGTACAGAACTACGTATCACGATTTGGCGTTCCACTTGACATCACCACTGATCAAGGAACCCAATTCGAGTCGAAGCTCTTCTCGGAGTTAACGAAACTCCTCGGCTCGCATCGTATACGTACAACGGCTTACCATCCGCAAGCCAATGGCATGGTTGAACGCTTCCACCGCCAGCTCAAAGCTGCTCTCAAGGCCCGAGGCAACACAATTCACTGGAGCTCCGAAATACCAATCGTTCTACTTGGTATTCGAGCAACGGTTAATGAAGATCTGAAGTGCTCACCAGCCGAAATGGTTTACGGTCAAACCATCAAGCTACCCGGTGAGTTCTTCGTCGAACATCCTCTACCGTCTCCATCCACAACCGACACAGTCATCGACCAACTCCGCACCACCATGCAAAATCTTATCCCCACGGCAACAAGACCAACGAATGAAAGCAACATATTCGTTCCAAAATCGCTCAACAATTGCGATTACGTCTTTGTCCGGGTTGATAAGGTTCGAACTGGATTACAATCTCCATACGATGGGCCATACAAAGTTATACGCCGCTTACGCAAGCAATTCATTGTCTCAATCAAAGACAAACACCACTCAATCTCCATCGACAGATTGAAACCGGCGTACGGTATTCTCAACACGGCTGATCAGATATCAGCCAGCAAACGATATAAAACCGTCCGGTTCACCGTATAACGTCTCAAAACCAATGGTTTCTCATCTGGAGAGGGGGTACTGTAGCAGCTCGAATATTCGACTCACCGATATTCGATACTGCCACAACAAAACGAATTAGTAAAATTCAAATATAAATCAACTTATTTGAATTGAGAGTTTACTAACCCCATCACACATCCAATAGCCGAACCAATTATCCAATTATTAAGTCGCCTTACCAATTCGACTAATAATCCACTGCACTTAACATAAGTGCAATGTCGACCGTCACCGGCGCATCTGTTCCCTCTCCAAAATACGACATGTATTTTGGACACGAAGGCGACGTCATTACAACAACACACAAGAACACAAAACAAGCAAAAAAGCAACACACATTTTTTTACGCAACGTAAGGCAGCCATATTTTACGCCTTATAATATTTAAGTGGTGGTGAATTATCATAAATTAAAAATCATAGATAAATAAAATAAATAAATGTATACAAATGTAAAACACAAAATAATAAATAAATATATACAATAAAAAACAATTTATAAATAATTACAAATAAATATTATGTGTTATGTGTACGTGTAAATCATTCTTGAGAAAAATACGGGCCGGATAAAAACACATAGTTGGAGCCGAAACCAACAATATATATATATATATATATATATATATATATATATATATATATATATATATATATATATATATATATATATATATATATATATATATATATATATATATATATATATTACATATATATATATAAAAAATAGATATACATAAGATTATTTTTTTATAACATTATTTATTATTAATTTAAAAAAATATACATATGTAGTTCAGATTAATTAAAATTTAATATACACGGAGCAAATAATTGACATGCTACCTATTGGATCTAACTCAGTGGTTCTCCGTTCTTTTGATAAACTGCACGAAGTGTCAACATATTTATTAAATATTATAGTTGTTGATTCCTGTAAGTAAACTGATTGTAAAGTTTACCAATTGGCGGCTTATGTCCCCTTCATAAAATAAGTGCACTGAAAATAAAAATGAAAAATAATTAATTGTTTGTGAAATTTTGGGTGTCGAATTGCAGACCTAATACGTACCAAATTTTATCCTGGAAAACTTTGAAGTACTTCTTCAACAATTTCTAGAATTTGGCTTGTTGTTGGTTTTATGTTTCAAATTATTAAATAATGATTCACAGTAAGGTTGCAAATATTTTCTGTATGAAAATTTTCAGTACATTTGCTTTTAGGAAAAATGTCTTTGGATTTCCGATCGCTTTCTGTTTGTTAAATGATTTGGTTCACTGTTTATACTAGAAAAATATTACACTCGTTAGGGTAACAATAAAAAATAGGTTTCAATAAAACAAAACAAAAATTACCATATATGTATATGTATATATCCCGATCATCAATGTTTTCAGATGCAGGATGAAAGTTTGGAAAATTTGCAGGTGTACGAGTGAAATCTGGAGAACTGCAATTTGATGAGGTTAAAGTGTACGATGATGCATCAATCACAAACACGGTTCTTGAAAATAACCATAAGCTTTTGCCACGAAAATAAGTTGTATTCAAATTGTTTTGCATATACTTAATTCGGATGGTTCAAATAAGCTGTTCAGAGGCTGGTATGTATTTCATTCGGTGATTGACTAAACCAAACCCTGTGAATAAAAACTAAATAAATATACCAAAAAGTAAAAAAATAAAAACATATTTACTTTCAAATTTTAAGCGTTAAAACTCCATTCCCCTTGATTCCAATAAATTGTAGACTTATGTATGTCCCTTTTCCTGAGCTAAATTATGAGATATATCTGGATTCGTCGAAACTGTTGATTGGGTAGGCTCTTCAATTCAAAGTTTCTACATATAGTTCTATAGACATAAATGGAGAAAAACATGTGCTTTTTCACAAATAATTACATAAGTATTTTAAAAATGTTGTAAAAATGAAATTATTACTTATACGCCAGCTACGAGTATATACTTCCATATACAAAAATAAACATGATCATTGTAAAGTCAATCAAATACAATTGTCATACAATACAATCATGCAAACCATACGCAACTTTGCACAAGAAGACAATAATTTTGTTTAATACTTACACTGATTTACGCATAAATAAGAACAAAATAAATAATTACACTGACTTACCTTTCATTGAATTGAATACGTCTGGGGTAACTTCTATATTTAAAAGACATTAAATTTTCAATTTTTATTTTATTCTCTAATGTATTATTTCACCAGAACTACCACGTTCACTTTAATACTCTTTCACGATTAAAATAAAACGCATTTTAACCGATATTTCAATACAATGAAATTTAGTAAATATGTATGTACTTACTGGTAATAAAAATTAACATTCGAATAACATACAATTTACTTAAAAGTTATGTAAAATGAGCATTATTCTTGTGAATTTTTGTTTGCGTTGGTAAAATTACATAATTGCTAACTAAACTGAGCTTATGTTAGGTGAATTTTTCCTAGCGCAATATAACATTTTAAGAAGGATATTTCAAATTGTATTTTATGTAGATTTTATTTGTCCGCACTTTAAATTTAGCATCGGTATTGGAAATAATTTACTTATTTGCTATGTAAAATGGGCATTGTTATAGTTGTATTTTACTTAGCATATGTAACATTTCACAATGCATATAAAAACTTTACAAGGCAGTTAAGTAGATATTACAAGTCTATATTTTACATGTCAATTTTTGATACATTAGCCTGGCAATGGTCAATTTTACATAAGAAAAATACACATTGCAAAAATAGGGGTAAAATTTACGTTTTTGACTTTACATGTCATTTTTGTAAATAAAACATTGCATTTTTTTTCAGTGAAGTATGTACATATGTATATGATAAGTATGTATTTGAATTGCAGCAAGAGTAATACTAGAAACAGATGTTCAGAATTCCGCATGCAAAGAAATTAAGATACACTAAACCTGGAATAAAATATATGTGTTCTGCACGCTATTCGGAATTCTGCAATTTGTCACTATTTCTAATTTCGCTGCTCAGCGGTAGGCATCACATAAAAGATCTAGTACACTATTTTTCTATTTTGTTTATTTTAAAACATTTTCTTTAAAATATATTAAAGTAATTTGACAAATAACATGACACACAGTACATCCAGCATAAAACTGATAATAATTTTCATATGATCTATTTTAAAATAGATGGCAGAGTTTTGGGTTACAGCAATGACCTTAGGTAAAATGAACAGAATATAAATGTGGAATCATCGTCGACGACTATACAATTGCTCTTAATAATTTAACTCTATATTCTTATCTGCGTCAAAACTCTGGTTTCGTTTAGTAATCGTAATGTGTGTAAACCGGTTTTTAATTAACAAATCACTAATGTGATTTGTAAATTAAAAACTGCCACCCAAAATATACGATTATTTAAAAATAAAAAAACCTCAGGCGCACAATTACAACCAAAACTAGATTTTTTTTTTCTATACGAGATGTACAGATACTATTAGTAGGTACATATATGATACGATGTTAGCCGATTGCTGCACATTTATTATTATTTATTTTTGTTTTTATTTTCACTATGCGAGCAGGACGTATCTTTCTTATCCTGTTTTGTAATATCTTTTGTTCTTATCCTGATACGAATTGTACTATTCCAGCCGGATCCCTAATTTTATACGTTTATACGGACGTTTATACATAGGCAGAGCTGCCTTTACGTCTAAAACAACACAAAAACGATGATCGGCAATTTTTATGAAGAAACTTAAATGAAAACATAAAACATTAATTTGAAATAGGCAGTCAGACAAACTTCACTAGAATGATTTTTGATATAACATATACCCAGTTATATTTGATCAATCATAATTAATATTCACATACATGTTTCTAGTTTTGGATTTGCATATGTATAACTATATAAAGAAGAGAAGTGATTAATTAGGAATACTGTTAATATTTTTTTTGATAACACAACAACAGAATTCTATCAAATAGATAATTTCATGAGAACAAGAAAGTATACGTATTAGCAAAACCCGAAAAGGGGTGGATACAATTTCCTTTACATCGTATCGTATATATTATGGACATACATATGTATGGTACATTTATTTATATATATATATATATATATATATATATATATATATATATATATATATATATATATATATATATATATATATATATATTCTATATATACATATTGTATATGTAGTATATATATATGAAAATACAAAATAACGTATAACTAAATGAAAATTATTTAATAATTCGGTTGTCATCAATGATTAATTTGATAAAATTAAGTTGTGTGTGTGTTAACTCTTTTGGGGCGAGAATTATACATTAGAAATCAAAATGATAGAAGATTGTAGATTAATGGTAAAAATGTGTGCTATATTATTTACAATCTACAGTTATTTGACATAATAGATTACTACTCTCCGCATGTGTGATAAGTTATCAGATTAGGAAAAATGAGAAATCATTTTTATTTTTGTTGTAATTGTAACAAATCAAATCAATAAATGCATTTCCACATCCCTCCAGAGACAAAACATAAACGATAACGTAATAACAAAATTTAGATGCTATTTTGATTTGGATTTTGTGTATCGTATGGAATAATAGAAAAATCTATATACAATTTTAATGTTTTTTAAAAATTTCAAAGATTTCTATCTTATATCTTTTTAATGATGTTTTTCTAATTTTGTTTCTTTTTCCTTTTCAGATAAACCATTTCCCGGCTGGATATTATATAGGAACGAATACGAAGCACAACAACTTTAAATACAGATTCAACGATGATTACATTAAAACAAATAAATATTTTATTAGTTGCGATTGGAATTTTATTCCGAACATGTAAGTGAACAATTTTTTATCGAATTTCGATCGCATAACTATACGAAAGTTATTTACTATTTCGATGGGTATTATCAAATCCTCCTTAATATATAGAACCTCCACGTGGAGAAATATTCAAACAAGCTTTATCTAAAGTATCAAAAAATATATATATGAAGAAGTCTGTGCAAAACATTTTTTTTTTTATTTTTCAATTATTAATAGTGGACAGTTTTAATATTTTATGGTATGACTTGGCTTGTGTATCACTTTTTATATATATTTATTTATATTTCTTGAAACAAATCATCAGTGTTTCTAATAATGCACCACTAAAGACCTAATAAAATTAATAGACCCTCAAATTAATCCAAAGACAGTCTTGTCTTAATTGTACAACAAATCCTCGATTATTCATATAAAAGATATGCTTTTTAATACACTTTCATCAAGTTCGCTACACAAAAACTGCAATACTTGTTTACATATCTACCAAAGCATATAGATGCTTTTGACATTTTCAGACATTTACTCGGAAATGACAACAACATGATGAAAGAAGCAAGATGAAACAACCGAGCAGGAAAACAGCAACCCTAGAACTTCAAATTGCTGGGTTAGTATAACAGAAAAATAATCTGGCACTTTATACCTCATGCTGTACCAGATTTTGATAGAATATGAAATGCAGGTGTCAGTAAACACAACCCAAATAGAATCATGTCATGAGCCAATGAAAACGGTTCCTGAGACCAATGAAAATATTTACTCAGTAACACGCTGAGGACAACAAATATTAGCTGAATTCAGGAAAAGAAAGTCCATGGGTACTCTGCAGCAGTTATAACATCGAATATTAAAACCAAGATATAGAAATAACCACTTCTAAGCACAACACCCCAATCAGCCGTCAACCAGTTCATGTTATTTGTACTTTTTCCTAACGCATGAGGGATGAGACTTTTTATACGCGTATAGTGTATAGTATACAATTTTAATATAGTATGTTGCGATTTTGTTACATTGTGGTAGTGTTCATTCTTATGAACTTGCGCCAGAATGATGATAAATTTCAGCCAAAATGACAAAACGGGTGAAAAAAATACATCATGATATTTTTTCCCAACCTCACGACGTAGCGATTATTTACCATATATATGCAATGTCTAATGTCTATCAGTAACTTATAATATAAAATTTATTTATATTATATATTTATAGAAATTTCACTAAGGCTTATCTTATAAATGTGTATTAATTTTTTCAATATCTCTCTTGATAATTCAAGTGGAAATATTAAAAATTTGTGTTTGTATATGCATGACGTCACACCCAAGCGCGAATTATTCTAAAATGACAATGAATTACAACAAAACCAGCACAAATGTCTTATACAAGCCACGCTGTGCACGCAATACCCAGATGCCATAAAGCAAGAAGTACATAATATACGTTTAACCTTTCTTATACAAAATTATTCTGCGGGACATATGCACCGCGGGCCAACATAACAGAGTTGCATATTTTCATCTTTTAAAAGTGTACTAGTGTCATACCAATAAACAAAACAAAACTATTTATGTCTTTGCTCCATTTGTGGCTCATTTTTGACGTCGCTCAAGAATTTTAAATATTAGCCGTGTTTCTTGACGTTTGATCTGATCCGGATCAGATCATATCTCCTTTCCTTTCATTTGTATAGCTGCGTTTCATGTAATAAACATAAAAAAATTTTGTTTTTTTGTTTATCATATCTGCTTTCCTTTCATTTGTATAGCTGCGTTTCATGAAATAAACATAAAAAAAATTTGTTTTTTTGTTTTTCTATCTACGTTTGAACCAAAATGCTAATAGGATCAATATAATAACCTAAAAACAAAAAATAATACAATTTTTGTGTTGATTTCATGAAACGCAGCTATACAAATGAAAGGAAAGCATATATGATCTGATCCGGATCAGATCAAACGTCAAGAAACACGGCTATTGTTTGTATTCAAATCGTGATTAATTTTATAAGAGTTTTGATTTTGCGTTTTCATTTTGTTCTTGTGTTAATTTATTTATAGCTACTTTACATTTCCATAAAGAGCTAAAACATCAATTCACGAACAAATAGAGCTAAAAATTAAATAATTTTGTTTTTTTTTGTATGACACTAGTACAACTTTAAAAGATGTAAAAAATTTAACTCTGTTATGTTAGCCAACGGTAAAGATGTCCCACAGAACAATTTTGTGAAGTGTTAGTATACGTTTTTATAATTTATTAGCTGCACGGGCGCTTCGCGCAGCGGTGCTTATGTGCTCTCTTTTAAATGCGTCACGCTGTTTCAGTAAATATCGAGCTGTTTTGCAAATTGAGAATAAATAAAAAAGCAGGAAGTGATACAATACCGATCCCCCACACTTTAGTATTTCTTTATTTAATTTCTCTTTTATTTATTTACATTTGTTTAAACAATAAGCACAATTCGGTGCCTGGTTTAATCTAATGGCGAAACATTATACTCTATGAGAAATTTGAGGCACTAGGTTCAAAAGGTACATCATCGGGAATCAATGGGATGTGATGAGTTATGACCTTCTCTGGCACAATCAGTAAGAACTATATCTTCTCTCCCTCTCTCTGAACTAGAACTTTGAGGATGACCCTGAACCTGGGTGTCACGGTACATGAACTCTACCATTTAAAATACGTATTGAGCTCCTACTTCTCAGAGTGACTAAAAGGATTCCACTCCGGAAATCGCTGAGTGTTCTATTCTGACCTTTCAAAGACGTCTAGTATTTATTACATTGTGCTCCCATTCTACAATTTTCCCATATTTTTCAAATAATGGAGCAGTCGCATTCTGTTTTGGTCCATTGCAGTCAGCACTATGGTGATTGCAGATATTTAAGTAGAACTTGAAAGATTTTTCGTTTTTACTGATCAGTATACTGATTGTTACCCGATCGAGATGAGACTTAGCCTAAATTCTGTTTGGGGAATTTCTTAATAAACCCCGTTGCGAAGCCCAATAATTATCACGACCAGACAAAAAAATATACAGATAAACTTTCTAATTTATAATATGTAAAGATATAGATAGCTCAAAACTGTAAAGTTAAGTGATCATGATGTTCTTTTTTCGTATGATATCATTTTTAGGAAACCAGTTTCAACCTTTACTTTTCGTGATTTCAATCATTTGCTAATTAAACTAAACTGAAATTTATTGTTTTCTACAACTAATTCCTCCGATAAAGCTGAATACATAACATATATGATAAGGTATTTGTTTGAGAAATACGAACCTTTGAGGTACGTTGTAATTAAGCGCAATAAACCGCCATAAGTTTAAGCATTTGTCCACAGTCTTGAATCCTTCCTTGCCATTTAATTTTTTCTGGAAAAATCTTCGATCGGTTGGATTTTCCTCAACCAACATCAAAAACCTCGCTGTTTCTTTTTCATCAAATGATTTTAATGGATTCTTTGCTACTAGTAATAGTGAGACAGACTCAGTTATGATGTGAATGACTTCACCACCGGATTTCGTTTTCAGCTATAATCCAGCATTGATATTGTTAGTCTGATAAAATTTATTCGATCAAATCGCACGCTGTTCGTAATGATGTGAAATACCGATTAAATGCATAAAGTTACTTCTACCTCACATTGATTGCTATTTGTTGCACATCTTTAATAGATTAATAACGTTATCTGTTTTCCCATCGGGGTGGATACATTCGATTATTGTTCCAATTCTAAACAAGAAGAATCCGTCAGATTTTTGGATTATCTGCTTATGTGGAATCGCAAAATACGCTATCGGTTTATCAATCAGCGTTAATAGACATTATCATAGTACTACTACTGCTTTACTTCATATAAATGATGATATTAATTGGAAGGGCTATCGACTATGGTAAACTTTGCAGTTTATTATTACTCGACTTTAGAAAAGCATTTGACAAAATTCATCATACAATTTTAATTACAAAACTACATAACAATTTTAAGCTTTCGATGCCTGCGTGTCATTTAATATTGGCATATCTCTCTGATCGTTTACAGTCCGTTAGATTTAAGTTTCTACCACTTTCAATAATGTCTTAAAAAGACAATCATAATGCAATGGTTAATTTGGACATACATTCGATAACGCAGTTGTCTTTGAGCAATAAACTCAACCTAAATAGTGATACTCAGTGCTTATATCTTTAACGAATCGATGAACTGATGGCTTCTCAAAAATATTTGTTAAGGTAATTGCAATCAACTACTCAGATTCGGTGAACAATTTAGGTATTACGTTTTAATTAAAACGACATGCTGGCATTATTAGTTTATCTTAGAGTAGTGTTTTTATTTAGGATGTTTTGGACTACTACAAAAAGCTTTGACACTGAACTGAGTCTAACACTTGTTAAAACTTATATTCTACCGCATCTTTTGTATGCTGACATAGTTTTATTTGGATTGAAAAAGAAATATTTTAAATAACTTCTAATGCTATATGTAATTCCTACCTTAGATATGTATTTAGATTGCAAAAATTGGATCATATTTCCAGTTTTGCAAACTTGTTATTAGGTTGCTCTCTTGAGAATCTGTATGAGTTCCGGGTATGCTTATATATCTCTAAGTTCTTAAAATGTAAGAAACCAACCTATATAATTGATAAGAACGATGAGTCAACTTGTCGGCGTAGTCATCAATTGATACCTGCGGTTAACAGGACTACTACAATAAATCACTCATTTTCTGTTGAAGGGATTAGTATATGGGATTCACTGAGTAACAAAGCTAAGAATTGTAAGTAAGAAATTATGTTTCGAAAAGAATACTTTTCCAAGGTTCAAAAAAAATAGTTAACTCGTTTTTACATGTTATATAGTTATAGGTTAGCACAGCACATTTTAGGTTTAAGTTAGTATTTCTAGTGAGTATACAGTATTTAAAGCTTATAAATATTTTTACTGATGTAACGTTCAAATGAAAAAAGTATTTAAAAAAATGTATAACAAAATTTAAATAATTTAATATTGGACGAATCCGATCCCAATAACAACTATAACACAATATATAATAAGTTATTGTCTGACCAACCTGATTTCTGATCCTGATTTTCTTATCTAGAAATTTTACCTCAATTTTAATTTCCTTAGTTTAGTACTACATATTATGGTGGTGCTCAGACAATTAGAGAAAAAGTAAGGGGTAAGCCATAATTACAGTAAACATCAGGCCAACATGCATTTTTAATTGCATCTATATGATGGCTAATATCTATCTGTGATATGTGATAGAGAAGTTGAAGAATGTACCATTGAGGACATCATTTTATGATTAATACTTAAAAATACAGATATGTACAGAAAAGTTACTTGCATGATATCTACATTAAGAAAAGATGGATCCCGTCCTGATAACATTGTAACTTCATTATTATAAACTTCTAAAATTTGACAATTCTTCCGTGCCTACTTTTCAATAAATCATTAAAATTAGAGTTTGCTCTAAAATGAAAAATAACCAAAAGTGACATCAATTTACAAAACTGGAGTAAGAAATGTTGTTTCATGTTATAAAGGTATATAACATCAAAATGTGATGTTTGTAAAATTTTAAATATAATTTATATTATAATAATGAATCTATCTTTCTTTAATATACTAGAATATAAGATAGAAAGCAGTGTAGTTTTTTTATATTGTGGATTTGTTTATTTAAGTACATATTATAATAATTCAACAATACCTATAATCATTATTTTATCATTACGTGTGGTTATATTATACGGTTGTGGTTGTGATGTAGAATTTGTTTTTTTCTTCTATTGCCTATTTTATTTATATATACTTTATTTATTATTTTATAATCAGTTAGATTTAAATTCCTTAATTACAGCTTATTATTCAGAATGTAGTAACTTGAAACTAATTTAAAATTGATTTTTACAAGTATCATATTAGTATGATCCAGCAAACTAATAAATTTTATTTCAGAACGTAGTTTTAGTTTTTCATAAATTATAAAAGTAGATTAGAATTGTCATTGTGTTACTAACTAATGGCTATTACTATACAGACACCCAAGTGTCTGTAACCGAGTCAATTTTAGTCAGGACTAGTACAACCTATCCAAATATCCTTTATGTTACGTGTAAAAGGGTGTTCGGTGAGGCCCGGTCATCTCCGGGAGAAATTGCTTTAAGCTTGGTCGAACCCTTCAATTAAATCATGTCAAAATACACATACATATGTATAATGAATTGTGAAATCGAACATGTATATTAGGATTACATTTTTAGGAAATTTTAATTGATTAATTATTGTGTAATAATCAAAAACGGATGTGCAAGCAAATACTTACCTACATTATGTATAGTATATAAATATAGGGTTCAGTTTAAAATGTTTTTATTTATAAAATATTTTTGTAAGGAAAATATATTACTTTTAATTTATAAAAGAATAAACTTTTTACATTAAATATACAAAGGAGCTTTTGTATATATAGAAAGCCTAAATAAAAATAAAAATTAATTTAAAACTTATAAATAAAATTCAAAAAATTCTAATTAATTTATAAATTAACAAGAACATTTCATTAAAACTTTTTTTTAAACATTTAAAGTTAGAAGTCCGATAATACTGATTATTAGGTAAAACAACAATAACAATACCTAGTTGATAATAAAAAGAAAACGGTAACAACTGTTTGTATGTTTATATGGATATGTATACATGTAATTATGTATACATTATATTATATTAGTTAGAATAAAATTAACTACAGAAACAAAAATATAACAATAAATTATTTAAATTACTTTTTGTAAAATTTTTAATTAATTAATCTTATGTATTATACAGAACAAAAGAATTTGAACATTTATTTTATTTTATGTATAAGAATACTAATTTAATTATATTTTAAAGTTTAAAGTGAAAATTTATTATTTTCGTAATTAAAAAATGAATTTGAATTAAAAAATTTGAGAAACATTGGAATGTACGGATGAGAGCTTAGGTATATATACATATGTACATATGGTCATTTTTATAACATGTCCCAAAATATTTTTTGATAATTTATCGAAACACTTAATTATTGTGCAAATCTAAATTATAAAATCATTTTCTTTATTGTCTTGATTATCTTCCGAAAAAACTAGTAAACTGTTGTAAGCCCACAAGAGAAATCGTTGAAGTACCTAATTCGGTTACCATAATCAATTTATATTATCTACATTATTTTGAATTATGACTGTTTTTTACTCAGTTATACCATTGATTTTTATACAGATAGACAAATATTTCTGAAAGTTTTCGAAGATATCGTTAGGAAAGTAAACTTTCATTTTATTTCGATTTTGTTGTAGTTTTGACAATTTTTTTGTAGTCTAATGTTTTCCTTAATTGGAAACTCAAACGCTACATCTATCGAATTGATTAATGTATACAATTAGATAATAAAATTGGTTGTTCAGTTAAAGTTAATAAAATCATTAATACATCGGTTTGTAGCGACTAGATTTGTATTGATTGTATTTACTATATATCAGTAAACAACAGACAAATATGTATTTCATTTTACAGTTAGTGAGTTTTTCTTCAATATTGTTATTTCTGCGGGTATTATAAACGGTAATGACACTTCAAAATGAGGTGATTAAAGATGTCATACCAGCTAAGAAGTTCAAACGAAACGGAATTAATAAAAATAAAAAAATAAAAATTATTATAAATAATATATTAGTATTGTTAAAAATGAAAAATATAGTTATATCCAGCATTGCATTTAACGTTGCAACATACACACACGCCCACACCCAGCTAATCATGCAATTTAACGTAGTTTAACGAGTATGTAGCTTTTAAGCATTTATACATATTGTAAATATATTAGTACCGCCATTTTGAATAAGCAAGTAAAATCAACTGAATTGATTTTACATAACTATTTAATAACACAAGACAACAAAAAGTAAATTTTCGTCAATACAAAAATTAATTGAAGATGAAATTTTTTATTAAGCCCAAGTGTATATTTCTGATACACCCAAAACAATCAATGATACTAAAAAGTTTCCATTACTTTTGTGCACAAATTTCCTGTTTGAAAATTATTTATTTATTTTTATAAAAACGGAAATTTATAAAATAATAACTAAGAAAGTATTGTGCTTTTTTCTCTGCTTAGCTTAAATAAGAAATTGGTCCAATTTATCAGACATGTATTGTGAAAGATTTTAATATTATAGCTGACACTATACATAAACAAATATAATTATGGGAATCGGGTGAATCTGTATAATAATATAAATAGATACTCGTACATATACATATTTGAATTTTCATTTATTCGTGCTTTCAATATTCTATTATTTTTCCGCTCGTTTCAGGTCATTGCAATTTACCACCCGTTTTTACACAAGACATGAATAATCATGTTTTATCTGAATCAATACCTGTTGGTGAAATTGTTTATAAATTAGATGGTTACGATCCAGAGGGTGGCGAAGTAATGTTTGGAATAATTGGTTCCGATAACTTTATGGTGGATCCTAAAACAGGTGATGTCAAGGTTATAAAATCGTTAGATAGAGAGGTAAGTTTTTTTTTAAATTTTATTTTAAAATTACAAATTTATTCATTCTACTTTTATCAGGATTTGGATTATTGTTATCGCTTTAATCTTCTGTACATTTGTTTTGTTAAATTTATTGTTATATACAGATACATTTTAGCGGTATGAAACTTTGAATGAATAAAAGTTATTGCACCAAAAAGAAACTTTTTTCTAATCCAACTGAAGCAATTTATAAACAAATTGAATGTCATAGGATTATATTTGTAAATTTGCATTCGATAAATAAACTTCTATTATTCAATTCAAATTCACCCACCATTAAAAAGCTATTTTATTTACGATTAATAATAAAAATATTGCATATTTTCTAAAATTTATCTAAAATATTGTGTGTGCAGCTAGGCTACCCATATTAAACAACTCATAGGGTATTTGAATAAACCTCTTATTAATTGAGTAAATAAAACACTAATACTAAAATTAGTGGCCAAAAAAACATTTAACCGAGTGTATTCGTGTGTTTGAAAAATATGATGTTGAAATTTTTATATGTTAGTGAGTTTTTAATTGACGTGTATAAGTTTTGGAACCAGTGTATGTATGTTGTGAAAAAATTATTTTCCTCTAGTTTTAATTAACCAGTGAATTTTTAAGCCCCAATGTATACATAGCTAATGGCATCCGTAAACATAATTAATAAGTTTTGTTAGAATTTATGGAGGAAAAAATTAAACAACAACCATAACAAAAAATGAATATGTTATGGTTGTTGTTTAATTTTCGATGACGCTCTCGTGGACGTCAATTAATTCAAAAATAAGTTATACATAAATATAAACATTAAAATTCAAAAGTAAACAAATAAATATCACGACTAACGCCATGATCTTGACAAAATGTTGTTGCCGTCTGGAGGTTTAATTAAAACGTATACACATGGATTAACGTATATTTAATAAGTTTAATTGATTATATATAGCACTTGGAATATCTCCTTCGAACCATTTTCGGACGCCTTCTTTATTCGACCTAACGCCTCCTGATTTATCCAGCAAATTTTATAAAGTTATCAAAAATAAACCAGAGTTTGTAAAATCACAAAGTTTTAGCAGATTAAAAATACGCAATTTTAAAAATTCATCTGGAAAATTTGTAGAAAAATTAATTTATATTCCTGAATGGTTCAATTCAGTTTGGAGAAAGTTACATTCAATATGGAAAAAGTTTCGTTTAATAAAAGGTTGCGTTGAATTTAGAAATGGTTTAATTTATTTTGAAAAAAGTTTCCTTTAAATTGGAAAAGGTTCAATTTAATATAGAAAAACTATATCCTATATGCATTCGTTTTTAATTAGGTTAAACTCTAACCGTTAAAGTTAAATATAACTAATTTTTAGTTTTCGATTTGTGTTTTCCGTTTTTCGCTTGATTATTCTTTGTTTTTTAGTTGATTTTTAGAATATGGAAATGAAATTTACGGTTTTTCGTTTTCTAGTTTAGTATTTATTTATACTCTCTATACTCTTTATATATATATATATATATATATATATATATATATATATATATATATATATATATATATATATATATATATATATATATATATATATATATATATATATATATATATATATATATATATATATATGTATAGCTCATCAATTGTGCCCACTTATATATATATAAGTGGGCACAATTGATGAGCTTAATCTATGCTATTTTACATTATCTATAACGGTGTATATGAAACGCATTGTTTATTTTAAATAACAGTAATGTATTGTCTCTTTACTCAATTGTCATCTTTTGTAAAATATTTTAAAAAATCAAATAAATATTTCGAGTAGTTGGTACCGAGCAGTCGTGTGTTTCGCTTGTGTAGTTCATCAATGTTCCTACATGGGGGCTCAACCGTTTTAATCCGGAATTGAAAATAAAGGCGTGCATTTTCAATGTTGTATAAAGTTTAAAATATCGTGGCGAAATATATTTTAATTATCGTGTTGTATTATAAATTGAATATTGGTGAAGCGAAAGTAAAACGCGGCACCGGTACTTATTGGAAGAAATTGTTAATCACGTGGCGCGTGCATTAAAAGTTGTTTAATTATAAATTAACGCGTATATAGTTGAATTCAATTCGAGTAAAATTTTCCAAAGCATTAACGGTACGTCAAACAGTTTGGTGTTTTATTACCTTAGTGGAAGTGACGTCATCATGGGCAAAGGCAAAAGACACAGGAAACCAGAAGAACAAAAGGCGGCCGATTCTTTACGTGATAATTTCTACGAAATGATGAAAGAAAGCTTTCAACGCAAAATTGATGAATGTACCTTATCAGGCATTCAACTTATCACTTCACAACCAATAACAAGCGGTAGCAGGTCGAGTATGGATAATGAAACACTACGAATTAAGGAAATTGAACTGAAGAACAAAGAAATTGAACTGCTGAAGAAAGAAAACGAATTGATTAAAGCCCAATCAGCAACATATGCTCATCCAAGCCCCGCGATGCCACAATTCAGTTTCAAAGATGTAGAAGACTCTCTAACGAAATTCAATGGTACAGATAGTTACACTATCGAGAAATGGATATCAGACGTTGATGAAGCAAGTAATTGTTTAAAATGGACTGACGAGCAAAAAGTTGTTTATGCTAAGAGGTTGTTAGTCGGTAGTGCTAAAACGAGTCTACGCTTCGCATCAAAGGTTGACACATGGGATAGTCTCAAAGCCTTTTTGTCATCAGAGTTCGAAAAAACCTACAACAGCGCTGAAATGCATAAGAAACTTGCAGATCGAAGAAAAACGCAGAACGAAACATTTGATGACTACTTAATTTGTTTACGAGAAATGGCGAAACTGGGTAACGTTGAAGATGCTGCAGTTATGGTCCACTGCATTAACGGTATAAACGACATAGAAGTAAACAAAAGTATTTTGTACGGTGCATCAACAATAGCAGAATTTAAAATCAAGTTGTCTCATTATTCTGAAATGCGCGACAAGATGGGACGGTCAAAATCAGTTGTTAATTCCGTTTCCGATTCTACAAGTAAGCAAGAACGTGGTGCCAAGACTGTATGTTTTAATTGCGGCGGTAAAGGGCACATCAGTAAACATTGTCGATCAAGGGATAAAGGCCCAAAGTGTTATAAATGCCAGAATTTTGGACATGTATCCACAAATTGTGGAAAATCTAAACCAAATAGTGACCACGACCAGCAACATGAACCTAAAAAAGCACTTGTTACAAAAACTGAAGGTTATGTCAACTATGGCGACTTGAAACAAATCGAAATAAATGGATGTCAACTGTATGCTCTCGTGGACAGCGGAAGCGATTTAAACATAATTACAAAATCAAAATTTTATTCATTGGGTCACGACATCGAAATTCATTCCTTCAAAGATACTTTTAAAGGTGTCGGTAAAGAGAAGCAAACCACCATGGGATTTTTTGTTGCGCATGTCACCATTGACGGCGAGTCATATCAAACAAACATACATGTCGTTGATGATGAACTACTACCTGTGGAATGTATTATTGGAAAAGAGTTGATGAAACAAACCATCACAGTTATTACACCGGAAGAGACGAGAATGTTGAAATACGGGCCAGTCGAAATGTTATGCGTTACAGTTGAGCGTGGAACTGTGGATTTGACAATCGGAGTTGTAGACAAACCCAAAACTTTTGCAATTAAGAAGATGGTTGCAAATTATAAACCGAATAAAGTAATTCATAACGATGAAATAAAAATGAAAATTCTCCTGGTAGATGATATTCCAATATTCCAGCGGCCCAGAAGATTGGCACCTCTGGAAAGCGAAATCGTGCGAAAACAAACTGATGATTGGTTAAAGGAAGGTGTGATTCGTCAGAGTAAATTAAATTATGCAAGCCCAATTGTCTTAACCAGGAAGAAAGACGTATCGAGAAGGTTATGTGTTGATTATCGGTTGTTAAATAAGAAGATAATTAAAGATCGATACCCAATGCCGTTAATTGACGACCAAATAGATCAATTGAAGGACGCCAAACTATTCTCGACGCTCGACCTAAAGAACGGATTTTTTCACATACCTATCGATGACGACTCGATAAAATACACCTCGTTCGTCACACCGTTTGGTCAATTTGAATTTCTCAAAGTACCATTTGGACTGTGCAATTCACCAGCCGTTTTTCAGCGCTACATCATCAATGTTTTCAAAGACTTAGTCGATGAGAAAATAGTGTGTGTTTACATGGACGATGTCATTATCCCTGCAGGTGATGATGAAGAAGCATTGGCAAGATTATCGCGAGTTATAAAATTAGCCGAAGTAAATGGATTAGTAATCAAATGGGAGAAGTGCCAATTTTTGTCTCCTCAAGTAGAGTATCTTGGCTACGAAATCGCGAATGGTGAAATAAAACCATCAAAAGCCAAAATTGAAGCGGTGAAGTCGTTTCCAGAGCCCAACTCATACAAAGCAGTTCAACGTTTTCTGGGGTTAACTGGCTACTTTCGGAAATTCATCGCGGGCTACTCCATAATCGCCAAACCACTATCAGACCTGCTACGGAAAGATACGCTTTTTAAGTTTGGTGAACTCCAACGATCTGTAGTCGCAGAGTTGAAAGAACAAATGACGACAAAACCGGTTCTAAAGATTTACTCTCAAACGGCCGAAACACAACTGCACACAGACGCCAGTAAAATTGGATTGGGTGCTGTCCTATTGCAACGTGACAGTGAAGACCAAAAATTGCATCCAGTCTATTATTACAGCAAAAAAACATCACCAGCTGAAGAAAGATATTCGAGTTACGAGTTAGAAGTACTCGCAGTTGTAACAGCACTGAAGAAATTGCGTGTGTACTTGCTTGGACTGAAATTTTGCATTGTAACCGATTGCTCGGCGTTCAAGTCAACTATGGAGAAACGTGATTTAATTCCAAGAATATCGGGATGGGCGCTATATCTACAAGAGTTCGATTATCAGTTGGAGCATCGGTCAAGCACAAGGATGAAACACGTCGATGCACTAAGCCGAGGTCCAATAGTTCTAACAATCGAAGACGATCTCATCAAGAAAGTTAAAGCAGCGCAGGAAACCGATGAGCAAATTAAAACAATTTTAAAATTGCTCGAGTCAGGTGCGTATCTGAATTATATTACTAATCATATGGTATTTTGTTTAAAGAATGTGGAGGCCAACAACTGCTGGTAGTCCCAAGAGCTATGCAACCCGAAGTTATTAAAATGTGCCACGATCAAGGGCATTTTGCAGTAAAGAAGACAAACGAACTGATTCAACGACAATTTTTTCTACCAGACGCCGAAGAAAAAATCAAGAAAATTGTGAGAAATTGTATTCCATGCATCTTAGCTGAACGTAAGATGGGTAAACAAGATGGGCTCCTCAACCCTATACCAAAAGGAGATGCACCATTAATCACTTTGTACGTCGATCATTTAGGACATCTAACGCCTACAAAGAAGCTGTACAAGTATATACTCAGCGTGATTGATGGGTTCACAAAATTCGTGTGGTTGTATCCAGTGAAAACAACGAACGCAAAAGAAGTTGTCCAAAAATTAAAATTGCAGAGCGCTGTGTTTGGAAACCCGAAATACATCGTATCAGATAAAGGCGGTGCTTTTATATCAAATTAATTTAAAGAATACTGTCAAGATGAGGATATAGTATCCTTCACATCCACTCCAGGGGTATCCACTGGAACGGGACAAGTAGAACGTCTCAATCGTATCATAATACCAACACTTGCAAAGCTTAGCCGTGATGAACCTGAGAATTGGTTCAAATATGTCGAAAAAGTACAGAGATTTCTTAACAATTCATACCAACGAAGTATTGGACGGTCTCCGTTTGAACTGTTGACGGGTATCAAAATGAGATGTCCTGAAGAACTTAAAGTGAGAGAAGCAATTGATGGAGAGGTTGCGCAATTGTTCGAAGAAGACAGATGGCAGATGAGACAGGACGCTATCGTTAAACTATCCGCAATTCAGGAAGAAAATAAACGAACATACAACAAGCGACGGAAACCAGCGCCGAAATACAACGTCGGAGAACACGTCTTGATAAAACGAACGCAATTCAATCCTTCAGCCAAACTAAAGGATAAGTTTTTGGGACCATACGAAATTGTTCGAGTTAAGGATCATGATCGATACGACGTCAAAAAAATTCAGAAGGTCCGAATATAACATCAACATCAGCCGAAAACATAAAAAGGGGATACTGTGGATGGTCAGATGACGAACCAGATGACAGCGATCAAGATTCCAATGTTCAGCAGATATCATCCGGGCCGGATGATGATCCAGGAGGGCCGAGTGGGCACAATTGATGAGCTTAATCTATGCTATTTTACATTATCTATAACGGTGTATATGAAACGCATTGTTTATTTTAAATAACAGTAATGTATTGTCTCTTTACTCAATTGTCATCTTTTGTAAAATATTTTAAAAAATCAAATAAATATTTCGAGTAGTTGGTACCGAGCAGTCGTGTGTTTCGCTTGTGTAGTTCATCAATGTTCCTACATATATATATATATATATATATATATATATATATATATATATAGGTATATATATATATATATATATATATATATATATATATATATATATATATATATATATATATATATATATATATATATATATATATATATATATATAATGAAAATATATATTGTATGTACCTATGTATTTAAAATTTTAAAAAACAGAACCTTATATAGTTTAAACTTATACGTATGTACAATAGTTATTTCCTCTATTAGAAGACTTATAAGTGGTTGGTACAAAGTTTAGAGTTTTCGTATTTAGAAATATATTTGTTTGTTTTTTGTATAAAAGCGATGAAAATTATTCTCTAAGGATTTTTAATAAAAATAGAAAGATTTTTCACCTTTCAAAATAATTCAACCGAGAATTTTAGTTGGTGTGGTCTTGGTATACCTACAGACGATAAAAGTTGTAAAAATTATTACAGTTGGAAGCTCGAGATATTGAAATAAAAGTTTTGGGTAATAGTTTTCAATATGTTTATTTTGATTATGATTATTTTTCTTTCCTCGGTTAAAAGAATGTCGATAAGTGAAAAACAATTTTGTTTTCCCATATATTGAGGAGTTAAAGCATGTAACATTTATTTTTGCTTATACAATCTGTAAACATATCTTTATACCCTTGTTATTATATTTTATATAATATGTATGCTCAACCAAATTAAATTCATTCCAGATGAACATGTTAAAACTTTCACCCGATGAAAGTTAATTAGACTAAGTGAATTTATAGTAAAAATTAAAGGGAAAACAGAAATCAACCTGAGCGAGAATATAAAAACCAGGAAAATTAGATTTTGTTTCCCTCGTTTATATTCTTACATATAGGTTATGTGCTATATCTTACTATTCACACACACAATACCATTAAATTATTTCTTAATTAAAATACAAAGGAACATAAAAAGATTAAATTATCATTAAAATTATTTAAGTAGGACTAGATAACATTTTTAATATACTTATATAGTATTTATACGGTGTCATACTGTCATATATACAAACCCTACAAAAAATACAATTACAAAGCGGACTATTAATACATTTTGTTTCGTTGATTATGATCGTAAATGTCACGCCATCATCACCATTATCATCGTTGTTTATGCATGCACAACTAACAGAAGATTGTGCTATATTAGTATTGACGACACGATTGAAATGTTTTCAGGACGAAACATGTTTATTAAGAAAAGTATTAGTTATGTATATTCATAGCAATATAAAAGATGTTTAACTCACGCTAGTCGTCTGTTATGGTTTGTTAACTAAACCTATATGAAAACTTGCATTTATGTATATTTAGTTTGAAAAATAATAATTTCAATAAATAATTATTAAATACAATAATATTTAATTTTAAATTCTATAACCAGACTTAAAAAAAGATCGAGGAGTGAGGAGATCATCTCGTTCAAGAGCGTTATATTCAAATTTAAAACAGCAAAATCGTCATCGTTATAATCCAATCCAATGTTGGGTTAATCAAGAGAACATCAAAAACAAAAATATTGAATTATAAACCAAAGCATTTAAACATTGATTGACCACAGATTTGTCAATTTAGAGAGAAGATCAGCGAATAATCTTTTGAAACTTGTTTCGAAACTAGATAGCATAATATATGTACCTGATTCATATGTAATTTAAAAAACAAAACCATCAGCAGCTTGCTTCTTTACCATGCATTTGGTTGAGATACATTTATGTTCATGATGAGTTTGCTATAGCAAAAAGATGTCGAATTAAGCACTATCCAAATATATATCGTAAACAAATCAATACAATAATGGAGGCCAATTATATCAGATTCCCATCTCAACGAGTATTAGAAATAGCGGTTTCCACTGGCACTCGTCATTCCGACATTGTTTCCAAAATAATACAATTGGCAACGAAAATTATAGGTTGCCCACCTACGAATATTTTTTCCTGGATAAGCATACGCCTATTTCATAAATTTCATATTTATTTAACATAGTCAATCAATTAAAAAAACAAAAAGATTATCTTTTTATCTCTAATAGAATTTTAGATTGCTTTTCGTTTTTCCAGTAAAATTTACTGCCAGCCAATTTATGATAATAGAATACAAACTTGAAGGTACATGTATTCTCAAAAATCATCATTCATACATTTTTTTGGTTTCCAAGTCACTTATTTCGTACTATTAAAATTTTATATACAATTTTACATATTAAAATAAATAAAACAATTATTTATTTTATTTTTGATATGAAATATAGATCACGGTAATATAAAAATTCATATAAAAATAATTTACGGCAATCGAACGTTGACAGATCACGAATAAACGATGGATATTACTGAAAATATAATTTATATATTACGATGAAAGCATACTATGAAACAATAATTTTTAATGCCGTTCCGAAGATGAAAAATAAAATAAAGTTCATACAATTTATACCCATATTATGATTCTCACCTCACCTCACCTCTCACCGTGACATCTAGAGTCGCGCGAGTCAAATTTTGGTATTATGATTCTCACGTTATTTATGATATTTTGGTTTCTTTAAGTTAGTAGCTGTTATTGTTTTGAGATTTTTTGACATTTGGTCAAATTCAAATCTGATCCTTTCACACTACCGGATGACTAGTACTTCTCAATTGATATTTAAATGTACATATTTTTAAAATATTCAAAAGCATGGTGTTATAAATTTCTTGATTTACAAGCATTTTTCGTATAAATGAAGATGGACTTTCGTATCTATTGGACAAGCTAGAGGGAAAATACGATTTTTGCGAATTGTTCGCCATTAGCTATTTTTGGTTTATTTCTATGTAGTTATGAAAAATAAAATTTTTTATAATACATAAAACAAAAATATTATTTATTATAATGCAACAATTAATATTTATTACGTTATTAATTATTGTAATACATAAACAAATATAAAACCTTACGATTTGCCTTTCATTTTGTCTAACGTTATAAATACTATGTATATCAATATCAAAAATTATTTTCTCGCTCAGTCTCGCCACCAAATTGTAGGTGAGGATATGTGACATTAGACTCGGCGAGAATCATAATACCAAAATTGAAATACGGTGACATCGCGTCGCTCAGTGACGCGTAAGTGAGATTCATAATAGGGGCATTAATATACAATGACATTTCCCCGAATGGAAAATCCGAAGACCGAAATACAGTAGCAAAAAATAAATCATATGAAAATATCAGGTACTACTGTAATATAGACTTTAGTCGAGGAAATGCTCATACATATTATAAATAAAATACAAATATTTTTTAGTTCAAACAACTTAATTCATTAATTAATTTCACTGTTTAAACAGGGAAAGTCTGAAAATAATTACCGTCCTGAAAACCCACTCTTTCGCTTTTTATTTACTCTATCACAGTTAAAAAACAATTAATTAATTTCCTTACATTTCATCCCGTATTTATACCAAAAATGCGAAGTACGAGAATGTTCTCCAATATTCTTTAATAAATGTCTAGACTATTCATGAACTATCCAGACTGTATGTATATTTAGTACAATTTGCATATACGGTAGTTTCCCTACTCAAATGGAGATGTCGCCGCAATTGGAACATTATACCCTGTACCTAATC
Source organism: Tipula unca (assembly GCA_951394425.1). Lineage (NCBI taxonomy): Eukaryota > Metazoa > Arthropoda > Insecta > Diptera > Tipulidae > Tipula > Tipula unca. The sequence continues at coordinate 107,758,911 of OX596381.1, forward strand.
CTGATTCGTCCCGATCAGATTCTTAATCCGATAAAGCACATCGTTTAGCTTGGAAATGACGGTGTATGGTCCCTCTGATAAAGATTGCAGCTTTATTTAATAAAAAAAGAAATCGACTTAGTACATTACATTTACGATTTCACATATAAGAAAAAATATTTATTTAATCAAACATAAATATCGATTATTAAACAAATTAAAATTTAACAAGATTAAATTTTCAAATTGATGGAAATTTAAATAAAAGAACTAAAATAGTTGGCCTAAAAGTTGAAGTTGTCAGAATTAAAAACTTAAAAAATTGGTTTTCAAATTATACTTTGAAAATTGTTTTTTGATAAATGAAAATCGAATTGATCATCTGTGATATTAAATGATTTTGCTAAATTGATGATATTATTTTCGACATAGTTGATGGAGTGGTGCTCTAATGCCAGAAATCGTTATCTGGTCGAATAAAACAATAAAATACAATGGTCCAATATGCGATCCCTGAGGAATACCAGATGTCACTCTGATAACGTTGGATTTCTTACTATCAATTAACACATATTGCCGAGGATTAGTTAGATACGACTTGAACCATTTAATGTATTTGAAAGAAAATCCAAATGCAGATAAACTTTGGAGTGCCTTATGATGACAGACAAAATCAAATGGCCTACTTGAAGATTTTTTTTCTTTCTTATTTATTATTTTGCTGCGGTGAATTCAATATTGGAAAAATTCTGCAAACATGTCCTGTATCTAAGTCATAAGTCGGGCATCCCTCGATTTCATGTTTTGGCATAAATATTTCCAAAATTGTTTAGGATTTTATTTAATTTTTTCTTGAATACCGTTTAGATATGATTTGTACTTAAAATTGAAATATATAATTTTTTAGATTTGTTAGTCGATCATCGAACCATGGAGGATGAATTGGCTGACTTGGTGCATTGTTCGAGATAGGCACGTAAATAATCTGCTTCCCACTGATCCACTACGACTCGCCGGATTGTTGCTTCGGCCACGTTTAACCGAACGGGTAACTCGAAACTATTGCAATTTAATACGTCTCGCATTCAATATCCACCACAAAACGATGCACGCTCAGTAAATCCATACTTAAAATGACTTCATTCACTCATCTCATTGCGACCAGTACTTTGTGTTGAATACTCAGTTATTGATAATCCTTATTTTCCAAATATTTTACTTGATCGGCATTTTACCCTAAAATTTATTATTTTATAATAAATTTTATTATAGGCTTATACATATACACAAAAAAATGCGGAATACTTAATTTTTTCCGCCATACCAATAGTTCACAATAAAACATAAACAAAACCAATAAATGCTTAGTAAAAGTGCATAAGAATGTTCGATTCATAAGAATTCGATATAGTTGATTTTATTTTGCATAATAATGTTTATTTGAGTTGCTCCGTCTCAGTATATTATGGTGTCTGCGGTTATATTCTATCACTTCACACCAGTATACGATTTTTCATTTTATATTTCATATCAAACATGTTTACTCATCAAACTGCGGAAAAAACTGCACAAATTTTTGATGAAACGAAAAAATTTAATGAAATAAAAAATTATGAATATCCTTATTTTAAACGACGAACATGAAAATCAAATTCTAATAGGTCAAATTTAAACTTCTTTTTAAATATAATAGAATGACCACAGAATAAAAATGATAGAAAGCTATATCCTAAATAACAGTTCTTCCATAAACAATGAACTAGAACTTAAATAAATAAAATATAAAAACATATTTAGCTATTCTTGCACGTGCTATGTTTAATATCATGGCCTTATGAATAATAAATAATATCTGCTATAAAAACACATTTTTGCGTTGTCACAAATCTTTCAAAGTTTTGAAAATTTCCATCCCAAAAACAAAAAGATAAACCAACAATATGAACGTTAAAAACAAATTTAATTAAAAAACTTTAAATAATCAAAAAACATGAAAATAAACAAAATTAAAACGAAAATATTATTATTATTATTAAAATAAATTATATCAAAAATAAAAAGAATATTATATCAATATTATATAAGTATGTACATATGTATATATACAAAAAGTATATTATACTTATATTGCTTATCATCATCAATGTTACGAAAGATACAATAAAAGTAACGGAACAAAAATGTTTAACAGACGAAAATTAAAATAAAATGATAAAATAATAAATAAAAAATAATTTTTTTTTGTACATACAGTAAATCATAGAAGAGCAGAACTACGATATTCCGCTCCAAAGGAGATACGAATTGCTACTGAACTCGGATGCATTTTTTGGTTATGAAATACTTCTCTCAACTTTGTAAACTGTACAAATTATAAATACATTAACATAATTTGCTTTCCTGAATCCTAGTTTCCCTGCTAGTGTATTTGGCCTAAAATTATATGTATTAGTGTGTATGTATGTACATTGTAAGCCACAGCTGAATAAATCTGCAGATATACAGATCCCTAAAAAACAACAAATAATATTTAAAAAAAACAAAACTATAAAAGCATGGTTTTTTGAAAAGACGAAAGATGCTGTTTACGATAGATGGGACCGATTAGTCTGCACTAGCAATTATAACAAGTCCGATTGATTTTTTGACGGACATATAATATTTTAATTTTGCCTCACTTTTGCCATTAAGGTTGTAAATGTAATGGATAGAAAAATTATATGCAGTTTTGGTTGTTTCTAAAGGATTTAATTATTTTCCTTCATGTGTAACAAACAAAACAAAATATGTTTATTTTTATTCTGCGACGTATATTAACACAACCAATACAATGAAAAAGAGGCAGTTTGTCTCTTTCAGTTTTGGAATAGTCAGATTTGTTAGTATAGAAAATGTTGATCAATTTACTACATCCATAGTGCTGTCTGTGTATTTGAAACTACAATTTTCAATTAAATCTTTAATTAATTACTATACCAATTCATTAAAACGCAAAATATAAGTGACATTGCAAATTACTTCAAAAATCATGATGATGAGATGAGGAATGAATTGGTTAATGTAGCTTTTTATCTTAAACCTTAATCAATATGTCTTAAGATGAAAATTCCACATATCTGTATTTTATAAATTTTGAACAAAAGATAAGTATAAATCAGTGTTTGAGTGAAATAATCTGGGAAACAGCAACTTTATAATTTTTACCTCTATACTATACTATAACAACAGAATTTATATCACAGAAATACGAGCAGTATTATTTTTGATAAAAACGATTATATGATAGCTTTCACACAAAGGTTATAAAGATTTATAAGATTTTACTTTGGTACGAGTATTTAAAAATTGAATCCTTGTCGCATAAACAAAATATATTTGTGAATTTTATTATGGCAAGAAAACCTTATTTTTGTTTAAATAAGAATTATTTGTTTCTTATAAATATATTTATTAAAAAATATAATGAATGTGTAAGATTATAATATATTTTAAGATAATGCATCGTATACGTAACAGACTCGTACATATGTATGTATATGAACATAATATATATTATATGTATGTATGTATGTATCCATAACCGCTGGTGTAGAAAATCATTTTAGAAATAGAGAAAAATTTAATTGAAAAGAGATTTTCCTATAGCATGATATTGGCATTTCAAAGAAATAAAATAAAATTTAAAAACGTAATATTAAATTATTTTATTTTTTTAATATTTATTTTATTTTATATATATTTTTTATTAGGAATATAAATGTACATATTAGTATATTATATATGTACTTAAAATACATTAAAGATAAATATTATAGATTGACGTACATTGTATATGCCGTGTGTATTGCAGTAAAAATTTTTAAGCATGACAATTCTGATAGATCTTGCGCATGTAAATCTCATCCAAATATTAATATATCGGTATTAATATTTTTGCGATTTTATATTTTACGGTATATTTTCGAATTTCTGTAGAAAATCATAAATTTGTTATAAATGTTACGGTCAAAGTGATACAACCGATATTATGTACAATCACCGGTTATTATATTATAAAATCGTCAGTGTGTTTTATTGATTATAACAAATTTCACTGATTTTTGATAAACATATTACTTTTGCCGGTTATTATACATAATTTCCAATCGGTAATAAATTGTATTTTGTCACGTGGTTTAAAGTATTATAATAAGATAACAATCATAGACAACCCCGCCCCTATCTGCTCGCTCCTGTCGAGTTTTGAATTTTTATATACTAAGGGTTATTTTTATAATTAGGGAGTAAAGCAACGCGACACGTGTTTAAAAATCTTATCTGTATAGAATAAGTATGCAATTTTCATTGCGGTTAATTCTTTTAACGAAAATGGTGTATGTTAAATTGCCGGTAAAATTAAATAATACTGAAAAAAATATTATATTTACCTATGAAGTTGAGTATTATATATAACCAGTTATTATGAATAATTATCGATTTATTAGTTTGTCTGAAGCGTATACAGACATATACATAATATACAAAAGATAATGTGGATAGAAAATTATAAATTGCGTTGGAATGATTTTGTTGTCTTTATTGAATCAAACTTATTAATCGATATCAATTATGTGTGAAATATAATTTCACCACGGCTTCGGGAGCACCTGGCATAGTCGCTCCTCTATTCTACCAATATGCCATATTATCTCGTTCTTTAGGTCTTGAATTGTTAATGGCTTATCCTTACTTCTGAGACCTTACTTCTGAGACAACCTTAAATCAAATTGCACGATCTCGGTGGTCATTTGACCTAGCTGTTTTACGAGATATTGCGTCTCGAGAACTTCTCGTGCAATAAAGCTATATTGTTGCATTGGCTGTGTGGCACCGTCTTGTGGAAACCACATATCATCCACATTCATGTTATCCAATTCGGACCATAAAAAATTAGTTATCATGGTATGATATCGTTCACCGTAACACAATTTTCGCTCACGGCCACACTTTCACATACGGGAGCAATGTTGTCGGCTGAACGGCCAATACAGCCGACGATAAAACTGAACACGAACTGATGATTTCATATGTGCTGCCGATCCAGTTTCTTCGAATTGAATATGAAACAATTATTTGTTTTCGCTATTTAGGTTTTATTCACCATACTCCCATTGACCACCCGTTACAATAAAATGTATATGTGTAGTAATCTATAAACTGTCTTGTTTATGGTTTCGAGCTTTTATGTAATTTTGCAAACTGCAAACACTTTTCTATTTTATTTACTATAAAGTAACGCTAAGTTTTTCCCCTTAGTTTTGTTGTCCATTTTGTACTACGTCAATGGTTGCTGCGGAGAAAAATCAGTATGTATATAAAATAAATGTAAATGTAATTGGAAAAATTAGAATGTATGTATATACAATGTTGACAACAAATTTCTATCTTACGCTCACTGATGTTAAATGTTAAAATGCACGAACGTAAATAATTAAATATTATAATCATAATTGGGCGAAGAATTTAAAGTACTATTTCTATTAAATATCCTGAGATACATGAACAACCATTATTTTTAATAAATTGTATATAATAAATTGAGGTTCAAATATTTGGGTTCTCTTATCCCTCGCGATAACAGTGTGGGTGAGGATATAATAGTACGCCTAGCAGCTGGCAGCCGTGCTTTGTATCCTTTAAGGCCACTGCTAAAATCTAAACACTAATCAAGTGAGGTAAACCTGAAGCGTAACAACGGGCCTATTGTTATGTTTGGATGTGAAAGTTGGGCGCTGACGGATGAGTATGAGAGTTGGCTCTAGATGATTCATACCGAGTTCTATACAATTTCAAGATCAAAGATCTGATGAAGATCTCCGACAGTGTATATGAAGTAAGATTTCAGCGAGTACGCTGGCTCGGTCACGTTCTGCGTGCTGAACCAGAACGAATGATGCAGCGATCACTGAAAGGATCAACATATGGTAGGCGAGAAGTCGTTGTAGGCGACGATCGCTCTACGGTGTAGAGAACGACTTAGCTTCCTCAGGCTGAAAAAAGACATTATGATGACTAAAACCGTTGGATCCGGATTGTTGACTCAGTAATGGGCTTTATAAACTGATTATTATTATTATAATAAATTGAAATAATTATTTCAAATAAACGTTAGGTTTGAATTAAAACAATTCAAGGATATGATTAATTATAATATATGTATAACGATATGAAAAAACATTATTTGTATATGGATTAAATATTCGTAGTGTTTTAAAATAGTTTATCATCCTTGTAAAGTAATGCAATTTTTTGGAATTTTCAAAAACACTAATTTTCTCTAATAAATTAAATAAAAAACAATTTAAAAAATACAAAAAATTTATAAAGTTAAAACTTTCATATGTGAAAGTCGACTTTTACTTTAATTTTCGGTAAATTCATTTGCTCTATCAAAAAGTAGGGTAAACCAAGTACACAGTGGTAAATGTTTAACGTTTATGTTGTTGATGTTTTAATGATCTACGAAAGCTTAAAATAAAACACTGATTTCAATAAAACAAAAATACTTAAAACCAACTTTTATCTAAATAATTGATTTAACCGAGTATTGGTCAGCCGTCTTTGATATGTACAGTTGATCAAACTGTCCGGCACTGCTGAACTTAAGAATGACGAGAGTGTTTATATTTGTATTTTTTTAAAGGTGGTGGGTGAGAAACTGATATGTGGCAACCCATTAATTCGTTATACAGTCCGTTTAGCTATCATAAAGAACTCACCATGGCTTGACCATAAACCAGTTTAGCTAGTGAGCACATCAGATTTTCTTTCATTGGGTTGATGCCAAGCAAAACGAATTGTATTTCCGAAATCCGCAGTTGATTGTGTAACCTCAGACATTTAGAAATATCGGTGAAAGCATTCGACCAAGCCATTCGGTTGTGTGTGATAGGAAGCAGTATACAAATTTGATGTGAGCCCAAGAGTTTTGTTAACTCGGCAAGTATTTTTTGGTACAAACTGATATATAGAGATTTTTTCCGGTATATAATTATATAGTGTTTTTCCGGTATATAATTATATTTTTTCCGGTATATAATTATATAGTGTTCTACGAATATGGTGGCTATATCAAATCTACATATAATTATATAGTGTTCTACGAATATGGTGGCTATAGTTGCTCCAGAGATGACTCTGATTATGATGTTGTATGCTTCGGCTATAGGGTTGTACTTGTTTATATTGTTATATTAATATTAAACTTCTAGTTTTATATTTATTTGTTATTCGCTTTTATTTATTTATTTAATTTATTTAGGATAGTGTGTACAGCCTTATCTCGGCATCCAACTATGATGTTTAGCTTAATTTTATGATTTTATGTTAATTATATCAAGTAAAAATGATGTATTTCCATTAAATAGAAGAAGTACTTCTACGATATTTAAATGGATAACATTGAATCTACCCATATGGTGATTTAGTGTGTCTGTACTTCGCAAATTTTCGGCCAGAAAATGAAACTTACTCAACATAAACGTTAACAAAGTTAATTTCAATTTCTAGGCTTTCCAAATGTGGAAACATTTAATTAAAAGTTCAATTTAATCAAAAAAAAAACTATTTTCTGGGTTTCAATATGCTTGTTAAAGTGTAAATTTGTGGATTTCGTCGCCCAAACGAAATACTATAAAAACTCATAAACTATTCCATATAAAAGGTTTCCAATAATACAACAGTCATAGACTAAAAGATTAAATTTTAGGTGTTTCATTCTCTGTTTGAATGCTTTCTAGCACATTTTACACATCTCGGTTGTTTAGAAATCGTTGTGTATCCCCGTAGCTTGATATTATTTGCACCGAGGTATCAATTTGTTTTTTTTAAAGGTCTATTTTACAACTCCAAGATATTTTTGATTTCAAAGATTTTCTTGAATGCTAACATATTGCGTGACATTTTCTTTTCTAGTTTGTTAACGTTTTAGTATTTTGAATCCTCTGTGTTTAAAGTAGATTCGTAACACTTTCTGGCTTACAAGAATTATACAGATTTCTGACCATTATTTTAATGGGTTTTGTTTGTTAATCTTAATATCTGTACCATACAAATAAAGGAACCTTAACCTAACATTCTAGTTATTTCTCAATATTTGTCTTCATCTTTAACGTTTAGTTTGACTAAGTTGACAATTAACAACGACCTTACCCTTTCCAGTCGGTTTCTTTAGCTAACTTCATTTCGTCCGTCGAGTTAATCTCTGGTTCAGTTTGTTTTTACTGTTCGCTCCTATTTTTATTCTCCATATTGTTTTTTTGTATATTGTGCACTTGCAGTGTTGGAACGTGAATATTTTGTTGTAGTTGACTGGATTAGTTTACTCATGTAAGCCTTTTCATTGTCGCTGGTTTATAATGCAGCATATAATAATAATAAAACAGTGTTTTACTGTTTTATTACTATGGACCCTTACTGCGTCAACAATCTGACTCCAACGGTTTCAATCCTGGGCTTGGTCTTCATACTGTCCTAGACAACTCGAAGAAGCCAAGCCATTCTTTACACCGTGGAGCCGTCGTCGCCTGCAACGATCTCTGCGCCTCTATACCATATGGTGACGCTTCTTTCAGAGATCGCTGCACAATTCGTTCCGGATCAGCACGCAGAACGTAACCGAGCCAGCGTACTCGCTGAGATCTTATTTCATGCACAATATCGGGGATCTCCATCAGATCTCTGATCTCGGTATTGTACAGGGCTCTAAGTAAGGAAAATATGTTTAAAGGTATTCCATCTCAAACTACTTTTCTTTAACGACTATGTCTCAGTAAATATTGAAAATGAACGTCCTCCTCAAGAACGATCTTTTGCTTAAAATCAATCACCCCTTAAAATACTTACACTGTTTAATGATAATAACCTCAGAGATGTATACATAAAATAACAAATGATTTCACAGTGTAAATGCGAAATACACTGTCTGAATAAATAATCTAATAAATAAATCGATGAAATTAATTTAATATAAAGCGTAAATAATTTATAAATATTTTTGGAAACATAATTTATTTTCCTGATGAAGGACAGTTTTGCCCTCCCGAGGGATAGGTTGCAAGTTCTTACGAAAGGAGGACTGTTCTCCACAAAGGAGGAGGGGTGGCAAGGCTAGACATGATTGTGACAGCAATTATTTAAAATTTTTGAATGTAGATATGTAAAATAACTAGTACAATGAGAAACAGTTCATTGAAATTAGTATTCAGGGTTGAGATGTTATAACAGCTCTATTTTCGATAATCGATAGACGTTTGAGTCTCTGTTTTCAAGAACAAAAGAATACATACGCTATTTCATATTCAATTGTTATTATACAATTTTCTGTGTAACCCTCTTTGTTCATGACTCTCCGCGAAAGTGTGGAAATTAAAAACATTCATTTCATTAACTTTAATTGTTAGATACGCCGAATACCACCTTTCACCTATGATTCTTTGGTTTAGTACTACTTTACAATCTAATATGTTACTACATTGTATCTTGCATTATTGTGGTTGTTGTTTATGCTCTGTTAAAGTAAAGGTCTGAGTTTGGACTGAAGGTGCTGGTGGTGTGGTTCCGTTTAGAGATGGTAATATGATATGGTTTTGCTTATGATATTCCTATAGTAATTAGAATAGAAATAATAGTACCTTTCTAGAAATAATAGTACCTACCTAGAAATAATAGCGTGGAACGTCCAATTTTAATTAAATTTAATTATATTTATCAAAAAAAAAAACTAAGTTGCAAAAAAGCACACCTAAATCATCGCTGGATGCTGACACAAATACAAAGTAAAACATACATTACATATGTATTTTTTTACTTCACAATAAAAATTGCACATTTTAATTTTCTTGTGTATAATAATCATGTGTATTTCCTCTTTTAATGTAGAAAGAATCATAATTTATAATCATTAAATTAAAATTATCCATTTTGAAAATTTGCATATATAGTCATTTATATCCTCAATAGAGAAAGAAATCTTAACAATCAATATTTTTGATGTTGAAAACTTTAAAATTCTGAAAATAGTTTGAGTGCATGTTGGAACTTAATTGTGGAAAGATAAATATGTATACATATTATGTTTATTTTATTTATTTAACCAAGAATAATTGAAAGAATTCGTTTGGCTTTATATAAGACCATGTACCATGAACCTTCTCATGGCGATCTGAGAAAGGAGAGCCACCATACGTTAGGCGCAGAGGTGGTTGCAGGCGACGATGGCTCCACGGTGTAGAGAAGGCTTGGCTTCTTCAGGTTGTCTAAGACAGTATGAAGAAAAAGCTCAGGATCGAAACCGTTGGAGCCAGATTGTTGACGCAATAAGGGGCCAGTAATATGGCTCTTAAGCACTGTTTTATTACCATGAACCTTATTTTATATGTATGAATCTTTATATTGATCTTCTTTGGCGTCTTGTAGTCCATATGCTTGTAAATTCAGTTTAAGAAGATTATTTCAATGTTATAGTCTTTGTTGTTGTTAAAACTAATCAATATTATGTGTTATAACTAAAATATAATTTACGTATATACTTATGCATGTCCTAGAATTTTCCATTCTATAGCGAAAAAGCTTGTTTGAAGTGTAAAATATTCTTATACTATAGAAATTAGAATATTGCAATCAATTTTATGAATAAATTGAGTAAATTCCTATTAAAATTATTGCAGTCGTAATGTTTTAAAATCGCCCGAATAGTTAGTGAGAAATTTGCAATTTGCATGCTGTACATGTAATAAATACGCTCATTGTTATAGATATTGAATTGTTTGTTTAACAATGCACGAGAGATGGAAATGAGAACGGTTGAATGTTTTTTGATGGATACAACATTGCCAACAATAATAGACGGGGCCTATTAGAAAAAAGTGGAAAGCCGGAAGTTTTGTAGAGCCCTTCAGTAGCCGGAAGCCAGGGCGCCTAGCTGGTGACCTCCCCATTAAATACGCCACTCTAATCACTTAATCTATTCAGGCCCGTCAATCGTTTGCAACATGTTGAGTAAACTCTACAAGTAGACTTTGAATGACATTGAATTGATACATTAAAATTTCATGACATCTTTAATGGCCTAAATTGAAATATTTCTTCAGTGTATTCTGTATTTGTATCAATACATTCATATTTCTTACATCATTCAAATTTTAATAAATACAAATTTGATTTTCTAATTTTTAATTCATTCAATATAATTTATTTGAAAAATTAAGTTTAATTATATAATTTTGAATGCCGATGCAGGTTAGGCCAGGTTAGAGTGACTGCGGCTCACTTAGACCGATAAGGATCCATAGTGGTATCGCAAGATCTTACTTCTTATGCCTTAAGCTTCTTATGCCTACTAGGTATCTCCCACTTCACAGTTTTCAAGATCCAAGTGACCATTATGTATTATGGAGGAGGCAGCTCAAATGTGGTATAGCTACGGACCAACTATGTGTCTATGCTAGTTCTCTAGGACGGCCACCCTTACCTAACCTAACCTAGCCTCCTCGCATATTCTTCCTAAAAAGTATCCCGTGAGTATCGCCAAGACGGGTTTTAGTTCACGTCTATACGTATAGAAAAATTAATGTATTGGAGCGTTTCATGTTCAGTTTTGGCTAAACTTTTCTTGCAACAGTGAGTCAACACTAAATATGAGATATTTAGTTTAAAGACTAGTGCGCCTAGCGCTGGTCGGAGCTAGTCCACTAATTCTAAATAATATTTATTGAGTGACACTTTGACTGTTTCTAAACTATGTGTATTTATTTCAAAACTTGCACGTTTAAATTGTATGTTTACTTGACGGAAGTAACAAGATATATGTTATGGTGACGCTATAATATGTTATAGAATAACAATTTTACAAATATGTAGATATATGATATGTCAGCAGGTATTTATGTTACCAGGCTGAGTTGGCAATAGGTGTTAGCTAGTCTACCTTTCCTTCACTACGGCCACCGTCTTTTTCCTATAAGCGCTACTTAAATCGGTGAAATAGGCATCTCCAGGTTTATCCTTTCTGGTTGCAGTTGGAGTTTCGCGATCTTCTCCGCTTGATACACGCTGCAGTAATCAGGGAGCTGAACGGAAATGTTCATATTCAGTTTATCACAGATGATTCCAGTTCCTATTTTGGCGTCTATAGTCTGGTGTATCCGGCCGTAAAGAATTGCATAGCTTTAATTTCCGATAGCGGCTCCATGATTACTTTGAAAGACAAATGGTTCGGAAACTCTTATCGAAGCATAAAATTGGTGTAATGTAATTGAAATTCGTCAGTTTCTTCCTAAGTTACTTATCGCCGAGTGGCCAGCCTGAAGAAATGTTCACTGAGATACAGCTGATAGTCCTCTAGCCGCATTGGCCGCCATCAGTGCCACGCTATGCTATCTTCTCAAGAGCTGGCCATCACTCCTTCCATACAGAAGTATATCTTTTACTACGGGGTGAAAAGCCAATGTGTATCAGCTCCAGTTTCATACCCATCTATTTACAATGGCGTTCATGCATGAGTATATGCATTGCTATGGTAGCCTTTCTTTAGTCAAAATTGTATGCTTCCAGCCTGTCCCACAATATACCTAGAAATCTCATTTTGTCAGTAAAAGCTAGTCTATCACTATTATGATTTTGTATTTCCTTTAAAAAGTACGACCTCAGTTTTACGCGGATCCGATTTTTACTTACCATATTCTATGTGCTCGGTGAATGTGTATCCCGATGAGTTCTAATTTCCGTCGAGTCCTCACAGTTTCCTTGGAAGTGGGTTTCGACGAGAAACTTCAATAATTCTTCACTAGAAGCTGTCGAAGAGTCACCCGGCTTTATTTAATAACTGGGACTGATTGGGTTAGTAGAATGAAGCTCCCTAAGGCAAAAGGTCCCGAAGACTTCCTCCATTTTATCACAGAAGAGTCTCCAAGAATATCGCCACGTGAATCTGAAGGCGGCATTTTTTGGCATAGTTCAGGCTGAATATCATTTATAACGTTATATGATGATAAACTTGTTATTGCTTTTAGTGGTTTCAGCAATGCGGTGCAATTTGGCACAACGCCAAAAACAATGGGCCTATTGGAACGAAATGTATTATCTTACGAGACGATCCTGCGGTTTGACCTCTTTGATTTGCTTATTTTTAGTAGGATATTTATGATGTACGTATACTATAACAAATGGAATACGTATGCAAGAATAGGTAAATATTGGTATAAGTCAATATATACATATAAACACAGTATTTAACTTACATTAGACAAAGATAGGTGTTTTCATAAAACAATTTAATTAAAAAATTAAATTAATTCCATCATACAACCAACCGCCAAACAGAAGCAATATCTTCAATAAAAGACGTATTAAAATCTATCTGGTATATTTCCATCCTAGTGTTTCCTTTCTCGTACAGTTTTTTATATTTTTACATGTTTTAAGATGAAAAGAGATTTTTTTATATTTTGCAGTATAAAAATTTGTGAATTATAAATTTTTTATTTAAATTTTTCTTTTATCCTTTTTGAGAATTAAATTTTTTATTTCCTTTGTATCTGTTGATTTTCTGACAAAGCGAATATTTTAATTCTATTTATAGCACAACTTTTTGTAAAGTGATATACCGCCGTTTGCTTTGCCGAACAGAAAAAAATGCTTTTTAACAAACTTGTTTAATACGCATCTATTAAATGTGCATTTTAAAATTAGAACGCATGTCTATATATTATGTACATACTCGTATAAACTATTATTTTCTAATATGTTGTTTAAGTCTAAAAAAATATCAAACTTTTTTTAATGTTACTTTGGAAAGACCAAAACGTCTCTGGAGTCTAAGAAAATATTAAACTTTTTTAATTTATAATTATAATATCAAACAAAGACGAGCAAGCAAACAAATTGTGAATATTGATGATAAGATGACCAATGTAATAATGGTGATGGTAGGCTTTCACATTTCATTTCTGGGAATGAACAACATAAATCAGTTTTATAAAACTAATAAAACTTTATTGCTAATTCTTAATGCGCTAAATGAACTTAAAATGAAAAGTGAAAACATAATATGTATATTTATATAACGAAATTATAAAAGCTTAATGTTTATTGTTGCTTCCTAATATAAAAGCTCATCATTGCTTAGACTTTAGATGATAACAGTAATCAATCATTTTAATCGGTGAAGAAAAATTCTTAAGTTAAATGTTGATGGAAGTAAATTGGGGTTAGTAAAAGGGATATAAACAGATTTATGGTACATATTTCAAAATGACTAATGACCATCACGTTATCTCAATATAGCAGTTTATTACATGACTGTATATTTATTGTTATACATAATTAGGAGATTTAAATCAGCTACTACAATTCAATATAAAGAATTCAATTAAATTGTTCATTAATAATGTCATGTATGTAGTTAAACTTTAACCACATGGCAACGAAATCAAAACCGCTACAATCCAATTTTGTCAAATAGGTATTGCTTTTAAAATCCTTTATTTACAAAATTCCTTATTGTTAAAATTAGCCACTTGAAAAATACTCTCCAGTTGGAGAGGCGCAATTGTGTATATTTGCTATCAAGGGCAATAGTATCATCGTCAGTATTATATTAATCTTGTATACGTGAATAGAAACGTGCAAATGAATCGATGAAAATTCTCAGTAAAATTTAAAATAATATAAAATAATACATTTCGTTTGCAATGTATAGACTCTACTTTATAGCAAGGGTGGGCAATTGTTTGAGGAAGAGTGATGAGTTCTAAATGTTAACAATCATGGCGGATCAAGCGCTTAAAATATTGATAAACGTATACACAAATTATAAACCACATTTTAGGAAAAAATATATAAAAAATATTAGTAAACTTAAACGTTAGGAACAAAATATACGGCAGAATCTAGTGAGATGTATGATATCGCCCTTTATTAATTATATTTTTATCGACATCAGGAATCATTCGCTAGTAGAGATTCGTGAAATTGACTGAAAACTATCAGTCATTACAGAACGGATTTTTATAATTTATTATACTTCATCGTAGAAAACGTTTTTCGCAAACGTAAGTAGAACCAAACATGACTAAACATTGTCTGGCAATATAATAATAATAATAAATAATGATTTTCGATTCGCCTTTTAAGTTTTACGCAATAATTTTCAACTTATCTTTAAATTTCTAGGGGGCTGAATAGACTGTAATAGAGGGTTAATAATTGCCCGCGGGCCGCCTTTTACTCATCTATGCACTATAGTCTATATATAATTCCTTCTATTCTATATGGGTGAGTTGTGTACTTAGTGTAATAATCTCTAGTTGCCATGGCCTGATATAACGACCACTTTTTCATATTCTCATCGGCTCGAACTGGTTATTGTACCTCCTGCAATTTTCAAATTTTAGCTTCATAAAAAATATAATAATAAATAAACTCTTACATATGTATATTACATATAAATATTGTAATATACTTTATAAATTGTTTGATAATAATAAATATTTTAATTAATTTAAGTTTTTCTCAAATTGTTGCTTATTTATTTTAATAACTTTTTCCGTGTTTTGTACAGCAACACAATTTTGTCATTGAATAAATTTGGTGCATTGTTTTTGGAACAGTTTTTGCTAATTTAAAATTGACCATACAATTTATTTATTTTAGTCGCGTTGGAACATAACAAACAACACAAAAAAATTAAAACTAAATTTCATATAATATAGAGCATTATTTAATTTAATATTGTAAAGTATTGTGTATATACACGCAGTACACATCTAAATATTTTTTTAATACTACTGCCAATCGCTTTATTCTTGTATCTTTGTATAAATAAAACTAACAAGAAGTATGCAATTCTTACAAACTAAAATTACTTAAATTTTTTAAGTCTTATGATTGTTATATAGTTATACTTATTATTAGTGTTGGCTATTATTTAATTTCTGGTATAATATAGATCATATGTGTATATGCCATACATACAATCACATAAGAAATAAAAAAAATATAGTTAGTTTATAAGTTCATTAGTTCAACCAGAGACACATCCTAACGAGTTGGCAATGGGCATTCTTAAAGCAGCCGAAATACAGGTGCGAAGAGCAGATCCACTAGATGATCTGCTCTTGCCAATTCGACCCTTGCCAATTCGTTAGAATGTGTCTCTAGTTTCAAATAATATTTGGAATTGAATTCTCTAATCATCGTCGCATGTACATATATATGTTAGTATTTCGAATATACAACAGAGCATTTGTAATCCTGCGAAATATTTTTGATTTAGCTCGTTGCAGAAGTTCTGTATTTGATGCGCTGGTGGAACCCCTTCATTGGATATCGTATGTCCATATTGGCATTAATATATAGCTTTGAATAGTAGAACCTTATTGTGCCATGATAATTTTGATTTTCTTCCAATCAACTATGTATTACATTTTTCTGAGTATTTCATTTTTATTTGATTGTGCTTTGTTTCATTATGCTTTCTCCAAGTCAGCCTTCTGTCCAGGTGTAGACCAAAGTTTACTTAACCTAGGCTTGTTGCGGAATAGTCCCATTGTTAATTTCACCATTGGACAGGTGTATTTGTTCAACGTGAATGTACTCGTAAGATGACGTTCTTCTAGTATTGGTTTCAGTTTCTTTAATAACATTTTTTCAAATAACTTTGATTTTGTGGGAAACAAGCTTATTGACGGTATGACAAAATTTGTGGTTCATCTTTCCAGCCCTATAAATGATCGTGATTTGAGATAACTTCCACTTTTGAGGAAAGGAATGTAAGCAGTACGCATGATAGCGTTGAAGATTTATGCTATTAGTTTTACCTGATAATTCACTAATTATTTTACCGGTAATAAGTCATCGCGTCTTGGGGAATTCTTTAGGCTTATGGAGTTTTTGATTGTATATTTCACTCCCTTCCACTTAAATTTTATATATTTTATGGTCGAATCATTCATGTAAATTGCCTGATGCGATAAAAACACTTTCTGAAAGTGAATCGCGAAAGCATTGGCTTTTTCGTCGTTAGACCTGGCAGTCTAACGGGTGGGGTTAAGTTTGCTAGTCTTTGTAAATTTCGTGTGGCTTTCCATAATGAGTAATCTATTTCTCTGTTGATGAGAGCTCACTTAAATAATTCTGGATACCTTGGTTTTCTGCTTCTCCCACAGCTATACTCTCAGGCTTTTAATTGCTTGAGTCAGTTTCCATTTTACCAAGGGTGATTTGATTGCTGTTGCCATTGCCGCCGAGTTTCACTCTTCCAGGCAAATATTCGTTGCTTGGATAGTCTTTGTGATATTAATTCGTAATTTCAAAGTGTTTCATTCTTCCTTTAATCAAAACAGCGGTACATCTGTTTATCTGATGTTCATGTTCTTTGGTTTCTGTCAAGCTAGTAAACCGGCTGCAAAATGCGAATTCGGAACTAGCTAGCCTAGTGAATTTGTTTACACTTGCGCTGACCACGCGCATCTTTTTCTTATCTTATATCAATATTATTTGCATTGTCATTTGTCGACGATGCACTTATTATTTGTTTACGTTCATTGCGCTTAATTCATTTTTATTGTCTCTGGTTTCACTTTACATGTTGCACATTACCTACTTCTACTATTCTCGACGACGTGGCTATTGATGTCAAATCAATTGCGGTCAAATTTGGTACAGCCTGTTTTATTGGTGAGTGTGGCCCCATTCATTAATCATTAGGTATTTTTCACAACACAATAATGGATTCATATAATTTCTGATTTCAGCTTTTCACAATGGATTATTATTATTTTTTTAATTAATAATTTCAGTTTAGTTAAGTATGCTTTTATGGTAACTTGGCAGTAGTACAATTGCAACTAAAAATAAAATAAATAATTTAACGCCCCATTTGCATATCATTTACAATTCGTTTCATCAAATCGTTCGTAACGAAATAGTTGAAATAACTGTACAGACTTGTCAAATGTTTAATTTCATCAACCTTGAAAATTCATTTCCTCTTCTGAAAAATGAAACTTCTTCTTTTTCCAAATTAATTTCATATTTTTGTAATGACTCAATTGAGAAGAGCTGATTTGTTCATTTTCCAACAGCGGTGCTGATAGTTCATCAGCTAAATTAACTGGCAACAATTAACATCATTTGAATCTTCAAATTCATGGTTTAAATCTAGATTACTCAACATTTTCCGATCTCAAGTTTTGAGTTTTCATCTATATCATCTTCACTGTCTGTCCAACTTTCTACTATTTTCAAAATTTCAGTTCCGTCAAATATTTTTGGGGCATTTTCTATAAAATTAAATTTTTTTGTAAAATCCTTCATTGATAATTTTCCAAATATATATTTTACATAATATGTATATAAAAAAAACTCTAAAGGCTCCATATAGCAAATGTGCAATATATTGCATATATGCAGTATCCATTTTTATTAAATTAAGCCACATTCGACTTTACATTGTCGTCTGTATAATACGTCTGGCATTTCATTTTAAGTTTCCCACACATTTATAAGTTTTCCATACCCAACACTAGATAAATAAATTCAAATAAAACATCTCAAAGAGCAAGAATGTATTCATTTTATCGTGTGAAATAATAATATTTAACAACAAATTTAATTTAAAGTGGTCATTGGCATTGCAGATATGCAATATGGAGCTATAAAGGGTTAATGCTTCCACGGAATAGTAAATACTGTTTTAATGTACATTTTTTCTAACTTTTAAACAATTTTGATACAACAACATTAAATGGGCAACATCGTTATTGAACCAAACAATGCAGTTCGCTCTCAAAGTTTTATTTAAAAAAATGTAAGGTGTTTCCTTTTTGGTGTCGGAAAATTTTAATTATATTTGTTAATTCTAACATATACATATGCATATACGTACATATTATACATTTTAAACAAAAATGAAACTATTACGTTCATTGAAATTAAATAAAAATTAAGTCATAGATAATTTTCCGCTTAAAACTCAATATAATTCATAACCCCATACGTTTATTTGTTTACTGGTTTTTGTAAATGAACTACTGTTAGTATACAGTAAAATTGTAAAATAATCTAACTTTATCAAACAATAACCATATTTTACTGTATAAAAAGCTTTAAAAACTATTTATAAAATTCTTTGATAAAAGCATACACAAATATAACATACGGGATGGAAAACTAATTGAATTAAAAATGACATAATAACTTTTATGCTATTTTTTGTTAAGTGCTGTATGGTTTCTCTTTTCCTCACTCCTCTAGAAAATGTTATATGTATAGCCAAAACTATCTTAATAAATAAAAACGAACTTAAACTAAAGTACCAAAAAAAACAAAAAAACGCTCTTCATAAATTTTGTACAGAGAGTCATGATTTTAGTTTATAGACATATATTTTTTTTAAATATATTTTTTATTAGAATTTTTCTTTCATAATTTGACAGTGTTAGTTAGGTCTGACCCATTGGCCAGTCCCATGTCTAAGTTATTACATATGGATAAATTATAGTATTAATTCGAGTTACAACCCATTAGGTTAGTTGGTTTTCCTTGCAAGTGTTTCACTGCATCTGTGTCCAATATACTACGTATCTCCACATTGACATGTTGAGCCATACGTTGTCCATGAATCACCACGCGTTATTTATTTTTTCATTAACCTAAGTCTATATCTATCTATCTTAAGATCTCTATGCAGATCATCATTCCTTATTTACCACGGATCGGTAACTATGCAATGTAGCATTTTGTTCTGAAAGGTTTGTATCAGTTTGATTTCTTCCCCATAACTGTATTCCGTAAGTGCTGGTGCAATAACAATTTGTTTTGTATTCAGAATTGTTTCCTAATAAACAGAACGTTTCCCTCAATTTAATATTGATTTCTTCTTTCTTTTACCATCTAAGCCATCTGGTATCTAATCTTAGTACCCCAGGTACTAAGCTGTGTTCGCGAATGGAATTTGCTAACCATTAATAAATAATATAGATTTCCAAAAGATTTTTAATTTTTTTAAATTTACATGGGTGGATTTTGGTTTGTTAAGCCTGATCCGTTACATTTTTGTTCATTTGCTTATTTTATCACAAGTTTTTTGTAGTTTAGTTCTGGATTCTTCAATATTGTGCCCAACTGCTAGAATTGCAGTACCGTCAGCAAATGTTGCAATAGTTCATGCAAGGTCAGTCTCTGGTCTAAAGCAGATAGAATATCGGTCTCAAGACACTAGAAGTCTCGCAGAGATTTTCATCATTCCGAAATATTCTTCTTGGCATTCCGCATTTCACTCAAAAGTGTCGGTCTCTCATATATTATTTCAAGATCATATACAATTGTTTTGGTAGATCTCTCTAAAGTTTACAGGGCTAACCCCTATGCAATACTTTATCAAATGCCTGGGCTACAACTAAACATATCATTAATTCTATGTACTTGATATATGGTGGAATGCTGGAAGTAGTAATATTATTATTTTTTGAAATTAATTGAAACTAAAACATTGATTTTCACGTGATCACAACTAGAGCCAATTTTCCTTGGTGGTGGTATTAATTAAAACTATAAATAAACGAAAAAAAGGAAACTTCAATGATTTTTTTAAAAACGAAACAAATGTCATGAGCACAATTTTTTATTTCATATCCAAAAACAAAAAGTTATTGCATACACAGACAATTGTTTGATTTATCAAGTGTAAATTGTATTAACCTTCAAACCAAACAACATTTTATCATTTATTTGATCAATACAATACAATCTATGTTTCTTTTTTGTTGTATGAGAAATTTTCCAGTATTTATCCAATTGATCTCCTAAATATTTCTTTATCGTAGTTATTATTTTTTTATATGTACATATTTTGCCATGTTCATATTTTGGATTAACTACATATTTTTTCTGTGTTGTAGTAACTTCTATTATATTTGTAGAGAGTATTAGAATGTATCAGATATAATATATTTGTATATATACAAATTTCAAAGCACAAAATAAATTATTAATGCCCATTTTATAATTATAAAAATTATGATTTAACTAATCAGTGTAATTTCGAAAAAACCGCTGGTCAGATCCTTTAATTTAATTCTTTCTCTATTACTTTATATAATAAAATATTAAAAACTCTTACTATTAATAATTGAAAAATTGAAAAGGAATTTGTATGCTTTGCATAGTCTTCTTCATTATTACACATTTTTTGGTACTTTAGATAAAGCTCGTTTCAATATATCGCTCAATGTGGAGGCTTTTATATATGTAATAAGATGGCTTTGGTATAGGTATAGTGGTAAATCAAAGCCATCTTAATAAATCAAGCCTCCATGTCCAAAACGAACTTTTATTAGTGAGTCTAAAATGACAAAAATAATCGCTCTCTTCATACATTTTATATGGAGAGACATGATTTTCGTTTATAGAAATATTTGAATGAAAAGTAACTCAAAATTATAATTTTTTGAAATCAATTGAAACTATAAACATTGGTTTTCACCTGATTTGAAGGATTTTTCCGTGGGGCTTTCCATTTTATTGTATTAATTAAAGGAAAATAAGATACTTTATTCTCTAATAAAGCTCAAATAGAAATAGAATAAAAATTTGTAAGAAACGGACATTGTGTACATAACCAACAAAATAATTTATTCCCATCAAACAAATAAACCAAAAGAAGAAAATATCAATGTTTTTTTTTAAATGGAACAAACATAATGATCATAAAACAGCGCGAAAAACGAGAAAAAATATATGAACACAATTTTTTATTTCATAGCAACAACAAAAGTAATCGCATAAAAAATAATATTGAGAGCGTGATCAAATTGTCCCTCTCCTAATCCTAATTGACATATTGTATATAAATTATGTAACCTTTTGTAACCTTCAAAACAAAACACAACATTTTATCATTTATTTGATCGATACGATCAATATTTTTATTTTGGTTTAATGAGAAATTTCCCAGCGTTTATCCGATTAATCTCCTAAATTTTAATTTATCGTAGTTATCATAATATAATTTTTATACATATTTTTCGATATTTAGATTTTGAATCGAACTATTTTATTTCTGTGTTGGAGTGAATGCAGTATATTGAAAGAGAGTATTAGAATATATCAGTTATATATTTGTATATACAAATTTAAAAGCGCAAATAAATTAAATTAATGTCAATTTTATAATCATAAAAATTATGTTTAATTAATATAATTTCGAAAAATAACCCTGGCCATCACCTAATTCAATTCTTTATCTATTACTTTATGTAATAAAATATTAAAAGCTCTCACTATTAATAGTTGAACAATTCAAAATAAGTTTGTATGTTTTGCCATGGGATTGCATAGACTTCTTTGTAAATTACACATTTTTTGGTTAACTAAAAAAAGCTGGTTTGAAAATATCGCTCAACATGGACGCTTTATATATTAAGATGGCTTTGGGTAAATAAACCTAAAATGACAAAAGGAGGGTAAAAGAAAGAAAATTTGGTAATAAATATAAATCGGAAATAATAAAAATCCAAATGGAAACTAGATAGTAAAAACTATGGATTTTGTTCTGCTGAACATGAACGAGCATTTTGTACTGTTCATCACGTAGAAAGACTGAAAAGTAAAAACGAAGAAAATGTATAAATAATTGTATAGTTATTTTTATCTGTAACCTGAATTGAGTAAATGTCCAAATAACTCATCCAAACTCAGTCAAGTCTTAAGTCCCTTATACAATTTAACGTACTTCGGCTCATTACTATTGAAACACCCTATATATAAAATTATGTATCAAAACCTTACATAGCTAAGAGCTTAAATTAAAATTATTTATTACCCATTTGCGTTTCACTCGCACACCATACAAATTGTTTCAAATTAAACAGGTTTTACATTTTCCAATTAATTGGTCGTTATATCAACTTTTCTTTCCACTTCTTTCCGACCACAAACACACCAAAAAACAAAATATATTTTTTTACATCAATTACTATACAAATTACATATAAAAGTAAATACAAAATTTAAAAAAAAATAATTTAGCAATTTTTCCAATTAAACTTTTAATATGTAAAGTTCTATGAAAAGCGAAAAAATTAAATCGAATTGAAAAAAGGAAAATTTGTATAATATTGATAATTTGATATACGCATAGCTATACCCTACATACATTCATATGTATGTGTATAGTTATGTTCATACTCGTACTATTAACGCAGCGAAAAATTACAATAAAATCGAAAAAATAAAAAAAATAAAAAAAAAAAATTTAAATATTATTTAATTTAATTACACAGTGTTTTAATATTACACTTTTCACGCATACATTTTTTTTACAAAATAATTCTTTTTAATTAAATGAAAATTATCATGTTTTCCCATTTTATTATTATATAATTTATATTTTTTAATTATTAAAGGATTTCAATTTCTTATCAGTTTGTTGGTTATCATTATTATTATCATTATACTTTTTTTTTTTTTTTGTTCAAAATAATTAAATTTTGAAGGAAATTAATTAACTGTTTTTTTCATGGTGCTTTAGAGTGGTACATAAGATGAGATGAGATTATGACCTTGATGAATTTTCGACAGATTAAATATAAAGAAAGGTTAAGTTCATTAAACACGCGCTAATTAATATATGAAACGAGGGATAAAGAAATATGTGATCAAATATTTAAGGAATATTAACCGTCAAAACTTATAATTATATTTTGAATTAATAAAACGTACTGCCAAATGTACAATTAATGATATACGAGAGATTTCAATAAGTTCGGTAAATCTATATGAAGTAACAGTAAATTTTATTGAAAAATATTTTTATTTTGCAATATAATCTCCACCCACGCTATTGCACTTTTTACAGCTGTCAATTAATTTCTACAAACCATCAAAATAAACTGATTTCTGTTTTTCTTCAAAATATTCTTCTACAGCGAACATTACCTCACTGTCATTTGAATATTCTAGCCCCCTTAATTTTTTTTTCAAATTTGTGAAAAGGAAATAATCATTTGGGGCCAGATCTGGACTGTAAAGTGGATGCGGCATTTCATTGACCTTGCAATCTCGTAAAGCTTGTTGTGCAGCATTCGCCTTATGAACTGGTGCATTGTCACGTAAGCAATATTATTTTGCTTGATTTGACCTCGTCGTTAATTTGTTACTCCTTGTACAGAAGGCACAATAAATTCGGAAGGTTTGCAATGATTTACAATTATGATGTAACGAATGCTTGATGTAACGAATATTCACCGAGAAAATAGCACAGTGGTTAAAGCTATAACGTTTGGATTGGAAGGTACCCGGTTCGAATTCCATAGAATGTTGCAACAGAGCCAGAATGCAAAAACCATTTTTCATCTGTCGATTTCGTTTGGTGATTCAATTGAGACCATCTGTTGAGATGTAGAACTTTAGGTTGTGACCCCATCTTTCATGTCAGTGTAGGCTGGCATGGAGATATGCTGTGTTCCAATGGCACCTGTGTATATCCGTGTACAAAAAAATAGAGCTATACCGTTGACCTTTGGGAAGACAATAAATTCATTAGCTAGTGAATGGTCTCTAATAAATGTATGAGTTGGTATTTAATTTTAATATTATTGAATGAATTGAACAAGATAAATAATAAAAAAGTACAACAATATGTCAAAATTTAAATAAATAGCATCTCGTTATCGTTATTAACCGTATATACTAATTAAGAAACTTTAATTATATTATCTATTTTCATCTTCTAATCTAAATTATTTTTTGCATTTAATCGAAACGTACATATGAATTTGTCAGAAATCTAATTTATATCAGCACACATCATTGAATAAATAATATACATACATACATATGTATAGCACAAAAAACGCTTTGATATCAAATTACATACAATTTATGACACTTTTACATCGTATATCATATTCCTTACAAAGTTACACAGCAGTGTATTTTGATGAAAATTTCATTCAATTATATTTCATTATTTATGTTATACGATGTGTAAATTAATATCAATGTTTTTCGCGTGTAGTATCAACGAAATATGTATAATAATTTTGTTCCGTTTAGAAAACGGGTAAACGAACGAAAACAACGTTTTTAATGTGCATGCGAATATAAAATAAAAATCTATAAATTTCCCTCGAATATTTATTTTTAAGGAGATGGAAGGAGATTTTTTTTATTATTATTTACACAATTCGAAAGGCGAAACAACCATTTCCATCATCAACAAACAAGACAAGAGCGAAAATAAAATGTGATTCGTGTTACATTTCCTATGAACACTAAGGGCTTTTTTCATACACACACACACACACACACACACATATATATATATATATATATATATATATATATATATATATATATATATATATATATATATATATATATATATATATATATATATATATATATGTATATATATATATATATATATATATATATATATATATAAAAATATATATATATATACAGCTACATACATATATACAATATATAGATACTACATATTCCTACTACCAAATAAATTGTTATTTTCGAATATTCTGTTGTTGACATCAAACCACTAACACTTGTTTAGTTCAAATAAATGTGAAACAACGGGTTTGATAAATTTATATCTATGTTGTCCCTTGTACTGTATTATGAAGGGATCGCTATTTCGGCCATTTGGCCGAAACAATTCAGAAATTTTAAATCCATAAAGTTAAAATACAAAGGAAAAATCTAGATTTTTCTATATAAATGTTTTTTCTATATAAATGATTTTTATGACATTTGGAGACTTTTCTATAATGGATATCAACAATATTTTCATCAAAAATCGATATTTGTTAGGTACAAATTTCATCGATTTTTCTAATTGAAAAAATATGCAGAATATTATTAGAAATATGTAGATATACATACATATATAGAAAATGCGCCAGCAAGTATGATTTAATGATTTTCCGGACTGGGATTTTGCACAAATGGTGAGAAGCGAGTTTCTTTCCCTTTTTATAATGTGGTTTTCTTTTGACTTTTTAAAAAAAATCGTGGTTATTGTGTCCCAAAGAACATAAATAAAACATTAATGTTTTTATGTTGTGTTGGTTTTTGATGTATATTTTATGTGTATAGCGCACTAATAATAAGCAAAAACATAGGTTAAAACCTAAAAAATTGTAGTCATTTAGTTTTTAAGAATTTTATACTTCTTGTTAGTTTGGTAATAGTATTAAAAAAAACAATACACATATATGTATGTTTGTTTCACCAGTAAAACAAAGTGACAAAGTTACCTCCCAAGCCGTCGAGTCTGTCCAATACAAGAAAAACCTGCTGCCACTATTATTTATTAAATCTGCCTGGGCTTTTAGACTTAAATATTGCACCACTATCACGAATGTCGTCAACGAAAATAATAGGCCAATTTAGTTGGCAAGCGGAATAAATCAAGACTGAAACAGCTGATTGTTCGAATTGTAAATACTACTAATCTATAAAATTCTCAGATACTGTGCTTGCATAATTTCATCGAGTGACTATCGGGGTCTGAATGATCTTCTAAGTACTATACTTATGTATATGTATGTAAATTTAAAACATGGCTATTATTAAAACCTGTTAGCAAGTAGGATGTTTTTTTTATATATTATAAAATTCTTTGTAGTTTTTTATTTTTTGGTTTTTTATTTAATTTTTCTTCCTTTTTGTGATAGTAGGTTAGGTTAGGTTATAGGTTTAATTAGTAATTTTTAAGAAACTGAAGAAGGAATTATCCGAAATCGATCTTTAAAAAAACAAAATAAATTATATTATCACAAACAGGAAAAAAAAATTAAATAAAAAACCAAAAAATAAAAAACTACAAAGAGTTTTTTTATATATAAATTAAATAGTGATAAAAGAACACAAAAAATAAAAATGGATATCCATAACTCAAGTAGGATGCTCTAGTATGAAACTTTAAAGTTTCGGTCGTATAAAAAAGATAAAAGAAAAATTTATCAATCTCACTAATTGTATACTATATATGTATGTATGTATATACATTTTTAATCCTAAAGGTTATATTCTTCGCGACATAATGAAAATCGTGTGCCCTCATTTTGTCTAAATTCAAAAACAAAATCTGTATACTCGTATTTCACAACACAACATAAAAATATCAACATACTAAAAAATTCAACACAAGAAAAGCAGAATTTTCATTTAGCATAAGATTATCATCTTTATATCCCTATATTACAACCGGTGAAGCTTTTTGTCTCTGTTGACATTGATTGTTACATTTCTGTATCTTGACTATGTTTATTGTATTCTTTTATATATGAGTAGTACTCCTATACACAACTCAACTTAGCTATTATGTAATTTATGCAATAAAACGAGAAAATATAAAAAAGCTTTCAAAAAGCTTATCTAAATACAGATTTTTTTTAATTCTCTGTTGTTCAACGATGAACGGGATGGACGAGCAACGATTAATTTTTTTATTCTCTTTTTATAAATTAATACTTTAAAGTTAATTCGTATACATAAATGTACAAACTTCTGATATTTTTTTGGATGTTGTTTATTTTACATTAAACAATGTTTCGGATTTATGTAATTAAAAAAACTGTGGACGATAGTTTGATGTGCGATGGCGATGTGAGTTTTATACAATTTATGAGCAACTATACTCGACTGGGATTTTGCACAAAAGGCGAGAAGCGAGTTGATTTCCCTTATTAAACTTGTTCGCTTATTCAAAAACATTTCTCTTATTGCGATTTCAGCATGCTGGATGGAATGTCATTCAATTTGTATTTGTCTGTATCACTCGCCGCTTTTTTAAGTTGTGAGGCAAAATACATGTGATTAGAACATACATTTATTCAATTGGCTGAAATCGAAATAGAAAAAGTATTTTGTATAAGCGAGATTGTGTTCAAATGTTTTTTTGACCAAATAAAATCGATTTTTTTTATCTAAGTGTAGGTTTCCACTGCAAAGTTTGTTGTTATTTTTACAAAGCACCTCACATGGACAATAAACATATACAAAAAAAATGTATCTCGACACAAAATATGTAACCCACACAAATAAAAAAAACATTGCAAATTACAACCGATTTGTACTAATGCCTAATGTTTTTTGGTTGTTATTTTTACATAGACTGTGTCCGAATCGTGTGATAAAAAATCGTGAATTAATTTTTTGACATTTGCTTGATATTTATTCCTCTACATTCACGATTTTTTATTATGCTGTCCGAAATGTGTAATAAATCTCCCCACCCGATAAGTTTTTCCCTCAAATTTTCTGTGACAACTAATAAATTGCACAGAAAATTTAAAAAATTTAATATGAAAATAATGGATTGTTATTGGATTTTAATTTAAATTTAAATTAAAAGATATAAATATTACGGACAATTTAGCTATCCGGATTGGGAAACAATCGATCCAACGCCAGATATTCATACGTTGTTTGGTGCAATTGATTTGAAATTCTTTCAAGGGAAACTACAGTGTGTCGCGTTGGAATGGAGTAAACGCATGTACAACTGTGCGGGAATAGGTATGCAGTGCACGATACGATTAAGTGAACCACTTTTAAAATTGAGATCACGGAAAAATTTGATTGAATCGCTTTTGGTAGAATATTTTAGATTTTGTATAACCTTATACTAACCTCCACAATTTGTGTTACAGCACGAAATGACCAAGCAATGATTGATCAAGCGGTAACCTATAAAATGTAGTTGGATTTAAAGATTTACCGATCAATGATGACGAATCTCCCTCACATTCCAATAACAAATCAATTGAACCATTGACTGGCCGAGGTAGATACCTTTCTGATATTCCACCCGCTAAACCGAATGAAAATGTTAATCATACAGTTCGTGATCTGTGGGCAAAACGGTACGGTAGTAGTGGTTTGAAAGATGTTCCAGATTTAAAACGACCTCGATTGGTCGAAGAAAATATTGAGGATGATTTAATCCTAATTGAAGAAAAACACCCAACTGTCGAATTATTGGACAGTGATGAAGAAGTCGAGAGACGCGGCACCATAAGAGCTCTCACTGACCAAACGATCCAAGAAAGACACATAATTTCAGCGCTGATGAAGACGATACCGATGTGATCTAATCGATAAAGAAGTTTTATTTATTTGGTGAGGACACACTTTTGAATCGATATCAAACTACGTCAACATCCCGAAACACTGACTTGATATGCTAACGGAAAATAATATAATTCATTGTCCATTATGTCAAGATCGTCTATCACGTAACGATTTAGCGATCCATCTCGAGGGCTGTATGGGCATAAAAGTCGAGGTCAGACTAGTTAAATATAATGTACCACGAAAATCACCATTTTATAAAAATAAACCAGTTAAAATTGACGCTGTGATTGAGGATGATTCAAATGATGAGCTGCAAATTTGGGAACTGTTTGCCCTGTTTATAATCAACTACAACAAGGTGATATCAATGCTCATTTAGATCTTTGCTTAGTTGTATCATTTGAAGGTTATATGGATATTTTATTGCATTTTTATATTTTATTGAATTAAATCATTCTTTTTTGTAATAAAAATAGTAGTTTTTCTTTGTGTGTATTGTTTATCTGCGGTTTAACATCTAATCTAAATGAAGACGTTGGTATTCAATATGATTTTTGCACCAAAAATAGTATTTTTTTGTTCAAGAGAAACGTGTATGTTTGGTTTGATTAATTCCAACAGAGCATTATCGATTTTAACAAAATAACATAAATTTTAAATTGTGTTTATTTTATTCATTGGTTTTAAACAATTTCACTATAATATCTCCATATTGCGCTGTACCAGCTTTATCTTCACCTGTTTCACTAATGATTTCGAAATTCTTAAGATCACCCACTGTATGGAATTTTTTATGATGCTCTGTTAATCTGAAAATTTAAAAAATTAAAATTATGCATCCGATAATCCTTTTAATCTCACGTTATTATTATTATAAGTATTAATAATTTTAGATTAAATTATTATGTATATATAAATCACAAGTTGCACATGCGTACACAAATTATTCGATAGCTGTCACAAATTATCATGGTAATAGACTCGAATAATTTGGGTGTGTTCGGTATTTTCAAGTAAATATCAAAAATTTCACGATTTTTTATCACACGATTCGGACACAGTCATAGTACTGAAATATAAAATTTCCTAAGGGAAATCATTTCTGATATTTCTCGTGTATTCATAGACAGATTTGTATAATATGATTGATATTTCTCGTGTGTTCATAAACAGATTTGTATAATATGAGTGACTTTTCTGACATAGTTGTTTTCCATTTAAATTTTCAACACAAAATACTCTTAACACAAAATACACAAAAACTTCAACACAAAATACACAAAATTTGTACGAAACGTCAAAACGTCCACACAAGCAAAGCCCCACGCATACTAACACAATCTAAAAAAATATCCCTTTGTAAAACTAACAACCGATTTCTCGGCCGAAACCAAGAGTAAATCAAAAATCTGAAGTTTAATTTTATTTTGACGTAGTCGATTTTTTGTTTAATTCAGATCATTTTTACAAAATTTTGGTTTTTTCACAGATTGTACCACCATTTTCTTCAAGATAATGTCGAAATGTCATTTTGGCATTAGTGAAAATCTCGATTATTAATGAAATTATCTTCGTACGGTGCGATTAATCAACACAATTAAAATTATTCTGTGTTTTTTAAAATAATTAAATTAAAAGTGTTGAATATCAGTAAATATATAAAATTATTTTATTAACTTCGACATAAAGCAAAATGTTACTACGCCATACAGAATTTATTTTGACATTTAAAACGTAAACAGTATATTATACCCATATAAAAAAACTAGAGTTAATTAATTAGATGTGCTAATTCATAAAATGGCCTATATTTCAGTTGCTTTAGATCACCATTGTTAATTCATTAGGATTTGTTTCTAGTTTCAAAAAATACTTGGAACTAAATTCTCTAATCATCACTTTAACGGGTTTAATACCCAGGTAAGCATGTATTTTAATATTTCGAGTATGCCACTGAGCATTTGTAATACTGCAAGTCATTTTTGTTTATAATTGTATAATAATATCTGTTGTCATATAAACCATAACGGCACTGGTTGACGCTTAAATTGAACTAAATATTATTAAAAATAGTAACATACTTGAACTAAAGTGTATAGTTATAGTTACAAAGTGGTATTCGTTGGTAAGAGTTGCTCAGTAAAATAAACAAAAAACTATCTTGGGTGGGTAAAAGACAAACCAATATGCGGGTTCGTAGTATTTACGAAAGAAGTTTCACAATAGAAACACAACCCCAAATGAAAATTCGCTTCAGAAGATGTGGTAATATGTATAAAATTCAAATCTATTTACGCCGTTTCCATAATTTACGCGAATTAAGTTTAACGCGGTTTATTTTCGCTCAAATTTTAAATACATAAAAACGACAATTAAATAATAACAAATTCGAGAAATGGTTCCTTACATTTACGAGTCATGCGTATGTTTTGAGGCTCAAAACGCTCAAAAAAATATGGTACACACTGAGCTCTGTTCAATATCGAGAACAGATATCTGATGAAGATTCTCGATATTGTACATGAAATAAGATCTCAGCGAGTACGTTGTTGGCTCGGTCACTTTCTGCGTGCTGATCCAGAACGAATTATGCAGCAATCTCTAAAAGGAGAGCCATCATATGGTAGGCGCAGAGGTCGTTGCAGACGACGATGGCTCTACGGTGTAAAGAACGACTCGGCTTCTTCAGATTGTCTAGGACAGTATGAAGACCATGCTCAATGTGAATGTTTCACTTCGACTCTCATTTTATGTAGTAAAATATAGTGTATACTACATATATTGAACAAGCTCATGTCTGGTATAGTAAGAAACTTACATCCTATTTCAATTGTGCTTAAATCCTGCGTCATTTGTCAAAAAGAAACAAATGAAAAAATCACCTCTAGATGAACGTTTTTACAAAATTCACCCGCGAACTGGCGCATTCGATTTCGCTAAAATATCGTAGGTTGTTGACCTTATTTTAATTGTCGACGTTGACAAAAAATACTGCCAAGTAATCTACGTTATATTTTACGTGTCGTCAACCGCATAGACTACATGGCGTAATCTACCTCGCCCATCCCTGGTCTCCACTAGCAACTGTTCGAAAATTAATAGCATACCATTAAATATCGTAGGTGGGTTATTAAAAGAAACTCGAAATATCACATATCGTGATAGACATCGACACTTCTGAATCAAATTGCGAGCGTTCTAAGCAGCATGAGGCGTAAAGCGCCTTTGTACAGCTAGTACATATAAAGTTGGTTTATATTATCCATTCACTTCCTTACAGACACGTACTTTCTTCGTACCGGCACAGACAAAAAAAATATTGTTCCATACATTTTATTTAAAAGTATTTATATTGTCCGGACGTTTCCTTACAAACACTCACCGTACAGACAAATATTGTATAAAAGAGTATTTGTCTGAAATGTTACGTAAGCGAAAAAATACGAACAAAACGAAATAACTCCATCCTGATCCATTCAAATTCCAAACTGATGTATTTTGTACATAAATTAATTTAGTTTGTTCATTGTTGTGATCATGCAACTGAATTGGTCGACATTCGTAGGGATATGTATATACGTTACTTTGAGATATTTTTATTTCAGATATCCGTTTAAATTATTTTCAGAAAATATTATTAAAGTTTTATCAACATTACCTAACCTACTAGCAATATTACTCTAATGTCGATTTTCTTTGGTTTTACAAAAAATATCAATTATTTTCTTGCCAATCGAAAACGAAAAATAATTGATTATTTTTTGTCTTTGTGTTGGTATTTTGACATTTTGTTTTCTGTCAGTTTAATGTGAATTTCATGTGAATGAAATAAATATAATGAATCATTTTGTGTTTTATTTATTATAATCTATCTATGTATTATTTTAATTTATTTGTAATATTTTTGCTTTAAATTTTAAAAACTAGAAGCAATTCGATTGCGTTTTACTTCGCCCAACTGCTTCAATACATTGCCAGTTACATTTTCTCCCGAGTTATCAGTTGAATCATTTTGTTCTGTCGATGTTATCTGCTGATCTTGTGTACGATCTGAGGTAATGTTTGATGCCTCATCCCATAAATTAAACAAATTAAACAACATTACCTAACCTACTAGCAATATTACTCTAATGTCGATTTTCTTTGGTTTTACAAAAAATATCAATTACATATTTTCTTGCCAATCGAAAACGAAAAATAATTGATTATTTTATGTCTTTGTGTTGGTATTTTGACATTTTGTTTTCTGTCAGTTTAATGTGAATTTCATGTGAATGAAATAAATATAATGAATCATTTTGTGTTTTATTTATTATAATCTATCTATGTATTATTTTAATTTATTTGTAATATTTTTGCTTTAAATTTTAAAAACTAGAAGCAATTCGATTGCGTTTTACTTCGCCCAACTGCTTCAATACATTGCCAGTTACATTTTCTCCCGAGTTATCAGTTGAATCATTTTGTTCTGTCGATGTTATCTGCTGATCTTGTGTACGATCTGAGGTAATGTTTGATGCCTCATCCCATAAATCGCCACTGTCAATGCAGACTAACTCGTCAACAAAATTATGGACAAATTATTATAACCACACAGCAAGAAAACCATTGAATTGACATAAAAATTGCGAGGCGTCTATTTGTCATATTTGACATTTCTATTTTTCAATGTAGTGGTAGTAGATTATAGAAAAAATCATGATTTGAAAAAATTGATTATATGTACATCAAAAAATAATCAATTATTTTCGCCAAAGAAAAATGAAATCCTGAAAAATATCAATTATTTGTCAAAATAATCAATTATTTTTGACCAAAGAAAATCGACATAATAATACTGATATTATCTTTGGATTAAATATCTCATATTAAATATTTAATTTAATTCATTTTTATATTCTTGTTTTTGTTTGTACTATGCGTAGTAGAGCGTTGACTGTACATAGATACGAATATATACGATCGATATAGCGACATATTACGAGTCAATGTCGGTACGGAAACGTACGGATATACAAATTACTTGATGTCTCTGCCGGTACGTGTCTGTATGGAACTGAACGGATAATATAAACCAATCTTAAGTAGGAGATGAGTATGTATAAAATAAAAATTATTTGTCGTATCCAAAATTGTTAGGTATGAAAATATTTATGTAAACTTTCTTATCGTCATTTCTTTCTTTTTGATAATGTTAAATTTTTTGTTGGTAGAATTCTTTTATGGTTTGCTTATTTTATTAATAAAAATTTTTGTTTACGTTTTTCCTATTGTGAGATGTACATACATACATACAAATTTTATTGGCATACTGGGGATTTATCTTCTTGTATTACATTCTCTTTCCTTTTTTTGAATTTTCTTTACTATTGAATTTATTGATTTATTTGTGAATGCCATGTGCCAGTTCATATAATATATTGAAAAATTTAGTACAACTGGTGCTTTGTGCCAGAATCAAATTATTCTCAAATAATAAACCCCGAATTACTAAAATATTGTTTCACATGGTTTTAAAAGAGTATTTGCTTGTTCTTTGATTTTTACATGGCTGATTTCTATTTTTACCGAACGCATCCGCTGATTATTGCGCTTATTGGAATGCCCAGCTAGCCTTGCTTTAGTAGCAAAAGCGTAATTGAGAGGAAATATCGTTAATAATGGCGGCTATTTCTAATGGTAATTATTTTTTATTTATTATTTTTTGCTACGTTTTTCACTTCTAGTTTTGAATTTTCCAGTGAATCATTAATATGTGTGTTAATATTTTTTCCTAGGTGTTAGTTTAAAATAAATTTTAAAAATTAAACATCAAAAAAGCGTTATTAAAATACAAAATAACCCACATCACTTACGAAATGCGTTATTACTTATGTATAGTTTTAATCAAGTGTTTATTCATTGATGAAATTTACTTTACTTTACAGTGCTGAGAGTTACCAATTACACCCATTATGCAATTCGATATTGTTTGCCATTGTTGCTTAAGTTTCATACATTTAAAGGTTTGATTGCTTTGTTTGTTTTATCGTAAGAAAACTTAGCTAACTCAGTTTTATTAAATCGCAGTCTGGCTAGACTTTTATATTAAAATTAAAAAAGTAAGCTAGTGTTTAAATAAGTTTATCTTATTACAATATCGAACATTGGATTTCCTGACTGTTTTAGTAACTTATTGCGCTTAAGAATATGAAGGGGGAATATAATGAGTTTACTACCTGCACCCACCAATATAACAATACAACACTTTATTGTTGGTGATTTGAATATCCCTGTAAACAAGGACTCAAGTCAAGTCTCTACATTTAGTTCCACGTTATTCAGCCATGGCATGATTGTTACAAATACGTTTGCTACTCGACCTGCGAGTGGGAATATTTTAGATCACACTATTTGCAGTTTCCATAACATTGACCGTGTCTTAAACTCAACAATTGAATCAAATATCAGTGATCATAGTTTCATTTTCTCTAAATTCAAATATAAATCGAAGTACGTAACTAGAAATTTAGAAAAGAAAATTATCAATTTTAGTAAAGTTAATCGGCATTTTTGATGAATTTCTTAAATATACTTCATTTGATATTTGGAATCCAGAGTTGACTTTACTAATGATCATTAGAAAATATAATGAAATGATTGATAAATATTCCAAAACCAAACAGATTAAGGTGAAAATAAACAATTCTAACAATTGCCCATGGATGAGTATAGATCTCTGGAACCTAATCAAACAAAAAAATCGCATTCTTAAACGAATCAAGCAAAACACAAACAATCATGTGTTAAAAGACAGGTTGGAATTGCTTAACAAAAAAATCAAATCGTTCAAATATCATGCCAAAAATAATTATTTCGCAAATTTACTCAATAAGTTAAATCAAAAAGAAGTGTGGAAGATAATTAATCAGTTTATGAAGTGTGATAGCAGTGCTAATGTCCAATCTATTCTATTTAATGATATTGAATATAAAGAGCCGAGTAGTATTGTTGATGCATTCAATAAATTCTTTGTAAATGTTGGTACATCCTCGACCGTGTTTATGAACAATAACTTGAATAATTATTACAAACTAAACACTGACTTGAATTTCATTTTCTTGTCTCCAGTTCAGGACACTGAAGTTCTCAATATTATTAGTAATTTAATAAGGGCTATGGGTATGATAACATTACTAATATTGTTGTGAAGCGTAATGCTAGTAGTTTCTCCCACCTATTGGCTGATATATTTAATGCAGTGTTTGCAACCGGGATTTATCCTAATTGCCTGAAAATTGCAAAAGTATCACCAATTTTTAAATCTGGAAACTCAAATGCTATTAACAACTATCGCCCAATAACTGTCTTATCCGTGTTTGACAAAATATTGGAAAAATTAATAGCAAATCGCATGAATATCTTAATAATAGAAATTTTTTTTACTGTCATCAATATGGTTTTAGACAGAGGTCTGGCACTGACACTGCATTAGTTGAAATTACCGACTTAATATATAGGGCATTTGACAATCGGGAATATATGTGTAATCTATTCTTGGACCTACATTGCATTTGACTCTATTGATCATCGCTTGCTTTTAGATAAGCTATTATGTTATGGTTTCAGCGGAATATCGTATAAACTTCTAGCTAGTTATCTTCAAAACCGCACTCAATTTGTGGCAATGAATGGTGTCGCAAGCAGCATCTTAACCATCCACTGTGGTGTACCGCAAGGCAGCGTTCTTGGGCCTTTATTATTTTTGATTTCCATAAATGATTTAGCCCAATTACCGCTGGTTGGTTAAATCAGAATGTTTGCTGACGATACCGCAATTTTTATAACACAAGTGATTGTTCGCAGGCGTTAACTAATATGCAAAATGATTTTCAGACACTCTTGGACTATTTTAATTACAATAAAATAACAGTTAATCTAAGTAAAACAAAGTTTATTATATATCACTCCCCATTTCTACCACATTGTGATTTACCTATTTTGCAGGTTTCTAATGTTGTCATTGAACGTGTGGACAAGTTCAAGTATCTTGGAATAATGCTTGATAAGCACATGTCTTGGGATAAACACATATGTATGTTGAGCATGAAAATATACCCGTTTATCGTTTTGATTAGAAAACTCGTTCCCTTCGTTCCAACGCATGTCTTAAAAACGATTTACTTTTCATTTATTCATTCACGTTTCTTCTATGCCATCTCAACTTTTGGAACAGCAGCAAAATCCAAATTAAACAAATTGCAAATTATGCAAAATAAAAGTTGCAAAGCTATTTTTAAATTTCCACATTTATTTCCTTCCGTTGAATTATAGAGGAATGTTGCCGTTGTTATTCTTCCAATAAAAGCATTATTTGAACTTCACGTATCTCTACATATGTACAAGACGTATCTCTACATATGTACAAGTGTCTGAACGTAACATCTACACTATCTAATATTGAATTTCAGTATGTAAGTCATAGATACACTACTCGTAGAACGAATTTTCTAATGTGCAACAAAGTAAAAACTGATTTTGGTAAGAAATCAATAATTTTCATTGGACCCCATGTCTATAATAAGCTACCAACTGCAATAAAAACTTCTGAAAATGTCTTCAAATTAAAAAAATTGATTAAAAATTAATCTGTTGAAGATTACCTGTGATTTGTGCGCTGTTATTATACATAGTTAATTTATTATATTGATTTGAAAATGACAAGCTTATATGAAGTTTATATTGTACTTAATTTTAAGTGTTCAAAGTGTGACTAACCAGCTTTCAAAGGACAAATAATCCACTAGCTATCAGTCACCCTTTTTATTATCACAATTGAATATGTAAAATAAAATAAAATGATAAGGTAAGGCGCGGGTTGGTCTTGCCCTCCGCGCCCCGCTTATAAGCAAAGACTTAATTACGCTTATATAGGACTTACATATTTAAAGAAAAGATAAAAACTAAAAATTTATATATATATATATATATATATATATATATATATATATATATATATATATATATATACATATATATATATACGAGTATATGTATATATATATACATATATATATATATATATATATATATATATATATATATATATATATATATATATATATATATATATATATATATATAAATTAAAACAGTTTATATATTCGTATGTATATATATATATATATATATATATATATATATATATATATATATATATATATTATATATATATATATATATATATATATATATATATATATATATATATATATAATTTTTTTAATATTAGATATTTTAAATTAGCTATTAATCTATTAATCATTAAAACTTGTTGGATAATTTTATTGTTTTTTTTATTTCAAACATATATTGTTGTAATAAAAAGATTTACTCGTAACAACGTTAAAAAAATTTACCCCGAAGTCCACTCTAGTTTCTTTATATACGAGTACCTTGTTATTTTCTCTTTTCCTCTTTCATATAATTAATTACACACACAGAAGAACAATAAATTTTCTTTCCCGAATTAATCAACGCAGTGATTAATGATAATTTATTAAAGCTAAGCATCAAGGAACAAGTTAAAAGGTCATATATATTTTTTTATTATATCCAGTGATTTTGATTTATCTTCCTAAAATATTGTTGTTGGTTTATTCTTAAAAATCACCTTTACATTACAGTATAAGTTTAGCATATTAGTTATAAGGCCTCAATGATTTTCAAAAAATAAATGCAACATCCTTCTGGGTTTCAACAAATATCATCTATAGTTTATGGTTACATTAAAATAGTGAAGTAAAAATTAAATTCCGATGAGTTATTTAGGGGCCAGATCTAAAAAGTGAGTAAACCTTTCTTGTTCTTCTTTTAGTTTAAGTTGTATGTCAAATTTGAAATAATACTAAAGTTTCACGAGAGAAATAAAAATATATCATTGCAATAAAATTAAAAAAATAGAAAATTTTCATTATTAGATCGGCTTACCTTCCAAGACACAAGAAGGCAAATTATTATTATGTTATTTTTTATTTGAATGTTACCATTTTGTTACTGCGTTTTTCGGGATCTTATAAAAGCTTGAAATTTGTTAGAACCATTACAATAACACTTAAATTTCATTTTTATTGGTTTAGTTCAGAGAAAAAAAATGAGAATACCATAATGAATTTTCGGATTAATAAGAGAAAAGCCAAAATAATAGAGGGCTGTAATAGTATAGGTACAGTCGTCGAAATTTGAAATAATTCGACAAAAAAATATTGTTTTCCTTGTATGTGCTAAACTTTGTTTGCAACAATTTTCTTTATATCTATTTCAAACTCTAAACCAACTTGTGATTCGTTTTACAATAACAAAATATAGTCAACTAACGGTAAAAAAATACAAGGGATTTTCGGATTCCGCAATTATTTAGCTGACAGTTGACATCTCAATCCCATTCAACGAAACACAAAAAATGAAAAAAATATTTTTCATAGCGTCAAATTTGAAAACATTAAATTAGAGTATCTTCTAATCTTCATGTTGAAAGGAAGTGACAACAATAAACAGTAATATAAATGAGTCTTAACAACACATACAAAAACAAAGAAAAATACAACACAGATATAGAAATTGCAAGAAAAGATGTACAAGTGCGTTGTCTAAACTGAACAAATAATATAATATTTTGATGTGTTACCAACATGGAATATGATTTAAAGCAACACAAAAGAAAATATAGACACAAGCAGTTTGAAGATAAAATTGTCTAAGTGGTAATAATTCTTTGTTCCTTAAGTTTATCCCTTGGAATGTACCCTAGGTTACCCAGGTTTTAAGTATAGTTTAACAAGGCATATCAAATTTAGCTCAAAAAATTGAATTTTTGAATTTAAAAACTGTTAACTGATCTCGTACTCATTTATCGAAACGATACCAATATAGCATCGCCGATACTGATATAATAATAAAGAAGCACCTCAAATGTAAGTACATACATATACCTACACAATTGTGTGGAATGATATTATCGATTAAAGCTGCGTTTTTTATCCATGCTATCCCGTGCTCGCTATCCTGAGCTCATCCCAATCAGCTCTCGATAGCAGCTCAATAGATAAACATGTAGAACCAAATATTTTTTTCTATCAAATGTTGATACGCAATTTTAAATGTTGATGTATAATTTTTCATACTTTGCTATTAAATAAATTGAGTTTACATATAAATAGCGCGGTAAATTTAATTTGTATTACAGAAAAATGCGTGCTCCACATGGCTGTCGGATGCAGTTATCAGAACCGAAAACAATTGAATAGGCGCCAATATAGCGATATTAGTTTTCAATGACGATGTAATGTATATTTAATTTTTCATTAATTAGTAGTATATAAAAGTGAGTGTACTATAATATAGTCGAATCTGACGTACTGATTTAGGTATTAATTATTCTGGCACGTTCCAAAAATTTGATAACTTCAATTATACAGTTTAACAATCATGATCGTGTATTCACTAACTTAAGATAAATCAACGGTAAAGTGAGCTTATTGTCAAACTCCAATATGCCAACCTGACACAATGACCTTTCTATCAGACTTAAAAAAAAGAAGAAGGTTAATGCAAGTATCGCATCGCACTCTCAGAATGTTGGTGATTTTTTTAACAGACAATGAAGACAGGAATATGTCTGCCCATCATTTAATTATCGAACTGCTCAGCATTGAAATTGTGTGATTCTATACCACGAAGCGTGTCACAAGGTTTTTTGTTGCCCACAATTTCGGCGTTAATCGTTAATTTAGCACTATCTTTTCTTACAGCTGTTTATACAACTGCGTTAAACGATGTTCCCTTCTTCATTCGTATCATTCGAATTTTAAGTAAACAGGTAAATTTTATTAGGTATGATCGCTTTGCTTTTGGGTATGATCACAACAAAGGTCACACAAATCAAAACCTTTCATATAAAACAAAATAGAAATCAAATAACAATTAATTAAATATTTTTTTTTATTTTCTGTTCTATTCTTTTCGTATACGTTTTAAGAGAAACAACAATTATATTGTGTCTTTTGTTGTATATTGTATTGCAGTGGCCAAACTTTTCAATGAGTGTGTCAAATTAATAAATTCTAAAACTTAGATGTGGCATAATAAAACTAAACTTTACTTAGACTGTGTCCGAATCCTGTGATAAAAAATCGTGAATTAATTTTTTGACATTTGCTTGATATTTATTCCCCTAAATTCACGATTTTTTATTATGCTGTCCGAAATGTGTAATAAATCTCCCCACCCGATAAGTTTTTTCCCCACGTCATATATGTCAATTTTAGTTTTCATAATCTCAAATTTTCTGTGACAACTAATAAATTGCACAGAAAATTTAAAAAATTTAATATTAAAATAATGGATTGTTATTGGATTTTAATTTAAATTTAAATTAAAAGATTTAAATATTACGGACAATTTAGCTATCCGGATTGGGAAACAATCGATCCAACGCCAGTTATTCATACGTTGTTTGGTGCATTTGATTTGAAATTCTTTCAAGAGAAACTACAGTGTGTCGCGTTGGAATGGAGTAAACGCATGTACAACTGTGCGGGAATAGGTATGCAGTGCACGATACGATTAAGTGAACCACTTTTAAAATTGAGATCACGGAAAAATTTGATTGAATCGCTTTTGGTAGAATATTTTAGATTTTGTATATCGTTATATCAACTAACCTCCACAATTTGTGTTACAGCACGAAATGATACACGCATATTTGTTTATTCGAGGAACCCGCGAAGGAAATGGGGGACATGGACCCAATTTTAAAAAAATGATGGAAGGAATTAATCGAGCAGCAGGAACGAACATTTCAGTATACCACATATTTTATGATGAAGTTAATCTGTATAAAACTCATTGGTGGCGTTGCAATGGTATATGGCAGCACCGTAAATCATTTTTTGGTTATATTAAGCGCACATATAACCGAGCACCAGGTTCAAGCGTTACGTGGTGGAAAACTCACCATGAATTGTGCTAGAAAAAATTAGAGAACCTGAGAAGACTAACCCCAATAATCCAATTTCGTCTAGATCAAGAGTTAAACGCAGAACTGCTATGCCAAAAGGTCAGATCAAAGCAAATAATGTTCCAGATATAAGGAAGTTCTTTCCAACAAATCAAGTCAGTCCGATAGAAAATCTTGGTAACCAGCCTACAAATCCAAGTAGTTCTCATCGACCAAGCGGTAACCTGTCAAATGTAGTTGGATTAAAAGATTTACTGATCAGTGATGACGAATCTCCCTCACATTCCAATAACAAATCAATTGAACCATTGACTGGCCGAGGTAGATACCTTTCTGATATTCCACCCGCTAAACAGAATGAAAATGTTAATCATACAGTTCGTATTCTCTTTCAAATCGTTGTGGGGTTTGGACGTGGAATCAGTGAAGTAAGCGATAAAATAAAAAAATCAAAAAGTGCAGTGAGTGTAGTTTCTTTTTAATTATTTTATGTATACATTGATATAGTGAAAAAAATAAAAAATAAAAGTGCAGTGTTAGCTTTTTAATTTATTTTATATACACTCCCGGACAAAATTATTGGGTCGATGGGGAACATCAAATCCGGTAAAATGAGTGACGACGAGGAACCATTTTCTTTCAATAGGAACACGACATTGCAAAGGAAATCGTCGGTAGGCAACCAGGCTGATCCTTTTTGTACTACTGGAAGCAAGGAATAAGCGATACATGAATGGCCCTTTGGTGGAAGAAGTACGGCACTCCAAAGAACACCACCATCAACCCCACCGCCAGGGAACACCACACTGCTGTATGAACTAAACAATGAGGAGGAAAATACCTCTTCCATCAAGCATAAAAATTCCAAGCCAACTGCCGAAGCCACGTCCAGCGCACAAGCAGTTATAATACATAACGCGGAACTAATAAATAAATTTGAGCAAATGGAGAAATTAATCGCGCAACTGAACAATGAAGTTGCCGTGCTAAAGAAAGAAAACCTTATGCTAAAGGAAATCGTAAATAAAAATAACAACGCAGGAAACTTGGCAATAATGAACAACCAATTTCAAGTACTCGCAGATCAAGCCGAATATAAAACTGAT
Source organism: Tipula unca (assembly GCA_951394425.1). Taxonomy (NCBI): domain Eukaryota; kingdom Metazoa; phylum Arthropoda; class Insecta; order Diptera; family Tipulidae; genus Tipula; species Tipula unca. The sequence goes on from OX596381.1 coordinate 107,802,132, forward strand.
GAAGATGAGCTTGAAAAAGAAACAAATTGGAGACTACAGAAATCCAAGAGGGCAAATAAGAAACCTAGAGAAGAAACCAACCCAAGCAAGAGGAAAGCTGAATCATCACCAGAAGTTGAGCCAATGCAAACCCACATTAAAACTGGCAAAGCATTTTCTGGATCAAAAGTGCATGAGACAGAAAAGAAAAAACAGGTACCACCTCCGATCAATATTCTAGGAATAACCAACCACGGTAGTATTCAGAAACTGATGAAAGAAGTAGTACGAAATGACTACAAAGTAATATCGCTCAGCAATAATATTTGGAAAATAAATACAACAGAGCCTGAAGATTATAAAGCTCTAGCTAACAAACTAAATGCTGATGGTCACCAGTGGTATACCTACGAGGACAAAAATGGTCGATCAATTAAAGTAATGGCAAGAGGTCTCCATCCAACTTGCTCAAAAGATGAAATTATTGAGGACCTGCAAAACAAAGGCTTGAAAATAATCGATGCAGTCAACATCATCAGAAAAGAGAGAAGAGAAAACAGGGACGGAAATGTTGAAATCATGAGAAGAGGTCTCCCACTTTTTATGCTAACCTTCGACAACCAAGAAAAAATCGAAAATATTTATAATATTAAGGCTATCCTCAATCTTAGAGTTAGAATAGAAACACCGAGAAAGGTCACTCGACTAATACCACAATGTAAAAAGTGCCAGGATTATAATCATACACAAAAGTACTGCCACCGTGAAGCAAGATGTGTTAAATGTGCAGGAAAACACGCAGGAAATGACTGCACAGTCCCCCGAGATACAACACCGAAGTGTATCAACTGTAATGGCCAGCATCCAGCCAACTACAGAGGATGTGAAGCTGCAGTAGAACTACAAAAAATGAGAGATCAATCACGCAAACCAGGTACATCAATAAATGTACAAACTATAAAAAGAACCACGGAGCCTAAACCGTCTACTGCTAATCATAACATACAAAGCCAGAGAGTAAACGAAAACGTTACTTATGCACAAGTAGTTCAGCAACCAGAGGAGAAACAGTTAAAAGTGGATCTCGTTCTACAGGGCATACTGAGAAATCTAGAGAACATTAACAATAGACTTATTTCGCAGGAAATGAGTCTGCAGAAAACACTAGAAGAAATGAAATCACAAACTAGTTTCAATAAAAGAGTAGAAGAAAACCTTGGTCAAGTGTATCAAAATATAAATTATATAAAATCGAATTATAAACAAAAGAAATGAATAAAACATTACGAATTGTAACCTGGAATGCAAATGGGCTATTGCAACACATTCAAGAACTAGATATATTTTTAAACATGCATAATATAGATATACATATGTCTTATATCAGAAACCCATTTCTCCAAAACTTCATTCTGTAAAATAAAAGGATATAATTGCTACTATGCACTACATCCTGAGAACAAAGCCAGAGGTGGATCAGCTATCCTCATAAAAGAGTATATAAAACATAACGAAGAACCAAAAGTTGAGAACCTTTCCATGCAAGTCACAACAATCAAAATACAATTAAGCAATATTAAAACATGCAGTATCTCAGCAATATATTGCCCTCCAAGATACAATCTCAAACAAGTAGATTATACTAATCTTCTGAAAACGCTAGGAAGTGTCTTTTTAGTTGGAGGTGACTATAATGCAAAAAATACATATTGGGGATCTCGGTTAACGACCGCTAAAGGAAAAGAACTGTTCGCAGCAGGCAAACAACTAAAATGCGAGTTTCACTCAGGCGGTACACCAACCTATTGGCCTACGGATACCAGTAAGATTCCAGACCTTATAGACTTCTTTATTACAAAAGGGATTTCAGATAATTATATCCATATAGAGAACAGTGAAAGTCTATCATCAGATCATTCACCAGTTATTATGATACTTAGCCAAACAATTATTTTGAAAGAGAGCAACCCGAAATTAACGAGCTTCAAAACCAATTGGGATCTCTTCCAAACACAGTTAACAGAAAGAATTAGTCTGCAGAACCCAATTCAGGGACCAGTCCAAATAGAAGACGAATTAGATAAGCTCATCCATAATATCCAATATGCTGCGTGGGAAAGCACTCCAAATAATAGGCAGGAAATGAAGCGCAATGCTAGCTATCCAGAGGAAGTGAGAGAACTTCTTAAAAATAAAAGAAAAGCACGGAAGAATTGGCAAAAACATCGAAATGCTGAAAATAAAAGAGTATTTAATCATTTGTGTAACAAATTAAAATACCTTATAAAAGACATTAAAAATCAATCAGTTAATAAATACCTCAGCACTCTAACTGGGCAAAAAGATACTGATTATTCATTATGGAAAGCAACTAAGAATATTAAAAGACCTAAACTTCAGATTCCTCCAATTAAAAATAATGAAAATTGGGCTCGAAATGCTAAACAAAAAGCAGATTTGTTTGCAAATCACCTTGAAGAAACATTCCAACCTTATCCAAAACAAACGGAAGAGGAAAATATTACACCAATAAATAAACAGGATGAAGTAAATATTACACCTGTAACATTGAAAGAACTAAAATGGGAAATCAAGAATAATCTGAATGCGTATACGGCTCCAGGATATGATCTTATAACAGGTAAGATAATAAAACTGTTACCGGAGAAAGCGTTGAGGAAACTAGTGCATATAATTAATGCAGCATTTCGACTAAGATATGTACCAAGGCAATGGAAAGTTGCAGAAGTAATTATGACACTTAAACCGAACAAACGTCCGCATGATAAAGCTTCATATAGGCTAATTTCTCTGCTACCAACATTATCGAAACTATTTGAAAAAGTTCTTCTTAAAAGACTAAAACCAATTATCGAAGAAAGGAATCTTATCCCTTCACATCAGTTTGGATTTAGGGAAATTCTACGATAGAACAAGTACATCGAATTACTGATGTAATCGAGAAATCACTAGAAAGCAAACAAATATGCTCAACTATATTCCTTGATGTAGCGCAAGCATTTAACAAAGTATGGCACCAGGGGCTAGAATTCAAAACGTCATCGAGATCTTCCGGAGCAATTTTTTCAAATTTTAAAATCATACATATCAGAAAGGCACTTCCGAGTAAAGTATGAGAATGAGTACTCCCAACTAAAAAGAATAACAGCCGGAGTACCACAAGGGAGTGTTCTTGGGCCAATCCTATATCTCCTATATACTAGAGATATACCAATTACAGAAGAAACAATGGCGACTTTTGCCGATGACACGGCAATACTTGCAACAGCAAAGAACATCAATGACTCCACTAGTAAATTACAGAGGGCTACTAACATGATATGTAATTGGACAAAGCAATGGCGAATTAAATTAAATGAAGCAAAATCAATCCAAGTGAACTTTACAAATCAAAAAGTTAACCATATACCAATAATGATAAACTCGATAGTAGTACCCCATGCAAACACTGCCAAATATCTTGGTATGACTTTAGATGCTAAGCTTAGATGGAAGGAACCCATAAAAAAGAAAAGAGAAGAACTAAACATAAAATTTAGAAAAATGCATTGGCTCCTAGGGAGACAATCTGAACTAGCGATCCATAACAAACTGCTGTTATACAAACAAATTCTGAAGCCTGTATGGACATATGGTAGCCAACTCTGGGGATGTGCCAAGAAGACAAATATCAAAATCATACAAACAGTTCAAAATAAAATCCTACGATGTATTGTTAATGCACCGTGGTATATTCGACAACCTCCATCGAGATCTCAAGATTGAGCTTGTCGCGGATGAAATTAAGCATCATGCAACAAAACACCTACAACGTCTGCACCAGCATCAAAATCTGGACATACGCTGTATGCTGACTACATCTCTAACAAGAAGACTGCAAAGAACTAAACCACTGGACTTATCGCGACCAGGAGGTCAGTAGACTTACTGTGGCGAGAAATCTGAGGGAGGAGTTACACTAACTGGGGATAATCACTTGATTACGCCGACTATTCAAAATACTGTATTATGCAATGTAAATTACTAAATGGGTACAAGACTCAGTCGTAATATAAATAAATATAAAAAATAAAAAAAATAAAATAAAATAAAAAATACAGTTCGTGATCTGTGGGCAAAACGGTACGGTAGTAGTGGTTTGAAAGATGTTCCATATTTAAAACGACCTCGATTGGTCGAAGAAACTAGTGAGGATGATTTAATCCTAGTTGAAGAAAAACACCCAACTGTCAAATTATTGGACAGTGATGAAGAAGTCGAGAGACGCGGCACCATAAGAGCTCTCACTGACCAAACGATCCAAGAAAAACAAGAGGAAATATTAAACGAAAGAAAACCGCACATAATTTCAGCGCTGATGAAGACGATACCGATGTGATCTAATCGATAAAGAAGTTTTATTTATTTGGTGAGGACACACTTTTGAATCGATATCAAACTACGTCAACATCCCGAAACACTGACTTGATATGCTTAACGGAAAATAATATAATTCATTGTCCATTATGCCAAGATCGTCTATCACGTAACGATTTAGCGATCCATCTCGAGGGCTGTATGGGCATAAAAGTCGAGGTCAGACCAATTAAATATAATGTACCACGAAAATCACCATTTTATAAAAATAAACCAGTTAAAATTGACGCTGTGATTGAGGATGATTCAAATGATGAGCTGCAAATTTGGGAACTGTTTGCCCTGTTTGTAATCAACTACAACAAGGTGATATCAATGCTCATTTAGATCTTTGCTTAGTTGTATCATTTGAAGGTTACATGGATATTTTATTGCATTTTTATATTTTATTGAATTAAATCATTCTTTTTTGTAATAAAAACTAGTAGTGTTTCTTTGTGTGTATTGTTTATCTACGGTTTAATATCTAATCTAAATGAAGACGTTGGTATTCAATGATTTTGGCACCAAAAATAAGATTTTTTTGTTCAAGAGAAACGTGTATGTTTGGTTCGATTAATTCCAACAGAGCCTTATCGATTTTAACAAAATAACGTAAATTTTAAATTGTGTTTATTTTATTAATTGGTTTTAAACAATTTCACTATAATATCTCCATATCGAGCTGTACCAGCTTTAACTTCACCTGTTTCACTAATGATTTCGAAATTCTTCACCCACTGTATGGAATTTTTTATGATGCTCTGTTAATCTGAAAATTTAAAAAATTTAATATTAAAATAATGGATCCGATAATCCTTTTAATCTCACGTTATTATTATTATAAGTATTAATAATTTTAGATTAAATTATTATGTACATATATATAAATCACAAGTTGAACATGCGTACACAAATTATTCGATAGCTGTCAAAAATTATCATGGTAATAGACTCGAATAATTTGGGTGTGTTCGGTATTTTCAAGCAAATATCAAAAAATTAACTCACGATTTTTTATCACACGATTCGGACACAGTCTTAGATTCATAATATTTTACTTTTTTAATGTTTCTGCTAAGAATTATAAATACATATAAAATTAATAAAGTTATACACAACTATACTCTGTAGTATTATGACAAAATTCAAATAATATTTTGTTTTTAACGTATTAAAAACAGGGATGGGCGAAGTAGATTACGCCGTGTAATCTACGAGGTTGTCGACACGTTACATATTACGTAGATTACCTGGCAAGATTTTTTGTCAATGTCGACAATTAATACAATGTCAACAACCTAAGATTCTTAAGCGATATGAAATAAAATGCGGTATTTTGAAAAAGGGCTATTCATTTAAGTCGTAAGAAAATATGAAAGAAAAGGTTCAAATTAAATTGGGAACCACATACCATACTATAACTATGGAAATATATGTTGAAATAAAACAAGCAAAAGGTTTAATTAAAGAAAGTTATGTGCACTAAACGTTCGGATTGCTCTAAATTTCAAATTTTGTTATAACGGATAAGGTCAAGCACATGTTGATGCTCCCCATGAGATTCTACGCAATTTCTGATGAGACTTTGAGAGCAATATTAATTGTTCCATTTAGAACGCATATTTTCGGTAATCTTATTTAATCTTTTCGGTAGTGTAAACTAGCTTATTTAGGCCAAAACTTTCGTACTAGACTAGTTGATCACAAGCAATTCATCGCAAGTAATTCATCCCAAGCAGTTCATCGCAAGCAATTTACCGTTACTATTTCAAAGTTCTGATATTTGGTCTACTAGGTGAGGATTAGGCTTTCTTGATCAATTATGATACATCTCAACATACTGGATGGAAATGCGATTTTAAGTTGATTTTTGAATAAAGTTTTGGATTACCAGTTGATAAAGCTCAGCAATGGGATTATAAAATGATTTTCGAATGAAGTTCTGGCTTACCTATACTGAAACTTAACTGAGCTATTTCTTAATCGATCCTCATGAAATCCGACATGTTGGATTTAAATGGGATTATAAATTGATTTTTGGATAAAGTTCTAGAATATTATTAACTGTGGGGAATTAAAAACTATTTTTGAATCATATTGTGGAATATGGCCAACTGAAATGAAACTAGGCTATTTCTGTAAAAGTTAATGTAAAAGTTAATTTAAGGTGAATTTAAAAATGTTTTTTTTTTAATTGAACACAAATCTCTCCCAGATAATATGTATTATATTACACTAATTTGACAAATTTTCACAAAAAGGACATATTTTGTTACATTAAGCGAACGAAAATTCTTTTATAAGTGATGAAATTTAATCTAATCAGTGAAAGCCACATTCGAAAACTGTTCTAATTCATATTCAAAAACTTATCTCAGTAATCATGTTAGAATTTTCATTTCAACCGAACATGTTGAATTATATCATAATCGGTTATCGAATAATCTAAAAATTCATTGTTAAATCATGTTTCTTTCGAACAAACAAAGTTTCGTCATAATCGGTCTGGACTAGCTTTATACTAGTTGGCTATATGCAAGAATTGTATTCAAAAAATATTTAATCCCACTTTTTTCAAATCAAAGACCACTTAAAACCCTATTTTCATCCAACATGTCGAGTTTCATTACAATCGGTCAAGGATTGGGCTAGTCCCGTAGGTCATTTTCCATACCTTTAAAATATCATTTATATCCAACATATCGAGTTCTATCATAGTCAAGAAATTAACCTTGTTCCGTGGCCCAGTTTCCATCCAATATGTCAAATTTGATAGTAATTTAATAATTAATTGCCGCGCTGATTTGCCATCACGATTCTCGATGAATTGCTTACAATGAATTCCTGAATGTCATAAAGACAACTGTAAGTCTACAACTGTAAAATGCTTGCCACCTTAACTCTTTTTGCAAATTTATCTAAATTGATGTGCTTATATTTAGCGCGAGTGCGCGTTGTCACAATTTTTGACAAGATTCAAATTTCGACCTGCTAACCTGTTTGAAATCCAATTTTATGTACGATTCGTCTTCCATCAAAACTCATTCACCAAATTTTGTCAAAACTTGATCATAGAGCAGTCTAGCACGTGTAGGGGACAAAGTTCTGATTATCTGAACGGCTTGATTTTTTAATAACTCAGTAGCTCAAAGCATTCCTGAACTCGAATTCGTGATACCATCAGATATCTCCTAGTTAATTTTAATGTAAGTTATAACTTTTTTGTATATTTTTTTTTATCATAATGTGCAATATTTTCCGATATTTAGGTGCTGCTCTTTCCTCGCTGAAACGATCTATATACTATTTTAAAACAATTTATATCGTTGTTTTGCATTTATCCTGAAGAAATTTGGCCACCATGGTTTAAAACTAATTCACAAAATCACTCTAGGAATTGTCTACATTATTAACGTTGCCTACGTTGTGAACGTGAAATGAAACGTAAATGCCCATCTCTGCCGTCCGTATAGCATCGATTCTAAAGAAATTTGCTCACAGCGTAAGGCATAGGACGCAAATAAGCTAACTGCGAACGAGCACATAACCAGTAGAGAATAAAACATAAACAAAAAAAAAATTTGCTTACCGTAGTTTAGAATAAATTTACAAACTCACTCTAAGAATTGTCTACATTATCGAAGTTGTTTACATTGTCGACGTTGTCCACGAGTTGTCGACACGTCGAAGTAGAAAATAACAGGTGCCGCATAAATGCCCATCCCTGATTAAAAACCAACAAACGAAGAAGATGAGACAAATCAAAATAAAATGTATTATTTAATATTTTAATTATTGAAATTGTAATTGAATTTGTCACCAATTTGAACGGCTGGTTCAGTTGATATATACTTTATTAATTCTTATTTTCTATGTATAAGGTTCTTTTCAAATAAAAATTGTTTGTCCAAGAATAAATATTATTTCTCAGAAGTTTACCAACTTGGTGCTCAAGTATTTTTTCTCGTATCCCAAATATTAAATTTTATGTCCAAGGAAAACTTTTGTTTTGTTACCCAAAAAACTAAATTGTTAACACAGAAAAATTATATTTCATTTATCCTGATTAGTTAAATGATGTCAAATAAAATGTGTTAGTACAAAGCCAATCCAAGATGCTCAATAATTTAATTTTAACAAAAAAATCCACGTTTACATTTTCTAAAATAGTTTCATTACCCTTCATAAAAGTCAATCAATAATTTACAATTTTTCAACATTTCAAAACATCAAATAATGTGATTTGTTGATTTCTAAACACAAATATACCAAACCTGAAACCTCATTTATGAAAAATAAACTGACTAACTGGTAAATCTATGAACCACCTCTTCTTGCCAACCTTCCTCTAATTTCAGTGTAATATTAGCCGTCTTAAATTTGTTGTTGCTATTATTCGTCTTCAAAATGATTTCTTTTGCTTGTATATATATATCTCAACATGATTTACTATGGAACGTAACTGTTTTATCAACTTCAATGCACACAATATGATATATTATAGCATAATATACATATATGTATATGTATATATTTATATATATACATATATAAATATATATTATATATATATATATATATATATATATATATATATATATATATATATATATATATATATATATATATATATATATATATATATATATATATATATGAAACGATCGTTTATTACTCATGAACGCGTTTCTCATGATGAACTAAACTATATGTATATAGACAATAGCATCTAAAAAAAAAAAAATATATTAAAAAAAATATATATAAGAAAAATAAAAATAAAAAAATTCGCGTTGGACAACTTGAAAAAAAAGGACCCAACCAATAGGTATTAAGAAATAAATATAAGGAAAACAAATGATTGATTATTTTGAGAGAAAGGGAAATATCCTTCTCTATTTTTTTTGTACATAGATCAATTTATGTATATATTAGTTGGAAAAACCGAAAAAAAAAAAAAAAAAATAATAATAATAATCATGTTGAGTGATCGAGAAAAAGGGTGCTAACTATTCCTATAAAAAGGACAATCTCATCACTCAAAGGGAGATTGAGTTGAAAACCGTTGAAGAGATTAGTGACAAAGCCCCCACCCGTGGTAAGCGGCTAATCAAAAATTCAACTAAAGGTTAAGTTTAAGAATTAAAAATTAACAAAACATAAACATTAAAACGTGTATAAAAAAAAAACAAAACTATACTATCTATAAGTACGAGATAGAAGTAACCCTTTATACACATATACACATATACTTTATAAGTAAACAACCGGGAGCCGAATTAATACGATAATTCGACCGGAAGCAGTTATGCAGTATAATTGTCATAATCAAATTGGGAGCAGAAATTACTTCCGGATAATCATTCAGCTGGAAGCCGATCAAAAAGAAAAACCAGAACGAACAACATAATTTAGCACGATTTGTGTCCATCGCCGGAGTCAGCAACAACCATCAATGTTCCAATTTTTTTTTTGTTTTTATTTTTGTAAGTTTTTTTTGTTGTATTAGAAAGATAAATTAATAAATATATATAAATTAACGAAAAAGACATAAAATTTTATACGTTTATTTGTGTCCACCCCTCGCGCTGAGTTGAAACTAGCCGGAGTAAAAGCCGAGTGTTCGCATTGCGTAACATAAATTGGCGCCCAACGTGGGGCCTCTATAAAATCTGTAATAAACCGTATAAACTTTTATTTCTTTTTGTTTAATTTTTTTTAATAGATAAAGTAATGTGCAATTAAATTATTTAAGTAAATTTATTTTTTAAAATTAATTAGATTACATTAATTTTAATATTATATTATTTTATATTTTGTGTCTATATCTACATATATTTTGGTTTTATCCAATTAAATTTCAAATTTCTCGATAAAAATTTTCTGTCTTTGATAAGTAAAGTCAGTGGCGCTCAAATTTCATAATTTTTAATATTTAAATCAATTTTACAATTTTTTCGTTGAAATGAATCTCGATTTATTCTCGCCTGAAGAAATTCAGTACGAACTTCATCTTAGGGACGTTGATTCTACTACCGTGGACGATAAACCTATTAATATACTAGGTTATTTATTAGAAGCAGAAAAAGCGGATGAAAATCTTGCTCCTAAGGTCAAAACAAACGAAGATTTCCAGAAGGTCTGTGATATAGTATTGGCCAGATTAGACGAAATTGAAAAATTAAATTTAAAAGGTCATATTCTAGTCTTAAAACATTTAGAGAATAGGATACGTAGAGTTCAAATTATTCCCCAACAAAAAGAAGAATTAGGCCGAATTTTGCGTAGATTACGAAACATCAGATATAATATTTTGAAAAGTGGTACAAGCAGAGATCATTCTAGTTCAACCACATCACAAACTAATTTAAATCTTATACCAGAACAAATTCGACAGTCGAATCAGTCTTTAAACCAACCCAATAATTTACTAAATATATCCCAGCATAGTTATACTAATCATCCACCACCGTCTCTACACAGTGCTGGACCTTTTCCACTTCCAACCGAAGTTTTCCCAAGGGAACCTCTACATTTACAATACGATTCTCAATTACCCCATTGTCACCTACTAGAAAAACAACTTCAACCTCAAGTTCCATTTTCAAAACTAGCAGAGATGCGTTATCAGTTGCCATCTAATCATAATGTTTCACCTCGAATGGTGAATAACACATATGATGCAAGACCAAATCCATCTAGATATTTAGATGAGGGTCAACAACATTATCAAGATAATCAGTATTATCCAGAAAGAGATTTTCATTATGAGAACCGTTTTTCTCGACGATGGCGTCCAATTCCTATAACGGAATGGAAAATGAGATTTACCGGTAAAGAAAATGTCGATGAGTTTATTAAACGAGTTGAACAAATGGCGGTAGCTCAGGGTATCTCTGAGGGTGAATTATTTGGGTCAATTTGGCTTCTTTTAAGTGGTGATGCACGCATCTGGTACGATGCATATTGCGATCGTTTCTTTCAATGGTTTGACTTGGCTGAAGCAATGCGATGGGAATATGAGAACCCAGATATTGACGATCAGTTGATCGAACAAATTAAAAATAGAAAACAGGCAAAATACGAGTCATTTGGAACATATCGAGCTTCAATGGAAATATTATTTAAACAACTTAAACAGTCTTTATCACCTCACGAAAAATTAAAATATTGTTATAAAAATTTATGGCCTACCTATCTTAGAGGGTTAGGATTTCGCAATCTTAATAACATTTCTTCAATTGAAGAACTCACATTTTTATGCCGAGATATCGAGAAAATGGAAGCCATTTGTAAATCAAATACGTTCACAGGTGTCAACAGACGAATGGAACAGCTTCATTTAATAGACGAGCCTAATTTTTCTAATTATAACAAACCTAGTCACAAAAATACAGAATTTCAAAATATCCAAGTTAATTCACATTCCAAAACTTTCCATAACAATACTTCAAATAATAATAATCCCATCTCAGGCAGACCTACGTATGTTCAAGGTAAAAATAATCCAAATAAATTTAACAACCGAGAATATCATAATTCCAAAAATTTTAACAAAAATCGTCTTGTTGCACATAATCAAAATAAAAATTCCAAGACTGAACTTTTTACTTGTGTAAACTGTTATAATCATTCCCATAGAACTGATAATTGTGATCAACCAAGACGAGCGCGATATTTGTGTTATAAATGTGGTCAAATAGATGTCACTTATGCTAATTGTCCTACCTGCCACCCTCATTTGAAAATTCCAAATCAGGTTACAATCATTCCATCTGAACAAATAAAACCGTCGGTATCCGAAATGGCAATCCAGGTAAATTCAAAGTCGGAATCTTCTGATGTAAACTTTACATCTAACAACCTTGAATCGTCTGTTTTAACAATGTTTTCTCAAAAACAAGGTGATAACCGATTATATTTAAATATTGAGATTAATGGAAGACATATCGTTGGATTATTAGACACAGGTGCTACCTCCACGGTATTAGGGAAAAATTGTCATGAATTGTTACAACAGTGTAGTCTTCATACTAGAAAAGAAAGTTCAAAATTATTGGTAGCCAATGGCGAATTCGTAGATGTAAATGAGATTGTAGATCTCCCAATTATGTTTAATCAGAAACAAAGAGTTATTACAGCCTATGTAATCCCACAAATATGTCAAGAATTGATTTTAGGGATGGATTTTTGGCAAACATTCGATTTACATCCTTCAGTGTATTATTTTGATTTTGAAAATCCATTGTCCAATGAATTGTTTTTAACAAAAACACAGCAACAAGAAATTCAGGAAATCATTCAAACTTACCCAATCACAAGTGATAACAATTTTGGTTGTACACAAGTGATACAGCATAAGATTGACACAGGTGAGAATCTCCCTGTAGCTCAGCGTTGTTACCCAATTTCGCCAACTGTTCTCAAAGCGGCTGATGCCGAAATAAAACGAATGTTGGATTTAGGAGTGATTAAGCCTTGTCCAGCATCACCATGGCGTTCTCCTATGACGATAGCTTATAAATCAAACGGGAAAATTCGCATGTGTTTGGATGCGCGTAAATTAAATTTGGCAACTGTTAAAGACACGTATCCAATGCCGCATCTGGAAAACATTTTAAGTAATTTATCAGGCACAAAATATTTGTCGTCTATAGATTTAGCGGATGCATATTGGCAAATCCCTTTAGAAGAAAATTCTCAACCAAAAACAGCATTCGCGTTAATGGGTCGACCATTGTTTATGTTTGCGCGAATGCCATTTGGACTGGTCGGAGCTCCTGCGACAATGTCAAGACTTGCGGATAATATAATTGGTTCAGAATTAGCCCCATTTGTGTGGACATATTTAGATGATATCATCATCGCTACAAAGGATTATGAAACCCACATCCACTATCTCAAATTAGTTTCAAAAAAACTTCGAGATGCTAATCTGACCATAAACAAAAGTAAATCTAAATTTTGTGTTCCCGAACTGGCATATTTAGGTTTCCTTATCAATGAAAATGGTACAAAGATATCACCCGATAAAATTACTGCTATTCGAGACTATCCAAGGCCAAAAACGGTTAAACAAATACGTCAATTCTTAGGAGTTGCTGGATGGAACCGACGCTTTATAGCTGACTATTCAGCTATCATTGCTCCGATAACCGACTTATTGAAAGGAAAACCAAAAACCATCAATTGGACAGATGATGCTGAAAAAGCCTTTCAGATCATTAAATTTGCTATGACTAAAGCTCCTATTCTGGGTAATCCAGATTATGACAAACCATTTTATGTGTGTACTGATGCTTCAGACATAGGCATTGGTGCTCAATTAGTTCAGAAAACGGACTCGGATGATATTACAATCGCTTACATATCGCAAAAATTAACGGATGCCCAGAAACGATATACTATCCTTGAAAGAGAATATCTAAGTATTCTGACAGCCATTACCAAATGGAGACATTATTTGGAAGGAAACAAATTTTATGTCGTCACTGATAGTTCCGCCTTGAAATGGTTACTTCGCCAAGGAGATTCAATCGGTCGTGTTGGAAGATGGGCCCTCAAAATTCAACACTTTGATTTTGAGGTTATACATAGACCTGGAAAGGAAAATATAATACCAGACGCTCTTTCTCGCTGTATCGAAACCATCGAAATAAAAACAGATCAGTGGTATGAAAAGTTAATTCAGACCGTTCAGAAGGATTTGCAAAATAATACAAACTATCGATTCATTGACCAATCCCTATATAAATTATGTGATGGTTCTGATCGATTTGGTTTTGACGAGTCAACTTGGAAAATGGTTGTTCCTGAATGGAAACGAATAGAACTAATTAAAAAATTCCATGATGAACCTAGAATGGGTCATTTTGGAGGTTTTAAAACCTTACATCGACTTACAGATCGATATTATTGGCCAAATATGTGTTCGGATATTCGACAATATATCGCAAATTGTGACATTTGTAAAGCAGCCAAATCTCCCACCATTAATTTAACTCCGCCTATGGGAAAATGTAGAAGATCTCAAAGACCATGGGAATTAATAAGTATAGACTACATGGGTCCTTTTCCAAAATCTAAGAAATGTAATACTTTCCTGTTAGTAATAGTAGATAATTTTTCAAAATTTCCTCTCATTATTCCAGTTCGTAATGCAAAGTTTCCAATATTAAGAAAAACATTAGAAGATCATGTCTTTAATATATTTTCCGTCCCTCGTGCTATTATCTCCGATAACGGTCCACAATTTGTTTGCAAAGATTTCCAAAATTTATTAGATCAGTTTCACATTGAACATTACAAAACAGCAGTATACTCACCACAAGGAAATCCCGTAGAGCGAGTTAACCAAGTAATTGGTAACGCAATTCGGTGTTTCATTACAACCACAAACCATAAAAATTGGGATCAATTTATCCCACAGATTGGGGTTGCAATACGTTCTGCCGTTCATGAAGTGACAAAATGTACACCATTTTTCTTAAACTTTGGCATGGAGATGATAATTGATGGTCAAGATTATAAATATTATAAACATTTTCCACCTGTCAATTTAGAGCAACAAATATTAAAATTAAATAAAATTAGAAAAATTGTATCACAAAAATTGGAGGATTCTCATATTAAAACTTCTCAACGATATAATTTACGAGCACGAGCTTCGAGTTTCAAAATTGGTGATATTGTTTGGCGACGAAATTTTGCACTGTCACACTCATCGAAAAATATTACAGCCAAATTGTTGCCAAAATGGCTAAAGTGACAATTGGAAATACGCGGGTCAAATGTGTATGTAATTAAGGATTTAAATACCGCCAGACTTATTACGTATCATGGTAAAGACTTAAAAATGAATTAGATTATTTCACTTGTAAATTATTATTATTAAAATTATATTTGAATTTTGAATTATATTACTTTTTTAATCTAAATATTTATATTAAATATCCTTTGACCAAATAAAATTTGGTTGAGGAACCTTGTCTTCCTATATTAATGAATACTTTTGGGGAGCGGGGAGATAATGAAACGATCGTTTATTACTCATGAACGCGTTTCTCATGATGAACTAAACTATATGTATATAGACAATAGCATCTAAAAAAAAAAAAATATATTAAAAAAAATATATATAAGAAAAATAAAAATAAAAAAATTCGCGTTGGACAACTTGAAAAAAAAGGACCCAACCAATAGGTATTAAGAAATAAATATAAGGAAAACAAATGATTGATTATTTTGAGAGAAAGGGAAATATCCTTCTCTATTTTTTTTGTACATAGATCAATTTATGTATATATTAGTTGGAAAAACCGAAAAAAAAAAAAAAAAATAATAATAATAATCATGTTGAGTGATCGAGAAAAAGGGTGCTAACTATTCCTATAAAAAGGACAATCTCATCACTCAAAGGGAGATTGAGTTGAAAACCGTTGAAGAGATTAGTGACAAAGCCCCCACCCGTGGTAAGCGGCTAATCAAAAATTCAACTAAAGGTTAAGTTTAAGAATTAAAAATTAACAAAACATAAACATTAAAACGTGTATAAAAAAAAAACAAAACTATACTATCTATAAGTACGAGATAGAAGTAACCCTTTATACACATATACACATATACTTTATAAGTAAACAACCGGGAGCCGAATTAATACGATAATTCGACCGGAAGCAGTTATGCAGTATAATTGTCATAATCAAATTGGGAGCAGAAATTACTTCCGGATAATCATTCAGCTGGAAGCCGATCAAAAAGAAAAACCAGAACGAACAACATAATTTAGCACGATTTGTGTCCATCGCCGGAGTCAGCAACAACCATCAATGTTCCAATTTTTTTTTTGTTTTTATTTTTGTAAGTTTTTTTTGTTGTATTAGAAAGATAAATTAATAAATATATATAAATTAACGAAAAAGACATAAAATTTTATACGTTTATTTGTGTCCACCCCTCGCGCTGAGTTGAAACTAGCCGGAGTAAAAGCCGAGTGTTCGCATTGCGTAACATATATATATATATATATATATATACATATATAAATATATATTATATATGTATATATATATATATATATATATATATATATAGACATACATATATATATACATATAATATATATATATATATATATATATATATATATATATATATATATATATATATATATATATATATATATATATATATGTATTTATGTATTTATATTAGAACATGTACCCAATACATATCTATGAGATACATATACTTATATTGTAAATATCGAAAAACTTGAAGGATACTATAGAATCATTGTTCAATTGAAAGATAGCAATCCTCAATCATGAAAAATAAAACAAATATGTTTTCTGAGTTCTATATTTTTTTTTGTTCATCTTTCCTTTCAGAATTTTTCATTTTTCTCCGATTCTTTGATATTATTATTTAAACTTGATTCATTTTTCCGTTCGCCTAAATCACCAACAACAATAAAAACTGCCAACAACAAAATGTCATAGATGTGAAAAATATATTCGAAATGTCGATATATTTTCAACAATAGAATATTTTTCACAATTTATGTACATATATAGAAAATGAGTTTAAATTATGAAAAGAAACTTTAATAGGCATAATTTTTCATTGAAATCGCAAAAGTAAAAATGGTTTAAACAAGTGTAGTAAGTACATATTATGTATAAATAATACATATGTACATATATAAAATGCAATTTTCATGAAAATC
Organism: Tipula unca; assembly: GCA_951394425.1. Taxonomy (NCBI): domain Eukaryota; kingdom Metazoa; phylum Arthropoda; class Insecta; order Diptera; family Tipulidae; genus Tipula; species Tipula unca. The sequence continues at coordinate 107,819,257 of OX596381.1, forward strand.
TATTGAGTCCTATTTAGATTAGTTATTCATTATCTTTCCCGAAATATGCGTTAATAATATCGTGCAGATACAATAGCTATCCAAAAAATCAATTTCAAAAATTACATATTTTGTATATTCATACAGTCTATAGTACCGTTGAAAAAAGTTTTCTGGATTAATGTATTGACGGAGTCATATATGGACATGATGGACGGACTCATATATAGACAAATTTTGTTCGTGAAAAATGAGACACAAATGTCTATCGATTATCGAAAACGTGATGGTAGAAGATCCCAGCACTGATTATTTTCGAATTAAATTTTCGTTTCGTTTCATCTTTGGTTTCATAATACATAGTAGATTAGTAGGGCTCTCAGATCCGCCTACTGTTTGCAACATATTAAGTAAAATAAACTTGTTGAGTTCTGAACCCAATCCGATAAATACAAAACAATGCATGCCTACATACAAAACAATGCATGCCAAAGTACTGTTAGGTTAAACATAATTTTTTCCATCATAGTTTTTATTAATTTAAATACCATATGTAAAATTTATTAAAATTAAAAATCGATACAAATACTACACGTATAGTCCTATTCAGATCTTAAAAAAAAATTTTTTTTAATTGTTCTGCGCAGTTTTCAGTGATGTAGAAAAAAAATTTATAAAAATTTCGATGGGTCGCATTTATCGTAGGTAGTAAACCTAAATAAAATAATAAATAATCAATAAAAAGAATTATATTTCAGTTTTAATACACAAAGCATTCAAAATGATTATGTATTTATGTTATTACAATCATATTTCAAGTGAAAATTAAAAGGTCAAAACAAAATTGCACGCCTTTTGGAAACAATGTCAACATTTAATTTTGGTACGGACTAGGGAAAATAAATGACCAAATGACATTCATATCGAACAAAACCACAACAACATAAAAAGCAAAATCAGTTTTCAATTTAATCCTTAGTTTATCGAATTAAATATTAATTTTAAAAGTGTCAGTGATTATAAGTCAAATTATAAAAACATTTAGTGATTAAAAACGTTCCATTTTAATACTAATACAACATAAAAATGTAAACAACATGAATTATTGTACTTAATACATCACTGTGTATCCGCCATATTTTTTCTGCGCGAGAACTGTCAGAATTCCAGCGAGATTTGAATACTACTATACATACATATAAATGGTACACATAACCTCAATTAATTAAAGGGGCTTCTTCTAAACCCGTTTCAACTGAGTAGTGAGTATCCCATTATCGATCCAATATTGTCGCATTCGCTAAATTGCAGGAAGCTCAGCAATAAATTATTATTTAAATTCATTATAACCTAAAATATAATATAATATTAAAATTGGCTTATTCTAACATGCGATAAATAATACTCATAAAACATTAATTTAAAATAAACACAAATTTGAAAAAGAAAGTTTTACTTATGATGTTAGCCAAGGATTTCATACCAAGATTTAAAAAAAATATCTCTGACAACACAAGCGTAAAAAATCCATCCTAAACTTTTTATTTTTTAGTTTTAGTTTTTTTATTCATTTATAGTATATAAGTTATAGTTATAGTATATAAGTTATAAGTTTTATACCTATTACAATCTAGTTACAAGAAAACTAATAAGCAATTTATTGTTGACTTAATTTGCTAACAATTCTAACTTATTTTAACACGACTTTAATGTATTATTTTGATTTTAATTATTTGTTGTTTTTCAGAACATTGCCAGTTCAAAAGGTTTTACCCTTTTGAGCCTTATCTTACTATGTTATTGTGCTTATATATAGTTTCTGTTCATTCTCCTCAACTTTGAGGAATTTTTGAAATTTCAAAATTGACGATCAAGTTTTAGATCCTTATCTAGATCGTCATTGCGAATATTACACGGTGCATCTACTATGCCACTAAGTACCTTTTTTTGAAAGCGTTAAATTATTTGTATGTTGCTTTGTTTAGTACAACCGCAGAGATAGTATTGTATAAATCCAGACAGGTTTCAGAATTTGTGCATAAAGCAAAAGCTTATTATATGTAGATAGGGAGGAGTTTCTTCCACCTACACTGAGAAAATGTATAGGTAAAATACCATAGTTTTTACGTATTTTCTAACAATAATTATAGTCTGTTTTGGGACAACAAGAATTTATGGTTACTTATACTATACTTTAGCAATCAAAATAATACATAAGGGAGATTAACAAATATATTATTGAATTTTCGCTAATATATAAGTAAAATATTTCTATATTTTAGAAAGACTTCCTGTAATTTTATCTCCTATACATTTTTTGCTTAGATCCAATACATTTTTTTTCTCAGTGTACATTTTCCTGTATTTAAGTTCCAACTCAAGTGTCATGCCTAAGTATTTCGCTGTCTTCGAATACGGAATAATTTGGTCATTGATATAAACTGGTGTGTATTCGATTCTCTTGTTAGTGAACTCGACATGCAAATATTTTCTCTCGTTTAATTTTATACGCTATCGCTCAGCCCCGCTAAGTATTTGTGATATGGTTCTCAATCCCTCATGCCTTACTTTGTCAAAGGGGTTCGCCACATTCTAGATAATTGTCGAGCACTTTTCTCTTTTCCAGCGTCGTTTCAATAATATTTGTGATTCGATATACTTGATCGATTGTAGAATGTTTGCTACGGGAACTAAATTTATGATTTGGAATGCGATTTCTTACTTCGACTATTGGTTTTAACCTCTTTAATAACAGCTGCTCGAACTGTTTTGACATTATCGGTAGTAATGATGTTGGTCTGTATGAAGTTGTTACATGCGGTGGTTGTTCTGGCTTAGGTATCATGATGACTTCAGCCACTTTCCACAGTTGCAGTACATGCTTAAGTCTAAATGATTGGTTAAACAAATTAGTAAGTTTTGGCATAGCTTTTCTTAGGAGTTCTTTTAAGATTTGACCTGCTATTTTACTTTAAATACAAAAACAAATCGAACCAAAAAAGGCTCTTGGATAAATCAAGAGCCTTTTTTGGTTCGATTTGTTTTTGTTTTTCTTTTCTTACTTCGGCTAGGGAGGTCAAGACAATTTGTTAAGTGTCTTGTCAGCTCTTCTTTCTTCAGTAAGCAACTTATTAATTTTAGGGTAATTATTTCCTTTTATCTTCGTTTTGATTTCAGGAGTGCCTTTCCATGCAGCGCGCTGAATACTATTAAGAAAGTCTAGGTTTATTTGATCTTCCATGTTTACTTTAAAACTCGCCCAGTCTGTTCGAGAATTAACTAAAAATCAGTAATTAATTTTTTGGATGACGTTTTCGCTTAGGGTTAATACGATCGCAGAGTGATGAGAGTTCATATCAAAGCAGTCTTCAAACTGAAGAATGTTGACCAATATATTTTTAAAAACGAAAAAGAGAAACAAATCTGGGATATTTTTAGGATCAGTAGGCCAATAAGTTGGTTTCCTTGTAGAGATTGGTTCACATTTATATTCGTCTATTGCATTAAGCAATATTTTTCCTTTTGTGGTTGCGTTAATCTAGAACCCCAATAGGTATGTTTTAAATTAAAGTCTCCACCTATAATGAATCGCCTTCCAACATATTTAATTTAATTTACTTATCTTGACTAGTTCGGATCGTCGGTGCTTTTATTTCACCCTATCACACACAACACAACTTGAAGACGCTGAACACTCAATTAACAATTTAGTGGCTAAATCTTATTTAATTAATTATAAAAAGAAACATAATAAAAATATTGTAAAATTATATCACTGTTGATCACTGATAGATCAATTTAAATCGATCGTACAGTTGAAATATTAGATTAAAAGGGCTCTTACTTTTTACAATACATCGAAAAACATAAATCAAGTATATAAAGGGTGTTTCAACAGGTGCGCTTCAACTTTTTTCCGATAGGGACGGCGAACGACGCCATATTTTTTATTGTTCTTTTGTCATTTGGAAACTTCATTAGTATACATTTCATCATGGAACGCTACACACTTGAACAGCGATTGCAAATCGTGCAAATTTTTTATCAAAATATTCGTTCTGTTGCTGCTACTTTAAGAGCATTACGGCCATTTTACGGTCCATTTAACAAGCCAGCCCGTTCGACAATCGACCGTATAGTGGCAAAAATTGAGTCTACGTTTTCGCTACATAATGTTCCGGTACCCTCGAGAGCAAGAAGTGCTCGAAGTGTTGAAAATATCGCAGCCGCCAGGGCTTCAGTTCAAGAAGACGCGAATGTGTCGCTCACACGACGTTCGCAACAATTGGGCCTTTCTGTGACATCTTTGTGGCGAATTTTACGTAAAGATCTTGGCCTACATCCGTATAAGATCAAGCTGACACAACAACTAAAGCCGTTTGACCATTTGAAGCGATGCCGATTCGTGAATTGGGCTCAAGAGCAAATCGAAAATGATGCAGATTGATTTTCACCGAAAAATCATCTTCAGCGATGAGGCTCACTTTTGGCTAAATGGATTTGTCAACAAGCAAAACATGCGTTACTGGGCAGGAAGCAACCCACACGTGATTCATGAGGCACCGTTGCATCCCGAAAAAGTCTCTGTTTGGTGCGGATTACATGCCGGCGGCGTCATTGGGCCATATTTTTTCATCGACGATAACGATCGCCACGTTACTGTTAATGGAAATCGATACCGCGATATGATAAACGATTTTTTTTGGCCGCAATTGAATGGAATGGACTTGGACGACATGTGGTTTCAACAGGATGGGGCCACATGCCACACAGCACACGATACAATCGCGTTATTGAAGACTAAGTTCGATCAGCGTGTCATTTCGCGAAATGGGCCCGTCCAGAGGCCGCCGCGCTCGTGTGATTTGACACCTCTAGATTATTTTCTTTGGGCTCAGAGCCAATATTGAACGTGAAATTGCTGGAATTTCGGCCGATTGGACTTCGTAAAACGTGCACGCGGTGATCATGCAAAAGAAATCGAGTTTCATACTTAAATGTATATGTTCAAGTTCGTTAATAAAAAAAAAAGTTAGCTCAAAAGTCGAACAGTTTGTGTTTTATTCAAAGAAAAAAGTTGAAGTGCTCTTATTGAAAAACCCGTTATATATATGTATAATTGAGATTTAATATATAATCAATTATTAAAATTATTTAAGGGTATACCATTAATAAACAAAGAGTATATAATGTACTATTAATATTCATTTAATCGATACATGAAAATATTAGGTTGAAATACAAATCTTACATGTTACAGATCGATCAATTCAATATATTGATTTTTCTTAATAACGTGGTTTGGTGGACTATACAACCTTACTAATAATAATAATAACAAGTGTTTAAAGGCCATTACTGGCTTCTTACTATGTCAACAATTTGGCTATAACGGTGTCGATCATGAGCTTGGCCTTCATCCTGTCTTAGACAATCGGAAGAAGCCAAGTCGTTCTCTACCGTGAAGCCATCGTCGACTGCAACGACCTCTGCGCCTACCATATGGTGGTTCCTCTTGTAGGAGATCGTTGTTAAATTCGTTACGGATCAGTACGAATAACGTGACCGAGCCAGTTTACTCGCTGCGATCGTATTTCATGTAGAACATCGGGGATCATCATCAGATCTCAGTTCTCGATAATGTACAGAGCTCGGTATGTACAATCTACTTCGTTTTAGGGCGTAAATCACATTTTACAGCTTTATAGAGCTCCAGCTTCACGGCACTTGATATGTGTTAAGATTTTAGCAGTGGCTATAGAGAATACAACACACGACCTCCAGCTGCCAGCCATTTCGGCTTTCTTATAACCACACTGTTATAAGAAAGCCGAAATATTTGAGCCTCCTCACACCCTCAAACGTGTAGTGATGTAAAATCTGTTGTCCCATTGTAACCAGAGATCATGTATTTTGTTTTGGATTCATTGGATCAAGCATTTTCTTCGGTCCGTTGCTATTCAGTCCAATCATGCATATGTCATCTGCAAGCACCTGGTTGGACTGGCGATATATGATGTTGCGCTGAGATGTTTCGGTTTTACGAAAGATGTACTGTAACACTTAGTCTGAGCTGGAGGAGCAAAATTAAATCAAAACTTAAAAGTGAAATTAAATAATTCCTCCAACTCAGATTCCATGTTATAGGATTTGATTCACACAGGGACTCTAGCGGTCATTGCTGGCTAAGCTTCAGAGATGGCGTGGGGTCTTAGAGTTTGTGTGAATCCGTTGTAACCGCTAACGGGATTGATGCTAATTACTCACCTCACCTTCGAAACACAACTACGACACCTATACTCACACTAACTCATCCTCAAACGCGCGCGAATTTATCTCATGGTTTGTTCTTTTTCTTTAAATATGAACAACATAGAACTTTATTTACTACTAATTTATTAATAAAAAAAAATGAAAAGATATAAAATTATAAGAAGAAAATATTCTAATAAAAATTCAATTTTTCTTAAACTAATCCTACACCCCTATTATAGCTACCTTATTCTAATTAAGATATAAAAATAAAGAAAACTATGATTTAGTAATAGGAAAAAAAACTAGAATATATATTAGTAAGAAATTAAAAAAAAATTAACTCAGCTAATTTTTTTTTTCTTTTTTGTTGAGTGATGAATGTTGATTGTAGCTTTAGACAATTTCGATTGCTTTTCAATATTTTTCAATATTTTTTGTTTCACTGATCATCATCTAGTTCACTGATCTTTCATTGGCTTTATATATATATATATATATATATATATAGCTTATATAAAAATAATAAAAAATTAAAATTGGGCGGATTACTCCAGCACTCAATGCCACAATGGGCCCACGGTGCAATACCCGGACAAACACAAATACTTACACATTGAAAACACCCAACCGTGATTTTTGGTCACCACCGGGAATCGAACCCGAGACCCTCGAATAACAAGGCAAGCACGCTATTTACTGTGCTATAGAGGGCGGGGCTTATATAATATTCACTAATTATTAGAACAAAAAAAAATTTTGATTTTCTCTACCACGAGTGTCTTTACTCGTATGGAGGATTATTTATTTTGTCTTATTTTTATTTTTATTAATTTTTATTTTTTTTTATTTAACTTTATTTAACTAGCCAATCTTTAAATGTTTTATTCACTTTTTCACTGGTCACTTTTTATCATATAAATAAAAAAAATCTTATTTAAATCAATATACTTTTGTTATTGTTTTTTTTTTCTTTTGGATTTTTTTTAACTTTGGTACCAATCACACAGTATTATTCAAAAAAAAAAAATATATGCACCCATCCAACACTACTTCTATTAGTTATCTTATTATGTTAAACACAATTTTTGAATTTAAGAAAATATTATTTTCACTTCAAAGTTATTCTTATTTATTTTCTTGTATTTATTTTATTTTATTTTTTTTAAATTTATTTTAGAATATTTTCGTATCACAGCAATTAGTGTGATAAAGTCACCGGCTCAAAAAATACTGTCCCGAATGATTGAATTTCCAGCTATTTATTGACTTTTGAAGCAAAAATTCCCGCTCAAACCAAACGATTACGAAGTCTTTGACACGTCAGCAAAAAAATATCGCGATAAACGATCTGCGTATACGCTGATCGTTAACATTTAGCGTTATCGATTACTGACCAGTACAAAATATCCAATTATCGATATAAATGATCGATTATTACAATCTATTACAAATAATCGTCTTTCAGGGGTCTTTTGCTATAAATAAAGTAATTCCAATTACTGTCATTGTAACGAGATTAAACGAGATCCAACGAGATCCAACGAGATCCAACGAGATTAAAGAGTATCGGGGACTGAGCATCTCCCCGCCGAACACCCGAGTTAACTGCAAGAATTCTCAATAGCCTGGTCTCAACTGTAACACAGCATTGAGACTGCGTCATTGTCATTCTACACAATGGCACCAATTTTGTTGGCATTCCTATATTCCAAGGCAAGCCCCCAACTTTCTCGATTGATCGAGTCATAGCCCTGCCGGAAATCCAGGAACACCTGATGTGCTGGGACGGACGTCTCCTAACATTTGAAAGTATCATCCGCATTAAAAAGAATTGATCAGTGACTGACCGATTCGGACGAAATCCTCCTTGATAGTCATCAACTAAGCCCTCCACTTGAGGAGTGTTTCTATCCAGTATAATGTAGGACAATAATTTGTATACTGTGCAAAGTAGACCTATACCGCGATACTTCTCACACTTCAAGCGGTCTCCATCCTTAAATATGAGTCATATCACGGCCACTTTTCAGTCGTCAGGCATAAATTCGGTGCCATACTAATCTAATAAGGTCAAAAAGACAGGTCGAGAATGTTTCCCCTCCGAATATCAAGAGCTCTATTAATTCCAGTCCACCATATGTGTGCGGTTTCGTTTCAATTTCTGCATGGCCTTAGTTAATTCCTAATCGAATGGATCCTCTATGCAAATCTCCATTGTCTATATTTGAGGTGACTCAACAACAGTTTGTGATGCTTAACAAACATCAAGATGTCGGGAAAGTGTCCACTTTATGTGTTGAGTACTGCGCCAACCCGGTCCAGAATGGCGGCTGACGCAAGCCTAAAAGTATGGTGCAATCCTGTAATTCCTTTAAAAAAATTACGCGAAATGTGTTAATTGCTGAGTTGTTGTACTTTCAGAACTTCGGCCTTACACCATTCTCGCTTCTTCTGTCTCGCTTAGCTGCTCTAGCTTCCCCAATGTTGTCGCCGACAATATCCTGATATCGAAATTTTCAGGCTGGGCAAAACTTTGGCCATAATAATTTATTTTAGATATAACTATATTAAACGTACGTCGGAACAAGCCTAGGATGAAATAATACTGGAATTTGAACGGGCTAAATTTATTCATATTTGACTCAGAGGTACCCTATAAAATCACAAATAATATATTGATGAGAAATTCTTTGCTGAATTTCCAGAATATTTTTATTTTTATAAATTTACGAGTATTTAAACTTTACTTATTAAAATAGTCTGGGATGAGTTTTTTATGATACTGTATTCATTATATGATACAAAACTCAACATAAGGGTATAGGTACGTAATGAACAGCCTCTCGGATCTCGAAAACTGTAAAGTGTGAGATATATCGCGCTACATAAGAAGCTCTGGCTGGTTCCACTAAGGGTAAAAGGGAAGTAGGATTAGTTAATGTATAATGTAAGTAACATCACCGGTCTAACCTACTCAAGACTAGATTAGTAGTGACGTCATGTTGCTGTATATCTTATAGCGCCCAATGATTGAATAAACTCACAAAAACATTAAAAATGTCGTATTGCTTATTTAAAAATTTCATTTTCAAAAGGTCTTTATATATTTTGTGATAAATTAAAATTGTGGATTATAGGGTTATTACTTTATTAATATTTACAAGTCAGCGCTGTAGTCAGATCTTACAGTTAATCATTTAGAGAAATCAAGCAGAAAAACAATAATTAATTAAAATCTTTATAGTTTAAAAGATAAATGTTGGTTATGTACTTTTGATTCTGCATGCCTTTACTGGTTTTCATTTAACAACAACATTTTATTGAATATCAACTTAAGTTGAACTCATTTTCAATAAATACAGTAATGTATACATATACAATATATTGCAATGGTTTGCTATGTCACAAACATTCGAAACACCATTATGATCAGTTACCAATATATTTGATTTCATATACCAATAAAATTTATGGCTATCATTCATAACTCAGAAAACATACCTATATACAAATGTCCTTATTACTATAAAGTTATACTCGAGAAAGATCACACCAAGAAAATGGAATGTTATTCTACTCGTATTTAAAAATAATATAATCTTCTTTTTAAGACAAAACCCCGTAAAAAACTGAAATACATAAATTGGGAAAAGTCTTTAATTTCGTGTCTTAAATAAATTCAATCAATTTTCACTTTTCTCCCAAAAAAGGAAATGGGAAAAACGAAAATTTTGGAAAATTGTAGGGATGTACATATATTTTTATAAAACGTGACGAATTTGCTTTTGATACTACTAGAATACACATATAAGAGACATATTCTATATACTCGTAGTATACAGTGTACCAAACAGATAAAATATTACATTTCAATAACAAGGAGGACAAAAATAAGGATATTTTAGGCTTTCATTGCTCTTCTTCTGTTTCTAATAACAAGAAGGATATCAAAAGAAATGTTATGTAATCATTTTATTTTATACCAATTTTTCGTTTCTTTTATTAGAAGACAAATTACAAAGGATGTGAATATATCGAGATGATGAAAATGGATATAATGAACTTTTCATCTGGATTAAAGTTAATCATGTCATATGAAGCATTAACTTTTTTTGCTTAATACTAATAATTTCAAATATACTTTACTATAATATGTATACATGCGATTATGAAATGATTGATTGGGGCTGAAACATTAGAATGCTATACAATTTATTTGATTGATGCTAAATATAATGTTTTGAATTTATATTACGATTATATTACACAATAATTAATAATTGCACCCTCAATTTGCCCACCTAGAAACATTCCAATTAATTTATCCTCACTTAGAATGTTATACTCTCATTCAGTTAAAATACTAAGTGGTAGATAAAAATTCATACACGAACGCCGAATTGATTTATTAATGTTATGGCTACATCGAATTCAAACCAGTATGCCAAATATTATTAGCACAATCCTCTAACAAAACCTATAGCAAACAAAATAATAACTGAAAAATAAATTGAATTACCACAAAAAACAATAATATTACAAGGAAAATCAAAAATCAATTTCCTCTCAACAATTTGACCAACAAAAAGAAAATATTAATTTTTCCGAATAAATGAACCATTAAAATTTTTATTTGTAAAGTAAAGTATGAATTTATAATGGAGCAAAAGAATATCAACATAATATTATGTATATGTATTTGTATGTACATAAAAAATAAGATGGGAATTTTCTTCTATGCCATGGTCTATTACTTTGTCTAATATTTTGTTGGATTATTTTTATTTTATAAAACATTAACATTTTCATGTAATAAATCAAGAAGAGAATTGTAGGCCTTTTATCCCATTTAGATTGTGTCTAAAAAAATGATAAAAAAAGAAAAATATGGAAAATTAAAATTGAGTACGGTGATTGAACAATTTATATATAGGCTGTAATAAAATGTCTAGTGAATGAAGATATATTTAGATAAATGTATATGGAAGATTATCGGCCGGAAGAACTGGGTCGGAATTAAAATTTTGTAGTCAGCAAAACAATTCAGCACATCAACAAAATATTCCGATGTAGCCTTGTTAGTATTTGAATTGTTATAGATTTCACATACGAACATAACCTTATTATTATCGCTCAGCTCTGTTGTACAATAACATTACTTCTTTAACGTTTCCGAAATTCTTATAGTCTGTAATTAAGCTCCAAATAATATTGTAACAATGCGTAAGCAGGATGAATCAATGGGTGCAGTAACAAAGGTTTTCGGAATAAAAGAAAAAAAATGTACGTTAGAGCGAGTTTCAACTGATTACATTAACAGTTAAAAATTGAGGTGAACAAAAATATCAAACTTTTTATCTGGTTAGTTAAAATAAAAATTATGAATGTATAAACTGTTAATAAAAATTGTTTATTTGACATTCAGTAAACATTCAGATTTTTTTTTGCAGAAAATAGTAAAAAAATTTCTTCAGTTTACTAATATACAAACAGTATAACTGTACACGGCAACAAATGTAAAAATAGAAACGTCGACATTTTTAGCCAGTTAAAAACAAATTTTTAAACAGTTAAAATACCGCATAAAAAGTTAAAATATACAAATTTTATCTGTGATAGAATTATTTTTTAACTTTTTATGCAGTTTTTTAACCTCTTGAAATACGGCATTAGTTATATAAAGTCAAACAAAAAATTCAACGCTGAGATGTTCTATCATCATATTTCCGATATGCGATAGATGTATAGATGTTTGTGTCTCTTTTTCTCGAACAAAAATGTATTCTATTTCATATTGAATACCGCAATTTCTATTGTGATCATAGCCTGCTTGATTCTAAGTATTTCTATAGATTCATTCGATAAGGTATCACCAATTTGTTTTTTTAAATAAATACCAACACTATTGTCCTTTGAAAGCTGAACATTATCCCTATTTTGTACACGGCTACAGGTCCGTCTTTTAATTTTCCATCTGCACACTGCATAGCTCTATACTAGCCTGTACTAACATGAACGGTGGGTTGGCCTATGAGTTCTACATTCCAACAGACGGTCATAGATGTTTTCAATTTAATCACCGATCGTATCGGGAGATGAAAAATCCCTTATCCTTTTTGCATCCCGCCTCTGTTGGGATTCGAGCCCGGTACCTTCCGATACAAACATCGCAGCTTTAGCCACTGCACTATTTGTTCTGGGTTTTTATTTTCCATTTCTAGTGAAACGAGGTAAAAAGCTTATCTGCAAATTTATTCTAACAGGCTGAGATCGCAATTCGAAAAGCTTAATTGAAAAAATCCAATAGGGTGCAATGTTTTTCATGATTAAAAAAGAGATACAAAAATCTAACGAACATTGAAAATGCGACGGTAGAGCATCCCAGAACAGTCATATGTACAATTCGTATATTACCGTTTTTACACATTCGGCATAGAAAATAAAATACACTGCTCCAAAAAAAAAACAAGAAATTGTTTTGAAACTTCAATAATTCGACAACGAGTTGTCGAAAAGATATTAACACAATTTTGTTTACAAGGGTTTTCAATTCTCTACAACATAACGAATTTGAATTCGCAAAACTTTAATTGGGAAAGTTCGTTGACCATGTCAAAGTTTGCAGTTTCTTTTCCCGTTTAACAAATTTTTAATTTACTCAAAAAACCGATAAAAAACAAAATAAATCCCAGCATCAGAAAATAAACAAGATTCCATCAGCCACCAAATATTTTTTTAATTACGACATTTCACTAAAAATTTGGTATTTTTTCGAAAAAATTTCACTACGCGCAACATTTGCTCAGTGTACGCTGGGTAAGTTGACCTCGGCAAAAGGGATTTCCTTCAGTGATTTCGATCAAGATGATGATGAAAATATATTTAACCTCGTGTTTGTCAGTACTACAGGGTAACTATAGCATGGATCATTTAAAAAAAAAATTAAAATTACAAATTATATTGCCAACCATTTCAGAGCAATTAATACCTATCTCAAAACAATCAAAATGTTACTAAACTTAGGTCGTAAATCGTTTTCACAAAATATAAATTAAAATAGGTTTTTTTTATTAAATTTCTTTGGTTAAATACGAAAAAAGTCAAATATAATTATTTTGAAAAACAATTTTCACTTTTTTCCTTGTCTATTTTATTATTATGTGTTTGTTAATCCCCCACAATAAATAAAAATTGAAATACTAAAATATAAATATGTATAAAATAAACTGATAAGTTCTGACCGAGTTTGTTGGTAGTAAAACAAAAAGATTTTTTGCGTTTTTGATAATACCTATAAAAGCTCTACAGAGTTAGAACAATAGAATGATTTTTTTTTGTAGAATTTAAATATTCATAAATTCATAAATAAAGCATAAAATAGAATTAATAAAATAAAATATACTCGTAACACATTTGAGAAATCAATGTTTAAAAAAAAATTAATGTTCTGTTCAATAAAAAAGTTTTAATCGTTTAATACACATAACACAATGCATACGTATCTATATTAATATATGATTGTGTACATAACAAAATATGAAACATTTAAAAAAGAATAAAATTTGATTTTTTAGATAAAAGCAAGAATTATTTATGTGCAAACGAAAACATAAGTCAAAATATTTTAACATTTAACCTTTATCCCGAATTTTATAAACACTAACCATAAAAAGAATCGAAATTAAAAAACAAGCTAAATGTACTCGAACATCTAAAGATCAATGGGATAATAAATAATTTATTCTGTGATATGGGTTCAATTTTTATTTTTTATTGATGATAGATTTTTCAATTTTTTTTGTGTTACTCAATTCTCTTTTGCCATGCTGCTTATTTCCTACGAGATACATTTATTCTATGTATAATTATGGTTGTTTATGGCAGATAACAACCTATACATTTCATATTTTACACATACATACATAAATGATAAAGTGATCGAAGCGGAAATGTTATTTTTTTGCTATACATATATATGTATGTAGGTTACAAAAGGAAATCCATGTATCTTTTTCAATATTGTATCTATCTGTCCCCGGAATTATTTATAAATGGAAAATTTTTAAACAAAAATTTAACCATAAAAAATAAAGGCTAACCCATAAATACAATCTTTTTAAATTGACATTACTGTCTTAAAATAATCGAGTTTTTATGCTGGTGCTGGCAAATATTCCACCGTTAAATGACAGCATTTTTGAATTGTATGCCTATTTGTATCAAATGTCGAATTTGTAAAATAATTACTTAAAATAATTTGATGAATTATAAAAAATATAAAACTTTTAGAAACGGTTCGAGATACAAAGTGAATCGAAGAAGCTACCGGTTTCAATGCGAACGAGAAACAATTTTAGTTTTCGATGTTTTGAAGTGTAATAGATGTGATATACTCGACGTTACTCAGACGTTTTAAAAGGTCAAAAACGCACTCACAAGTATGCTAAGATAAACTCAGTATTTGTATTCACGTTTTTGACATTTCTTTGACATTTGTGGAACAATAAAATTGTAATTACATCGTTTTTAAATTATTATTCTAAAATAATAAAATGAATCAGGCAGAGAGAATAAAAAAATTAAAAATTATGAAAAACGGGATATTGGTTTGTGAACGTCAAAATGATAAAAATAAAATAAAAATGGGATATTATTTCTTAAAATTTCTGTAAGATGTCACTTTAGCACTTAAAAAGAATAAAAAGTCAAAGTTAAATCAACTTTTTTTTTTTACTTCAGAGTCGCGTCGAGTATAATTGCTTTAGTGCAAATTCGTATAGTTTAACATTTTTTATTTTCTTAGTTAAGTCGGTCGCGTCGAGTTTATCTCCAGGGTAACGTATTTGTTCGTTCGACCTGAGGTTCAAAAGAATGACGGATGAAAAAAAAAAAAAGTAAAAGCGCATTAACGACGGAAGAATGGTTAATATTTGGCCGCTATTGAATAACTATCATCATTCTAATCATCTTGATGTACGCATTACTCAATTTGAAAGGACAATTCCAAAATTAGTCTACGTTTCTAGGACCTTTAAATGGCAGTTATGATTATCAATCGATTGATTTGACAGTGAGACCAGCATATTTAGCCGTATGTGTATAACATATTGGCAATACCAGAGGTTTCGAAAATACAAAGCCACTGAAAAAAATGCTTTGAAAGTGCCGTACAATTCTTTTAAAATAAAGAATGTATTATTATTACATATTTTTGCTTGCAGTATTATTTGTAAAATCAATAATAACTATAATACCATTAACTTATACACAAATCTAAACGCAATCCAATAACTATTGAATTTAGGACAAGTTTTTGATCGACGATAAATAAATAAAAATGCGCGAGTTAAGAGGATTAATTTTTTCATCGAATTTTTGGTTTTTGGTTTAGTACTCTACTTGTACTTGGGCTCAACGCTGTCCCAACTCTTTTGCGTGTCCCTTGCCTTATGTTGTTACCAGCCAAATCGCAGAAAAGAAAATATACATCTTACTATTAAGCAAGCAGATGGAAGCTTTATAGTATGGGAAAGTGTACTGGCAGCTGGCGTGGGAAGCATATAGTTTATAAAAACAACTAGAACCGCTTTGCATATTTGAATATTTTGAAACATAATTTAAGGGCAAAAGCCGAAAAAATTGGACTCATGTTCAGTTTTGCTTCCAACAGGATAATGATCCGAAGCATACTGCAAGTTATTAGTATTATATGTTTTAATGTTTACTGTTTATATATAATCCTTTATGAACTTCCTAGGTATTGTTAAGGATTGATTTTTTAGGAATGTTTCTCATTCAGTAAGATTTTGAAACAACACAAAGTAAAAACGAAAACACAGAATCAAATTAGTAATTTTTATGTTTACATTATTGTTGGTTTTGGAAAAAATTCCATTCTATCTGATTATTGTCAAGGTTATTGACAAATTTAAACCTTACCGAGCAAATAGCGCAATGGTTAAAATTGCGTCGTTTAGCTCGGGAGGTACCGTGTCTCTGTTGAAATGTAGAACTAATGGGGAGACTTAACGTTCATGTTAGTTCAGGGTAGCATTTAGTTTTGCAGTGTGCAGATGGCCAATTAAAAAGACGGACATGTAGACGTGTACAAATAAGAGCTACTATTCAGGTTTCAAGGAACAATAAATCCGCTATATCGGCACAGTATCTACTAAATGTATGTATTGGTTAAAAAAATATCCTTTGTGTGAATTTATTGAATTTGTGAAATTTTAGATATATTTGAGGCTTGTCAAAGTATTTTGTTAAATTGGATAAAAGATCACAGACAGACGGTCAAATCGACTATATATGTCTTTTTTTTGTTAGCATTGCTAATTATAGATGCCTAAAAGGGGTTTGTTGTTGTATAAGTCCAAACCAACAATGGTCCTATTAAAATATTACTATAGTATAGTAAATAGTAATAAATTCAACGGGGTTATAGGTGAACGGAGATTTTCACTAATGAACATAACAAAAGAAAAAAACAAATTTAAAGACTCTAAATATGATTGTTGAAATATAAAATACCGAATGAATATTTGCGAGAACATGTTGGTGATTTTATGTCTGAATGCATCATTCGGCTGCGAGTGACAGCAAAATTCTGAATCCAACGAAAAACGATAACAATTGTTTATTTTTACTTGTAACGAAAAATAAGTGTAAATGATTGATTTTCGCGAACCGGTAGTAAAATGTTTGGCAGTTTAATCGGTATTTCAAAATCTCAAATATACGCAATACTGTACACCAAATACTGCAGAGCTACACAGTCAAACATCCAGATAAACATACCTACATATTTAAACATACACACAAACTTAAATATACATAGATAACACAAATAGAATTCTCTATCAAAATCAGTGCTCATTTGTGAATACTGTTAGAAATCATCACTGAAAAAAAATTTTCGATAAAAATGTTCATCATTTTTAAGTTGTTCAAGAGCAAAACCAGAAAATAAACGACGTTTATGGTGGTCTAATGGCTTCATTTCTTGAACGAGTTGAATTTTGTAAGGATGTAAACCCAAATATTTTCTTAAAATTCTCCATGTTGTTGTTTGAGAAACATTTAATTATTGAGAACGACGTGGAACCGATAAATTTGGATTTTCTCGTACACTTGCTGCTACCAAATCACTATTCTCTTGTGTGCGTGCATTTCTTTGTCATAATGGTACTCTTGTATCGTGTAAAGAAAATTCACTTTCAAATTTGTCTACAATACGACGAATAGTGAGTCGATTAACTGACTAATGTCGTCCATGAATTCTTAAATTTCTCACAGTATTCACAAATAAGCAATGATTGTGATAACACAATTTAACAATTGCTAAACGTTGTTGAAGCGTGTATCTTTCCATAATTAAAAAGCATAACCCACTGAACAAATGACATAAGAAATGTCAAAAAATAATACGCAGTGTTGCCATTATAATAATAATCAGTTTTAAAGGCCATTACTGGCCCCTTACTGAGTCAACAATCTGGCTCCAACGGTTTCGATCCCGAGCATGGTCTTCATACTGTCTAAGACAATCTGAAGAGACCAACTTGTTCTCTACATCGTGGAGCCATCGTCGCCTACAACGACCTCTGCGCCTACCATATAGTGGCTCTCCTTTCAGAGATCGCTGCACAATTCGTTCCGGATCAGCACGTAGAACGTGACCGAGCCAGCGTACTCGCAGAGACTTCATGTACAATATCGGGGATCTTCATCAGATCTCTGATCTCGAAATTGAACAGAGCTCGGTATGTACCATCGCTTTCGCGTTTTGGGCCGTAAATCACACGCATGATTCTTCTCTCAAACGTAAGGAGCCATCTCTCGTACTCATCCGTCAGCGCCCAACTTTAACATCCAAACATAACAACGGACCTGATCAACGCTTTGTAAAGCTTCAGTTTCACGGCACTTGATAAGTGTTTAGATTTTAGCAGTGGCCTTAGAGGATACAAAGAACAACTGCCAGCTGCCAGCCGCAGTGTTGCCATGATAATCATTTTAAATTGTATCATTCCTATTGGAAAACCCTTTACATACATAAATCCATTATTTAAAATCCCATACCTATAAGCTTGACATTAATCGCGGCGATTTTGAAATACGAAATTTCGGAATACGAGCTTTTGGATATTCAATTCGATATTTTGAAATAAGGGATATTTATGTATACGGGATTTTGTAAACGTATTATATAACACGAGCAACCGTACCCAATCCGAATTTTATGTTATTTTATATTTCCTCTTCCTATATGCAATTGTATCGCAAATTTAAAAATAAAACATAGCATAAACTATAGAAATTAAAATCGGCCCTATTATTTAATATTATTTGTAGAATTAACAAAACAATTGACTACAACTTGAATTACTACTTTATATAGAAACAGAAAATATTCAAGATATAAACAATACAATTAAATGATCAATCAAATCTCGTACAAGTACATAGAAGGTGTTACTTAAGTATGCATATAGAGGGTATTTATATTTTATGAATCCGATGAGTTTACAGGTAGAGAAATCTATTTGTAATAAACCGGAATTTAAATTATGTATTTGCTAATTTCCATTAAATGTGGGGACTATAATGCAATATAACAGTCAATGCTATGCTTTAGAACTTATTGGATCTACAAAACACGAATTAATATTAATTAAGAATCGTGTAGACGCAGGATCTTGAATTTTAAATTTGGAAACAAAATACCACACAGCACAACTTAATAAAATTTCACAAATTGAATTCGATTTATTTTAGATATCAGTTCAACATTTGCAGGATAAAACTACGTCTAAATGGCGTCGTGCTGAGGTAGATATGTATAATACCCAAAAAATTTCTTTAAAATAAACTTTTACAATTATTAATTAACTTAATTATTCAAAAATAATAATAATAATTGTGGCGTCGAGTGCTGAATTCAAAAATATACATATTGATAAACAAAGAATGTTATCTCATAAATTCGCAAGTGTCACTTCACTCATAAGTCATAACTACAACACAAATTAAAATTTGATTACTTTACAATACTGTTATAGGTAGATCTCAGTTGGAAATGGTGGTTGTTCTTTTGCTGCACTTTAAATATACACAATGACATATCTACGTGTAATGTTAACCTAACATATCGAAAACAACGCTTATCAAAAAACATCATATTTGTGATTAAAAAATATTTTAAAGCTTTCTTTGTTGCATAAGAAAACACGAAAAGAAGATTTTATTCGTATAAAAGAAATAAGAAGAATTTAATTTTAGAATATAAAACAAATATGAAGCAATCTCAAAGAAATGTTTAATCAATATAAAATAATAAATATCAGGCCAAAAACTTTTCTTATGTCAATTTACAAAATACAATTTAATATCAATTATATTGTTCTGTTTTATAGTTAAAATGTTATTATACATCAATAAATATTCGGGGTGGGCTGAGTCGTCTACACCACCGATAGTGTTTTATAGGCGGTAAGATAAATGATAAAATCTCTATATGGGTACGTTCAAATCAATTTATTTATTTTATTTTTGTAATGTAAGTAAACTGATGACTGTTACGTCAAATCATTACTTACAAATTTTCTATTTATTATTATTAATGCAGTTCGAGAATATAGATTAAATGAATAAAACATCAACTATAAACAATTACAAAAATAGTACAATCTTAACTTTACTTAATAAATTTGAAAGTTCTAATTGACCGGAAACATTCAAATTAGCTTTTCGTGCAAATTAAAGTATGTATATACACAAAATTATTATTTTTATTTTCTCTTCACATTAACTTATTATTTATTTTTATTTATTATTTGACAATAAATGTACATAATTTTCCCTAAAATGTGGTATACCACTACGATTGACAAATTTTTAAAGGGTAAATGCATAAGAACCATTATAAGTTATCGATTG
The DNA here is from genome assembly GCA_951394425.1 of Tipula unca. NCBI lineage: Eukaryota > Metazoa > Arthropoda > Insecta > Diptera > Tipulidae > Tipula > Tipula unca. Next base: position 107,839,432 of record OX596381.1, read on the forward strand.
TCTAGTGTTCCGGTTCGTTTCTAATTAGCACACGTACTACTCGTAGATATGTAAATAATAAAATGATAGTTTTGGACACAAATGTAATCAATCAAAAAAATTAAAACATAATATTAATTTTAAGGTAACAGAAATATTTTCTATACCGACAGTTTACGTATTACAAGGCGATGTAATTTTCACCAATAGCTAATTTTTCTAGATATAGATGTACTTCTCGTTAATTATAATGGTGGTGCTGACACTTTTGTTCAAGCTTGCTTCAAAAATAAATATATGTATACTGCGGTACATTTTGTACCGCGGGTCAATTTAATTTACATTTTTTTCATCATCAACAATTGTACTGCTGTGTCTTACTAACAAAAAATACAAAATTAATAATTTTTAGCCATTCCGAAGCTTGCTGCACGAAAATGCACTGGTCAACAAAATAAAGTTAAATTGTTTTCATTTTTAATTATTGCACGATAACATGCGATACGATGTTGGTACAGACGGGATGGACAAAAGAGTCTTGATCGTTGATTTTCATAAATATGTTGATAAAGACATCTATTTTTTGCTGACAGTGCAGAATGTTGGTACTTATTAAAACGAAATTTGTTTCTGTTTTCTCTTTATCTTGTGAAATTGTACTGCAGTACCTTGATACTGCAGTACAATTTTATGAAGCAATCATCAATGATATTAACATTTAACAAGATATACTATGTATATAAAAACAAATAGACACAATATCTAGAGCTCATCTATACATAAAAACCTAATTAAGATTTGATCTTGGTATACCAATACACATACGAAATCCTGATTAAATATATGTCGAGCAATAAGTGTTGTTGGTTTATTAGCGTTGCTTAATACAATAATTTCTTTAAATTTCATAAATATACTGGGCCAGTAGTATTTAGTTCCAGTATAGTATTTAGTGCAACAGAAGAGGAATAATTAAATTTTTTGATATGTTTTATGCCATAGCGTGTCTTTCCCAGGCAATTGAGGTGAGGTGTGGCTCTTATGCAAATATGATTAATGATTTTTTTTTTTTTTTAAATATAAAAATAATAAGTGTTCTTTCATTTTAGATATACTAGTATGTATATAAATAAATATTTAATCTTTTAAAATTATACACATAAAATGTATTCTTAATCAACAAAATCTAGCATAGAACATTTTTAAAAATAAAAATATATGCTGACTAATACGATGAATGCATCTGTTTCCTGATTCACATAAATATGATGTACGGGTATTCATCAAATATATTGCACCAGAAAATTGCTAGCGGCACTGCGTAAATTTCAATTAAATTCTCGTGTTCTACTACTAGTAATGTCATTGACTTTTCGTTGTTTTGGAATGGTTTTTGTACGCAACACCTAATTATCGTTATTGGTTAGTTTTGGGAAACAGATTTCTACTAACATTTTAAAAAGCACAAACTCCAGAACATTCTACCTTCACAATTCTGCCAAATATTAAAATCCTACATTACAGAGCGACACTTTCGTGTTAAACAGGAATAATCATACTCAGAAATTAAAAAGATCAAAGCTGGAGTACCACAAGGAAGTATCTTAGGACCCATTCTATATTTATTATTCACAGACGACACTGCTATTTTGGTAGTAGATGATACCATAGAAGGAACTATCAATAAGCTTCAAAGTGCGATGAACAAAATTTATCGATGGACGAAGCAATGACGTGTCAGGTTAAATGAAACAAAATCCATACGTGTTAACTACACCAACACCGCCCTCGATAGCACGTAAGTATATATGTGTTTGTCCGGGTATTGCACCGTGGGCCCATGTGGCATTGAGTGCTGGAATAATCCGCCCAACTTTAATTTAATTTTTTAAATAATGTCCCATTACCACATGCTAACTCAGCAAAATATCTAGGGATGAATCTAGATACCAAACTTAGATGGAAGGTCCATGTCAAGAAAAAAAGTGAAGAACTCAGACTCAAATATAGAAAGATGTATTGGCTGATGGGAAGGAACTCCAATCTATCAATAAACAATAAATTGATGCTATATAAGCAGATATTATAGCCCATTTGGATGTATGAAATTCAGCTGTGGGGTTGTACTTAACCAAGCAACATGGATATCGTTCAAAGATTCCAAAACAGAGTGCTAAGGGATATTTTAAATGCCCCCTGGTACATACGTAATAGCGACATCCACAGGGACCTTAGAGTGAAAACTGTCACCAGAGAAACAAACAATGCTGCACGGAAGCATGAAGTGAGGCTTCAGAATCACCTGAACGTTGAGGCCAACCAACTACTCGACCACAGGGAACAGTGAGAAGACAGAAAAGAGTAAAACTTTTTGAGTTAGCACCATATAGTCAGCGTAAGGCAGTAACACCAGTAAATAGAACATAAGGAAAACCAATGGGAATACCTTAATTAAACAGAATTTAGCAATTTAGGTCAAAAAAGAAATGTTGTTAGTCTATAGACTAGGTATATTGTAAAATTTTATGTGAATAAATAAGATTGTCAAAAAAAAAAAAAAAAAAAATTAAAATGGTTATAAATTATTTAAATATTTTATCTGGTCCTATAGAACATCTGAAAATTGCCGTGGAACCTCGGAATTTCGCGGAATCCACTAGCTAGTACACACAATATGGGTAGCACTAACACAACGATGACATTGACATTTTTTTTCGTTCATACGCAGTGTAAATGATAAATCTATTTTGCCTATGTGGTAGTGCTATGCTTCAAAATTTCAAACACAACATACGGTTTCCTAAAACCATGACCTTTATTTATATTTTTATAATAACTATCAATTTTTTTGGCAACACTTTTGCGTCCCCTCAGCAAAATATTTATTTTCAAATTCCCTATTTATATATTTTAAAAATTAATGTAGACATATGCGTCAGAGATATCGAGAGATAGACCATACAAAAACGATTAAATTGACAAATTGCAGTTGTTGGTTTTTCACACATTATCTCTCTGTTAAATTTTGCCATTTTTTAAATGTAACATGAGTAATTTTTTTTACCATTTTCTATGTGGTTTTGAGTTGTATGAACTTCCAATACTAAAATGCGTGTAAAGCTTTTGAAAGGGTCACATTTTTATGATTTGCTGCTGTAAATTTATTTTATGTTTATTAAACAGTTTTGTTATTTTGGGATGCTTTTGTACGTATATGTATATATATATATGTATATATATATATATATATATATATATATATATATATATATATATATATATATATATATATATATATATATATTATATATATATATATATATATATATATATATATATATATATATATATATATATATATATATATATATATATATATATATATATATATATATATATATATATATATATATATATATATATATATATATATATATATATATATATATATATATATATATATATATATATATATATATATACATATATTATATAGCATGAATGATAGTGATAAGAATTTTTGATTTATGTGTTTCAAAGTCAACATATTTTTTATAGTATTTTATGGTATATGACGATACCAACTACGCACAAGAAAGGCATATCTATTTTTTCAATTGTAACATTTTTTTATATTTTTTTGGAAACAACAACACCGACGAAAGAAAAACTTAAGCAATATCTTCCTATACACATATACTTGTGTAAATACTCGTATTTTTACAATGTAGATATAACAAACCAAAAAGGCAGGGATATTTTAGGTGTTAGAATATATTTTGGTTTTTATCTTATTTTCAACTTTTTTTTATTTAAATGAAATTTTTTAACAAAAATAGCTACAGTAAACGCAACCGCATCGAAAAAAAGCTATAACGTTTGTTTCTATCAACAGTAGAGAACATTACATTTTGCCTCATTATACATTCTCTCAAGGTAGACATATAAGATGTTACAACATATCATCGTTCACCATTTTTCGTCGCTTTTTCTGAGGTCTTGTTGCTGTGTCAGCGCATTACGTACTCGTACATACATTATCACATTAAAGCTGACATTATAAAAAAGCTATTAAGATATTTTTTCCTTGTGTGGTTGATTTGATAATGTTAAATTTGTAACGTTTTTCTAGTTGTTTTTGTTTTTTGTGGATTGTGTGTGATGGGAAAAATAATTTGTTCAGGATGTTGAAAACATTTTTTTTATGTGTAAAGTTCGTGCGGGAATTAGTTTCTGTTACGAAATTATATCATTAAAGTTCAATATCATTAAGGAGTTATCGAGATGTATTTAAGGTTGATTAGATTGCAATCTCCGTGTTTAATATAGAATATTAGCTATTACAGGTAATTTCAAACTACATATAACTATTTCGCAGAATTTTTTTTAATTAGATTATTGATCGATAACGCATATAGAATTACTTAGTTTGTTAAATAGCATTGAGCTTATGCAGGGAGTACATAAACAGGAATGGTAAGCCGTGTGCTGCAGAGAGAAACCGAGCTTTAACATGAATTTTATCGTTCTAGAATCGGCCCCAATGTGCGATTTAGATGATGAAAAATATGTTTAGAGCTGCACGTAATCTAAAAATAGTAAAATACTCATTAGTTAAAATGAGTGTTTAGTATTTATACTCACTTTATGTAATATAGTATACATTACATATAAAGTGAGTATATAAATGAATGATTTCATTTTTCATTACTGAAAATTATTTCGAAAATGGTTAGTTTTACATTGATTCTTATGGGATAATGCAAACAGTATAGTTCCTCTAGAAAAATGTAGGTGGCTTTTTGTATTGCGGTCGCAACATACTCAATGAGAAAAAGGGATATCATGCAAATTTATTTGAAAAGGCTGAGATCGTAATATAAAAAATAAAAGTAGTTAAAATGAGTATTTTAAAATCCAACGATGATATAAGTTTAGTTGGTTGCTATAATTTTTTGCATTTATTTAGTAATTACAATTCATGGCGGCCGTTATTTATAAATAAAACGAAATTTTTAACGTCTTTACAAATTTTTGCAAATTTTTAAAAGTGCGCATTATTCGATTATTTCTATTTCGATTCTTAATTTAATAAAAATAAAACAACATCAAATTAATAAATCGATAAATATGATTAATTGAATATAAATTGACACCAAACAAGATGTGTTAAAAATGAACTAAAAACTAAATTGTATATAGTTTGTGAAATATGTCTTCGCTAAATGCGCATTGTTCATTTCGAACGCACCCTATATCTTTTGTCAATGTTAGAAAAATATGAGTGCGATCCCACATTTTAATTCATTTCATTTTAAGCCAAACAAAATTAAAAATTAACTTTAACGCATGTTTTTTACAACTTATTTCAAGTTACAATTAGAACATTTATAGAAAGAATAAATATTTACAAAGAATATTGAAGTAAGTAAGTAATAAGTTTACAAAGAATAATTAATTTAAATTAAATATTCTTTGAATTTAGGTGATGCCGTTTGCAACATCTCCCCTCCATTCATTATTCTTATTTTTCCTTTTTTTTAACCAATTCACAGGTCTAATAAAATAACGTATACATACTGGTCGAACCTTTTTAGTTTTATTAAATGGAGAGCCTAAAATGATATGCTTCGACTATATTTTTTGCATAATGAAATATACATAGATAGATTTCCTGATCAAAAAAAACACATTTCTTAAAAACGAAAAATCATTCCATTTCCCCAGACAATAATTTCAATTCCAAAACATAAAACATTTTCAATTTTTGTTCATTTCTAAGCTGGTGGTAGTCTCCACAATTTATTTTTAATCCTTTCTGTTTCGTATCGTTCGTTTTTTATGATTTTGTTTACACTAAAAAATGTGTTTGTTCCCCAATCTTATTTACAAGTTATTTGGTGTGTAATTTTTATTACTGTAATTTTTTTGTGGTAACTGTCTGTTTCTAATATATAAAGAATAAAGATATAAGAAAATAAATGACTTAAATTTAAAAGAAAATAATAATAAAACCAGAAAACTTAGCATTTTCTTTGTTCTGTTGTGAATTTTTAAAACAATTTTTGTTGTTTTTCTTATGTTATTGGTTGTTTTTATCCGACTGTCTTCAGACATTCATGTTTGTTTGTTTAGTGGGTTGGTTAGTGGTTGTTATTTGTAACACAAATGCAATATTTTCATAGCATATCGTTATTTTATATTGTTTATGAAAACTATAAGCCAACCCAAAATCATAAGAGGTACTATTAAACGTAAAATTAAAAAGGATATTGTAAAAATAAAAGTTTCTGAAGAAAATATGTGAAATACAGTATTATGTTGAATAAAATCCTAAAGGACATTATATTCATCTAGGTAATAGACTCCCGCCACTAAAAAAATAGCCTAAACAAAAGTAAAACTACTAGAAATATTTTTTCATTTTTAACAATATATCACCAGTGCCTGGATGAAATCTACTGTACTGTAACCGAAATAATAGAATTTTACGTGGAAACTAATGATTAAGGTAAGATTACATAATATCGAACTAGTCAATATTAGTTTTCTAAGTTGTTTATCCTCTTTAAGTTCCATTTTTTATCCGAAGAGATATTTTATCCTTTATTTTAAAAAAGTGCTGGGTTGTTTTTACCCTTTATGATTCTATAGTTTTTTGAATAAATGACAAAAATATCGCCCTCTTCAATCATTTTGTACCGAAAGATGTGATTTTAGTTTATAGAAATTTATTGAATAACAAGTAACTAAAAATTATTACGTGAAATCAATTGAAACCATATACATTGATTTTCACCTGACTTTTACCGTGGGGTTTTCCATTTTATTGTATTAATTAAAAGGAACCAAGATATTTTATTCTCTTACACTTAAAACCAGGTTAATAATTAAATAATACATTGGTGTTGGTTTTGAAAATATCCCTTTTTCCTCATTTTGCTACAAACAGAATGGTGATATATTTTGGATCAAAGAAAATAGAATGATGTTTTACTGGAGCTGCGGTTACAATAGGAGCAACAAAATGATCCTAAGGTTTTTTCGATCCGAACTCGTGACGAAGACAACGTAATAAAGTTAAATTATTTTCATCTCACTATGAAATATTTCAATAATTTGGTTTTGTTATGTGGTCTTCGTCATGAGTTCGGATCGAAAACCGCTTAGGATAATTCGTATGAGAGCAGCTTCAAATAACGAAATAATGTAAAATTTTATACTAGAATAGACATCAATCAACATGTTATCGAACAATGACAATATATGTTTTATTTATTTACTTACCTACACATACAAACAAATTCATGGCTATGTTAATATGATAAATTCATATTTAATTTTATTAAATTAATATAATGTTTAAGGTTCTGACTTTCACAGTAGTTATATAGGCTTATTTGTACCGTTAGTTGTCAAACTGCTGTGGATTTTGATCAGTATATTATATAGTTCATTCAATAATATCTATCTACTTATACTATCTAAAAAAATTAGTATTGCTTTCCTGTTCTTTCTGACAGTTTCTATAATTAGTTTGTTGGTTGTATTACTGTTGAGAGAGAGAGAGAACAAACCAGTGTTAATTTTATTCATGTACATTTGTACGTATGAAATGTGCATGTATAAAATAAGCTTACTAATCAGCAATTTTTCTTCATACATTACCCAAGTATAACAAAACTGAAAATTTGAATCTAGTACGACATTTTTTCCGGTTTTCGGTAGCAAAAATCGGGAAATGATGAAATTTAGTTTCAAAATTTTAACACTTACAGCGTTGGTGTATTTTTTTTTTATTTTTGTCAGAAACGCCATTTCGGTTGGTTATCTTTTCTTGCAGTGAAATTTTAAATGTTTTATTTTCGAGTATTTTTCATGTTATTTAATTTAAATTAATTTTATGTATATAATATTATAGTGTATAATATTAATTTAAGTGTATTATTTAGGTGTATAAATATAAATTTCCGACGTAAATAATATTTGTTGTACACATATAAATAACTACGAGTTCATTTTGTTTAATCATTTATTGAAAGGTAAATATTTTGTAATATGTTTTATTTTGTTATGATTAAATAAGTTGGTTACTAACAAAATTAAGGTTATGTTTATTTATTAAATTTGGTTTATCTTAATATTGGGGCTAATTAGATATGTACATTTAAATTCTTATAAAAAATTAATCGTAATCTCAACATGTCAATAATTTCCCAAACAAAATTAAGGTTATGTTTATTTATTAAATTTGGTTTATCTCAATATTGGGGCTAATTAGATATGTACATTTAAATTCTTATAAAAAATTAATCGTAATCTCAACATGTCAATAATTTCCCACACACATCTCTGAACTTTTTATCTCGGCAATAATTTTTCAGCTGTTGAGATGAACCAAATTTATGTGCCATTGCTTTACCTCAACAAATTTTTTATTTATATTGATATTAAATTATTTTTAAAAATATAGGTATCTTAAAATTCAGAGATGTCGGAACGGACCAGACAAAGGCGAATGAAGCTAGATTTACAAAGAAAGCTCCCTCATCATACATCACAATTCGATGTCAAATAGCTGTGAAGTAATAATCCCGTGATTATAATTAAATGTACTTAGAATTAATTAAATTTAAGAAGATAAATATTAAATTTATTTATTTAAACCGTTAAAAAAAAATTTTTATTTACGTTTTCAAATTTAAATTTCTTCCGCTAAAATCTATAATAAAGGCTCTGCCCACATTTTGTTGAAAACATAACCTAACTTATTTTCATCATTGTCCGACTATTCGCGACAACGTTCATAGTAAATCTTACAATAAGTCGGACATATTTGATGAAAAAAGTCGGAGAGGAATTCATCAATTTTTCCGAAAAATGCGAAAAAAGTCGGATTTCGTTATACCTGGGTACTTATTGAAGTTTGCTACAATTTCAAGTAAAAAAATTAACTAGGTTTGGTTGGTGTCTTAGAAAAATTTGTTTGCGAGTGAATTTCGCTAGGTGAACATTTTTATTTGTTACATTATCCAAAATTTGAGTAAGCGAAGAAATTTATTCTGGTTTGTGCATCTTATAGGAAATTAATTTATGTGGTTGCATACGATTGGAGAAGATCTTATTACCAATAAATAAAACGGTTTAAATTATACTGCTAGAAAATTTGTTTCATGTAATGATACATGGTTAGTAAAAGCAATCGTCTCGTATCAATTTTTCTTTATAAAAAATAGAAACAAAATTAAGATAAGATAATATAGAATTATAACAAAAATGAAATTTAAGTTAAATAAAACAAATATGAAAAATAATAATTTGAAATTAAACAAATCTTAAATATTAATGAAATAACAAAAACCGAGTATATACTGTAAATTTTTTTATTTATTTCTGAATTAAAAGTTCTTTTTAGTATTTCAATTGTGGCTTCCTCAACTGCCGCAATAACCGCTTCCCCGATCAACTAAAAACCCAAATAACTGCTGCTGGTTAGGGGGCCATCAGCAAAAGTGATAAAAAAGATAATATGCACACAAAATCAATATGTAAAATATGTACCCATATTTTGTTTTTCTTTTTGTTTCGTTTGTTGATGCAATTAGGTAATTCACAAGGGACAGATTATTTTGTATACGGCATAAAATTAACATTATGATCATAGGGTTTTTTAATCTTTTTTTTATTGTCACTGCATGAATCGATGTTTGTTATTTTAATATTTATTATTAAAATTCTATTATAAATTACAACACGTTATCATTATGTCGTAGGTTTTACAAACCTGGTAACCCGGAAACAAAATTGAAGAAAAATTAATTTAAACGTTTCTTGCATAATTTTTCCAAAAGCAAGCTCTACTAATCAATTAGGCATTACAACAAAAATAAATAAATACATAATATCTATCTCGATTCTCGAAATCAATGCGAATTGATTTATTTAATTTTTTCATTATCGAATTTAGATGGATCATTTTTGGAAAACTAGAGAAAGTGAAATTATACATGTTGTCGAGTCCTAAGTTTGAAAATTCGGATTGTTTACGTAGCGTTCTTTTAGTGGTAACCACCTATCAAAACCATGGATAGAGCTTCTCCGGGACGGGCTTTTAGTCAATACGGTAATTTTAACGATTGTAGTAGTTTTGTTCAATTGAGAACAGCTTCTCATCGATAAAATGATTTTTCTGGATTTTTGCTACCGATCGATTGAGTAAAACTAGAGTAGGGTAAAAAATCTTTCGAGTCGTGAACGCTTTACTTTGTTCGTAATAATATAAGCTTGTTTGTACGGTTAGTTGTCAAACTGCTGTGGAGTGTTGACAACGCGCACATGATTTCTTACTTAATACTCTCAAAAAATGCAATAAATATAGAACCGAAATATTTTTTAATCAAAAGACTTTATGTTATTGTAGACAAAAATTTCTCCTATTTTATTGTCATCCAGTAAACGATGAAACATTAAAGGGTGTAAATTTAACTATATACCAAAAATAATAATGTTTTAGGAAGAATCACAAGAAATTTGATTAAAAGACGGGTTGATTTAAAATGTCGATTTTCAAGAACTTTTAAATTACTAACCAGATATAAGGTTTATTGTATTAAGATGCCACTATCTGGAAATGATAGCCATGTGATTATAGAATCAAATATGCCATGATACATTTTCAAACGATTGGGATGAATATATAAATTGTTCTTGTTCAAATCATATAGATTCTAAAGATTCTAACGTATATAGTGAGCAAATCATATTGTGAACCCAATATTAAATAACATCTTCGAACTATGTCAAAAGTTCGAAACCAATCTAACGAAGTTCTGATATTGAAAGGCATAACTTTCAAATAATTTCCAGCATCTACTAATTTATACTAAAACCAATTATACTTTCATATTTTAAATATCTATGTTAAACTTTATTTTCAGACCCAAGACACTTTATCATTTTTAGTAACAATCAAAGATAAGGTGAATTCATCAGGTGAATCAGAAAATGATAATGTTGTGCGTGTTCCCGTCAAAGTGATTGTCTCTGACGAGAACGATAATCCGCCTGAATTTCAAAATACACCATACGAAACCGAGGTGCTTGAAGATGCAACTATTAATACAACCGTGTTTGATAAAATTTTAGTTATGGATAAAGATACAGTGGGTGAAAATCTAGATTTACTGTGTGTATCAGAAAATCATGATCCATGTACAAAGTAAGTATAATATATAATATCCAATTAGAAAACATTATATAGCAAATTTGAAAGTTAGAATAAAATTTAGATCAATCAAAAAAAATAAAAAATGAAAATTTTTAATATATTGTTCTAAAATATTAATATTTTGTTTGCAGATTTGCAATAGAAATATTTAAAAGTGATCAAGATCGATTAACGGCAGCTGTCATTTTGAAAAATAAATTAGATTATAATGAAAAAATGATATATCAAATGACGCTCTCAGCAACGGTAAGAAAACAAAATTGTGGAAGAACTTTTTTAAATATGATTTTAATTAAATTCAATTTTCTTTTGTATTCTTGTGTAAATCTTTTGCGTAACATATAGGATGGGCTACATACATCGGACACAAATTTAGAGATTAGAGTAAAAGATGTACAAAATTCACCGCCTGTATTTCAAGGTTCATTAACCGCGGTTATAAGTGAAGATAGCCCTATTGGAACATTGGTCATGACGATTCAAGCACGGGATGGAGATAGAGGACAGCCAAGAAAAATTATTTATGAATTAGTTACAAGTAAGTGGGGCAATTTAAAATATAACTTAAAAATGGATTAATTATAGGACTACCCATAATTGATTGTGACAGAAATATTGTAGTTTTTGCTGGTTTATCACAAATGATGAACAATATGAGATTAAACTATAGACGCTGTGTGTATATAACACAGCATCTATATAGTTTAATCTCATATTGTTCATTTGTAATAAACCAGCAAAATACTATTAATATTATATACAATTAAATGTTACTCCAATTTACTATTCAATTCAAACAAACAATTAATCAACTTCAAGAGTGACCAAGTGTTTAAGTAAAATAAACAAATTCTACTTAAATTAAGCTGCTCCAACCATAATCTATATGCTCTTCAAATTCACATATTCATATAAGCTTTGCTACACTAATAATACCTTTAAATTAAATATTCATAATAATTTAATTAGAATTTGGAAATAAAGTTTCAATTGTTATTTTCGGAAAAGAGTAAATAAATTTCAAAAGTTGAGTAAAATAACCAGTCCCGGAAATAAATTTATCTAATTTCATAAACAATAAACACAAACAAATTTCCTTTGTTTGTGTGTATTGTTTTTCTTCAAAATTGTACAAGCCCGGAAAATCAAATTATTCGATAGAATAATAGTTTTACTGTTAATATATGTAGCTTTTAAAATAAATTTTATACAAACTTAATAAATAGAACTTGACAAATAATTAACAAAACTATTTATTGTGTAAATTGGTCAATACCAATTAGAATATGTATATACATATGTATATGTATAACTTAGAATATGTATATATATATATATATATGTATATGTATTATCAAATATATATGTATTATCAAAGCCATCTTATATGTATATACATATATGTATTATCAAAGCCATCTTAATAAATCAAGCCTTCATGTTCAAAACGAACTTTTATTATAGAATCTAAAATGACAAAAATAATCGCTCTCTTCATACATTTTGTAAGGCAAGACATGATTTAGTTTCTAGTAATATTTGAATGAAAAGTAACTCGAAATTACTATTTTTTGAAATCAATTGAAACTATAAACATTGGTTTTCACCTGACTTGAGGGATTTTTCCGTGAGGTTTTCCATTTTATTGTATTAATTAAAAGAAAATAAGATACTTTATTCTCTAATAAAGCTCAAATAGAATATAATTAAGAATTGTTAGAAAGAAACATTGTGTACATAACCAAAGCCATCTTAATAAATCAAGCCGCCATGTTCAAAACGAACTTTTATTAAGCAACCTAAAATGCCAAAAATTATCGCTCTCTTCTTACATTTTGTATGGAAAGATATGATTTTAGATTATGGAAATTTATGAATGAAAAGTAGCTCGAAATTATTATTTTTTGAAATCAATTGAAACTATAAACACTGATCTTCACCTGACTTGAGGGTTTTTTCCGCGGGGTTTTCCATTTTATTGTATTGATTAAAAGAAAATAAGATACTTTATTCTCTAATAAAGCTCAAATAGAAATAGAATAAAAATTTGTAAGAAAGGGACATTGTGTACATAACCAAAGCCATCTTAATATATAAAGCCTCCATGTTGAGCGATATTTTCAAACGAGCTTTTTTTAGTTAACCAAAAAATGTGTAATTTACAAAGAAGTCTATGCAATCCCATGGCAAAACATACAAACTTATTTTGAATTGTTCAACTACTAATAGTGAGAGCTTTTAATATTTTATTACATAAAGTAATAGATAAAGAATTGAAATAGGTGATGGCCAGGGTTTTTAATTATATTAATTAAACATAATTTTTATGATTATAAAATTGACCTTAATTTAATTTATTTGCGCTTTTAAATTTGTATATACAAATATATATCTGATATATTCTAATACTCTCTTTCAAATACTGCATTCATCCAACACAGAAATAAAATAGTTCGATTCAAAATCGAAACATGGAAAAATATGTATAAACATGATAACTACGATAAATTAAAATTGAGGAGATTAATTGGATAAACGCTGGGAAATTTCCCATTAAACCAAAACAAAAATATAGATCGTATCGATCAAATAAATGATAAAATATTGTGTTTTGTTTTGAAGGTTACAAAAAGTTACATAATTTATATACAATATGTCAATTAGGATTAGGAGAGGGACAATTTGATCACGCTCTCAATATTATTTTTTATGCGATAACTTTTTGTTGTTGCTATGAAATAAAAAATTGTGTTCATATATTTTCTCTCGTTTTTTGCGTTGTTTTATGATCATTATGTTTGTTCCATTTTTTAAAAATTCATTGCTGTTTTGTTCTTTTGGTTTATTTGTTTGATGGGAATAAATTATTTTGTTGGTTATGTACACAATGTCCCTCTCTTACAAGTTTTTATTATATTTCTATTTGAGCTTTTAAAAGCGCAATTAAATTAAATTAATGACAATTTTATAATCATAAAAATTATGTTTAATTAATGTAATTTCGAAAAATAACGCTGGCCACAACCTATTTCAATTCTTTATCTATTAATTTAAGTAATAAAACATTAAAAGCTCTCACTATTAATAGTTGAACCATTCAAAATAAGTTTGTATGTTTTGCCATCGGATTGCATAGACTTCTTTGTAAATTACACATTTTTTGGTTAAATAAAAAAGCTCGTTTGAAAATATCGCTCAACATGGACGCTTTATATATTAAGATGGCTTTGACATACCCAACAAAACTGATCATCTGATGATCTTTATAGTATTATTGTTTTTTCTCTGTGTGCTACACATTTGTTTTTTAATATGAAAATGGTTCAACACGTGCATTGGGAAAGATCGGATTTTTTAGTTGATCGAGATAATTTATTTAATTCAAAATAAGTTTGTGTTTTGCCATAGGATTGCATAGACTACTTTTTAAATTACACATTTTTTGGTTAAATAAAAAAAGCTCATTTTAAATAAAAAACTTTTATTTTTCATTTTATAGTTTAATTCTACCTTATGGTGACAATTTGTATTTTTGATTTTTTCGGTAAATCGATTTCGACTTGCGTCTTCCTCAGTACCTTGTTAACTATTCAAAAGTGTTTGTTTGCGTTTGTTGATATTCAACTATAAAAGGATGGCTGTTTCCGAAACTAAAACTTATTTGTGGAACCTAACTTATTCAAATAAGTCTCCCCGCGAGGGGAGAATAGTTAACAAGGTACTGAGGAAGACGCAAGTCGAAATCGATTTACCGAAAAAATCAAAAATAAAAATTGTCACCATAAGGAAGAATTAAACTATAAAATCAAAAATAAAAGTTTTTTATTTAAAATAAGTTATATAGTGACAAAAGATTACACAAAAACATTAAAATGAATAACATTCATTTAAACTCAAAAAAAAGCTCGTTTCAAAATATCGCTCAACTGGAGGCTTTTTATATTAAGATGGCTTTGATTATATAGACAATTGTGTTGCTTTTGGCGTTGTAAGTAGAATAAATTTAGTACGTAATACATATTTTCTTTATTAAAGTCAAGTGCAAATATTGATTTTGCCAACAAAGTAATTTACAGCGAGGCTCCACAATATGTACTTACTATATACCTATATACACTGCAACAAATGGAGTAGGTGTGTGGTATCCGAAAGTACAATAAATTAAGAATAATGATATACGTTGGTATACATCTAAATAATCAACGTGCTAAAAATATAGTAATTTAACATATAACTAAAATGAAATAGATTAAAAAATGTATCCACTGAACTAACTCTCAGCATTGTACCACATTACAGTTTACACCACCCCTTCCGTTTCTCTTATAATCTCACCACATTACACCACTCCTTCCGTTTCTCTTATAATCACACAATAGCTGTTATCAGCTTTGTCTCTTCCAAACATTTAATTTGATTCTCAAAATTTGTTAAACATTTTTGGTGTGTATCTACTATCTAGTAAATAGTTTATGGTCAATTTAAAACATATCTGAGGTAAAAAAATATGTTTTATTATTTTTTCAGTTTTAATAAAAATTACAATTATTTTATTAAATTTTAATAAAAATTAAAAAATTAAATGTTTTCTTAGCATTTCTCTACATGATCACAAAATTCAAAAGTGTTTGTTTGCGTTTGTTGATATTCAACTATAAAAGGATGGCTGTTTCCGAAACTAAAACTTATTTGTGGAACCTAACTTATTCAAATAAGTCTCCCCGCGAGGTAACTTATTTGCTATATATAATATATTAATATTTGTAATAATATATTAATATTTGATATTAATATATTTATTAATATACATATTAATATATCTAACAATAATATATTAATATTTGTTCTGTTTATAACAAATGATACAAATCAAATTTTTATCTATAGAAGCATAAACATTTATTGTTTGCGTGTTTCTGTCAAAATAAGTAAGTGAAATCAATTCGGATGACTTTTCTTACTTATTTAAGATGGAGGCAAATAAGTAAATAAGTTTGAAATAAGCAGCGGTTTCGAAAACAGCCATGCGTAGACTTTTTTGACTTATTTGGGAGACTTTCCACAAATATACCTTTTCATAAAAATGTTTTGTCAAAATTCCGAAACGAAATACTTATTTGTGGAGACTTACTTATTTAAATAAGTATCCTTGCGAGGCGACTTTGCTGTTTCTTTCTTGCAAGAACACCTAAAATTGTCAAAATTTTTCAAATATTTTTCATGAATTGGTTTTTATAATCAATTTAAAATATGTGTTTGATGTGAGCTATACATACTCGTATTTAGTTTTTAATAACTATACATAAATGAAATTTATTTTATTTATTATTATTAGTTAAGTGTTTTTCTACTGTATATTTCTGTACATATATTAATATATTTGCTTAGGCTGTTTCCGAAACGATTCTTATTTGTGGAGCCCTACTTATTCAAATAAGTATCCTCGCGAGGTAACTTATTTGCTATCTCTTTCTTGCAAGAAAATCTAAATTATCTGTCAAAATTTGTCAAATAGTTATCATCATGTAATTTTGGTGTTTATAATATACACATATGTACATATTTAGTTTTTTGTCTAAATAAAAAAATTATTTTATTTATTATTATTAGTTAACAGTATTTCTCCTGAATATTTCTGCACATATATTCGCTCAGTTGCTATTATTGGTTTTAATCTATTTATCTACAGAGCTTTTTGGCGTTCAACTATCAACAGCAGTTTCCACTTATTTATAGTTGATCATCACTGTTCTGATTTCTAAAATAAAATTATTTTCCACATAATTTTAAAATATCCTGCCAATTACTTGAAAGTATAATTGTATATTTTAATTCATGAAATGAATTAAAAAGCAGTAAATTACTACCTACCGTTTTTTCATATGATAAATAATTTTTTGTTTTTTTGACATTACTGTCAAAATAAGTATGCTAAATCGATTCGGATGATTTTTCATACTTATTTAAGATGGCGGCAAATAAGTAAATAAGTTTCCAATAAGTATCGGTTTCGGAAACAGCGTTAGTTGCTAATTGCTTATTGTTGGTTTTAATCTATGTACATACATCTAACAGTTAATTGTCTTCATTTTGAAATTGGTCATCACCGTTTACAAAATATCTTACATGCAAATGTTCTAAATTATGTAATATGTGGCAAATAGCAATAAGTTTTTATAATTATTTCTGAGACTTGAACCTCTGCCTTCATTTGCTTAAAAGTTGGTTAGCTACATATATGTATGTATCTACAGAGCTGCCTTCAACTATCTATGTTGAAATACGCCTCGGTTTGAATTGAACCGGCAAATGACTTATTTCAGTTCGCCATATGGAACAAGTCAAATAAATAAGTATCGACTTATTTCAGATGAGTCATGAATTGGAGTACAGTCCTAGAATGCTGATATAGCAAAAAAGTATCCGATAAATAATGTATTAAAGTACATATTTTACTTTGCGTTTTCACCACGATATTTTTTTGCTACACTTACTTTTTACTAGCTAGTATATAAACAACGATTAGTGAATTAGTTTACTAGTCTTTAGAACGATTTCCATAATAATAACCTTTTTAAGAAATAATAAAAATTGTTATTTAAATTAATCGTGTTACCTTTCGTGATGCTGAATAGAAAAAAGAATAAAAAGACATATGAACGCGTGGAGGAACAGAAAGTGTGCTTCAATAATGACGGTTCACTTTACTGATGAATGGGAGACCAGTTCGGTAAGGTGAATTTTTAATCGAGAAATAAGATTTTCACGATGGCCTTCAAAAATTGCGCCTACAACATTTATCGTTCTACGTAAGAACTGAAGAACAAAGAAATGGAACTGATGAAAAACGAAATGGAACACGAACGAATCGCTCAATTTCGAACAATTACATCATCAACCTTTCTCCGTGATATCAAAGATTCGATGATCAAATTCAACGTTGATTCAACAAAACGTTGCTGGTGAGTGAAACAATGAAGGCGCTTCAAGCAACAACGCTGATACCAAAATGGTAGGATTACCAAAAATTAGAGAAGGATGAATTTGCTGTTGATAAAAATAGTCGTCCATTCATCGAAAAATAGCGGAGCAAAAACCGAAACTCCACGAAACCTACCTTAGTTATTTGTTGTCACTGCGTATACTAGGGAATGCAGTATGTCGTACAACTGTAATGCATCGATGGAATAGATGAATATACATCGAATAAACAATATTGCAATATGGAATAGATGACCACAAACCACTAAGGAATTTAATTAAAAACCTGCCATGTTAGTAGGAAGAGATACAAAGAAAGCAACCTATGAAAGCGACTAAAATATCAACTTCCATACCATCGTCGTCGCGAAGCCAGGGGCCCTACTAAGACTTTCGACTACGATTTTCGACGACGGTCGTTTTTCTATAGTAGGCAAATGAAGAAACAGGAAAGCAATATTATAAATTTACAATTGATTACCTTTTTCTTCCTTTGCCTAGTATAGGAAAACGACAGCTGTCGAAAATAGTAGTCGATAGTCATAGTAGGGCCCCAGGTTAGAAACAAACGTCTACAACTTAAATCTAACGCCAGATGTTATAATTGTTACGAAACGGATCATTTGACTAAAGGTACGAACAAACAAAGAGACCCGCAGTGTTATCGTTGTGAGGAATATTGACACTATATCACCAACTAAAAATGTGAAAGAACCGAAAATGTGTGCAGCCGTTTGAAAAGCCGAATATCGATACGTTAAAAGGATCGATTTTGGGGGCTATGAAGTGTACGCACCGATAAACAGTGGAAGTGATCTAAATTTTATCACAGGGCGAACATTTGAGACATGTGGCCAGCTGGAGCTGGAACAGGTGACAATATCATTTGATGGGGTTATAGTTCTGGGACACTGAGTACTATTTGCCTGGTTAAGTGCGATGTAGTAATAGATGATAAGACGTATCGATAAGTACATGCGGCTGAGGATAATGTTCTGCCGTTTGATGTTATTGTGGGGAAAGAGTTGCTGAGTCACACTGAGACTGTATTAAGGCTTGATAGCGTTAGTTTATTATGGTTATGCCAGTCCGATTGTTTTAGCCAACAAAAAGGAAGGATAAAAACGCCTATGAGTCGAGTACTGCAAACTGAATCAAGTGATCGTTAACGATCGGTGGCCATTGTCTATTCTAGATTATCTAATCGTGCAAGCAGCTACGGAGGAGCAATGCATAAATTAGCTCATGGTCGGTCCTTAGGTAGAACAGTCTTTCTAGAAATTTAAACCGATATTAACGTCGAAACCCTGAATTGCAAATCTCGTCATTGACGGTAAAAACCCAGCTGAACGTAGACACAAATAAGATAGGTGGAATCGTATTATAGTGACGTGATAAAATCAGAAGATGCATACAGTATTCTTTTACAGTCGAAAGACAACTACGTTGGAAGAGTGGGAAGATATAGATATTTCAGTTTCGAGCTTGAGGTATAAGCCTTTTCAAGAATTGTAGAGGAAACGATTGTCTAGCATTTCCGAAGACAATGCAAAATGAGGTTATAAAGGTGTGTCATGGTTATTTCGAATGCGAAAATATATCGATAAAGTTCAGCGATACATCAACAATTCGTTCTATCGATCGATCAATAGACCTCCGTTCGAGTTGTTGCTTGGAACCAAGATGCGTGGCCAAGTAGGTATTTTTGTGCAAAAAGTACTTGAGACAATGGTGACCAGTGATGAAACCGATTTCTTGGGAATTTTTCGGGCTAAACGGCACCGAGAATCTAATTATGCTATAAGAAAAACTAGTTGCAATAGTTTATGGCTGTTCGTTTTCATGTATAGTAATCATGTATAGTGATTAGTGTTGTTCATTTTTTGAGTTTTAAACAGAGTTGAATAAATTGTTAAAGAAGTCAAATCGTGGATATAATTAGTTTTATTGGAAAACTCTCTACTTTGATATGAGAGAATTTTGGCGCAATAGTTTTAAATTAGGATTTTTTCCAAAATCAGCTTCCAACGTATTTCCAATATAATCGGTTCTCGATTTATTTTTTCGAATTTAATCCTCTGCCGTATAATCTACGAGTACCACATTCAAATGATAAACAAAATAAGAATCATAATAAACAAATCAATTACAATATCTAAAAAATGACGTTACGAAAAATTGCATTTCACTGCTTAATTTACTACTTTCCCATTATTGAAATTAAAATATCATTTCTTCCTATATGTAAAAACAGACCCTACGTATGTACATAAATCCCTAAAACAATTTTCAAACTTCCTAAACAGTACAATGGAATTTCATTTGATTACAGTAATTTTGCTAAAAGTAAAGTTACCTCAAATAAAAATGAAATTTATTTCTGTAAACAAAAAACATAAATGTTCTTAAACGATTTACGATTTTGAAAATTGATAAAATTTCCAATAATAGGAAAAAAACACTCAACTTGAAAAATCTCTTTCAGGAGTTAAAGAAGAAATATTAAACATTTGTCTCCCACAGAAGTATATTATGTACATTTTACATATTGTAGAAATACGGAAACGCTAAATTTATTATTACGAAATTTTATAAATTTCATTAACACAATATTTGAACTGTTTTTTATTTAAATATTCTTCAGATCCAATGGATTATTTTTTGCTTGATTCAAAGACTGGAGAGCTACGGACAGCGAAACCACTCGATAAAGAAGCACTTCCAGATAATTTCGGACTAATCACATTAACAGTTCGAGCACGAGAATTAATAGATGGAATCCTAGGAAATGATCCATTAACTGTGGCGACTACACAAGCCTCGATTACAATATCCGATGTAAATGATTCACCACCAACATTTAATCAAAAGGAATATTTCGTGTCGTTATCAGAAAATACAGCTATTGGAACTCCTCTACCACTAGATATTTCAGTTCGAGATCCTGATGTGGGGAAGAACTCGATGTTCTCATTAAGGTTAGAAGATGTCTCAAATATTTTCGATATCGAACCAAAAATTGTGACGGGTTCTTCCCAAGTAAGCATCCGCGTTGCGTCTGGAATGCTAGATTACGAGAATCCAAATCAAAGAAAATTTATAGTGTTAATTGTGGCCGAAGAGACAGAGACGGAACCGAAATTATCGTCAACTGCCACTTTAACGGTTTCCGTGACAGATGCAAATGATAATCGTCCGATATTTGATCAAGAATCATATACAGCAACAATCTCAGAAACAGCCAATCCAGGTCAATTGATAACAACAATTACAGCACATGATTTAGACTCAGCATTATTTGGTGACCAAGGAATTCGATATTCAATTTCAGGAACTGGGGCCGATTTATTTCATGTTGACCCAATAACTGGAGCAATTACGGTGGCTGCTTGCCCTAAAATGAAAAATGCACGAAGAAAACGATTTGTCACAGACGAAAAAATGTTTATGAACGAAACTACATCCGATGAAAACATTAATGTAACATTAATGAACACAGATCATACGTTGCACCCAATCGATTCGAGTACAGAAGGGTTGGATAATGGAAAATATTTGACATACGAAGTGCAAGATGATGTAGCGGGCAAAATCAATCAAACTATAACCTATCCTAATTATTTATCGATTGAAACGAACGATAGAACGGCCAGTACGGTGGCCCCTCAAGAAACTAAACCAATTTTTGAAAGTGAGGTTAAAACAGGCCCTGGTACTGCTCCATGTTTAGATTACGAAGCACAAACCGTATACTTCTTATCATATAAGGTAAATAAACAGTTTAAACATTTTATTTTACAATTATACCAATTCTTATTTTCTAGGCTTCAGATGATGAAGGTCGCGGACAAACGTCGGTTGTCTCATTGCGAATCCAACTAACCGATTTTAATGACTCACCACCAATTTGTGAAAGTCCATTGTATCGGTCGTCCCTTGACGAAGGAGCAACCACTTTTGATCCACCACTAGTTATAAAAGCTCGTGATCCTGATATCGTTTCGGAAATAAATTATAAAATCATAGGAAATGATGTTATTCAAAAGTTATTTACAATTGATAAACGAACAGGGCAGTTAAGTGTAGTTGACTCTGCTATAATTGACGTAAATCATTTAAAATCAGAACACATCTATTTTGGAGTTGAAGCTAGTGACGGGCTTTATTCGACATTATGTAACATTAATTTAACAATTCGCGACGTGAATAATCATGCACCGAAATTTTCACGAGACACATACATAGCATCGATAGCAGAAAATTCGCCGATCGGAACATCGGTTGAACAGCTCAATGCGATCGATTTAGACACATCAGTCAACGCAGAAGTGCGATATCGAATCGATCAGGGAAGCTTTGATGACTTCAACATTGATAATATATCAGGAATTGTAGTTATATCAGGACAACTTGATTATGATCGTCGAAATACATATCACATTAAAGTATTAGCATCCGATTTAGGATCACCAAGCCTTACTGGAACATCAACATTAATTGTAAGTGTATTAAATAGTAACGATAAAGCGCCGTATTTCACACCATCTACGCAACGGGCAGAAGTTTCCGAAGATACAACAGTTGGAACACCTATGCATACTTTAGTTGCACTCGATCCAGACGTAGATAATGCTGAAGCACTTGTATATGCTGCCACCGAACCTATTACGGCTGTCGATAAAAATGGTAAAGAAGTAATGGGTACAGATGATTTTAAAGACATGTTCGCTATTACGCGGAATGGTACAGTTTTTGTAAATAAAAAACTAAACCGCGATTTCTTTGCGGTTATTCGAATAACTGTACTGGTTACTGATACTACGGCACCGACAATACAACAAGGTGAGGGCCTTCTTATAATAACAATTATCGATGTAAACGAAAAACCACCTGTTTTCGGGCCGCCATGGACGCCTTACGATCCAACTTATAAATTTACGGTGCTCGAAGAACAACCAATTGGCACAATACTCACATCACTCCAAGCCACTGATGAAGATTCCAATATTGAAGGTTATGAAATTAGTGAAAATGACTACTTTGAAATCAATAATATTTCAGGTGTAATTAAAACCAAGGCACGAATTGATTTTGAAGCAGTTAAAGTGATAAATTTCAAAGTCTTGGTTGCTGATAGTGGTGAACCGAAACTAACATCAACAGCTGATATAACTGTTGAAGTAACGAATACAAATGATAATGATCCAGTATTTAATGCAACTGAATACAATTTTGAGGTTTATGAAAATTCTCCAAAAGGCACATTGGTAGGGCAAGTATACGCAAAAGATAACGATAGTGGAATCCTTGGCGAAATTGTTTATAAGCTTGTTGGTAATCAAAATGGAAATTTTTTCATCGATGAACATACAGGTGAAATAACAGTTTTCCACACATCAGCTCTGGATCGTGAAATGCAATCAGAAATAAGCTTAACGGTAGTAGCCTCTGATAAAGGGCCGGTTACGATGCGGAGAACGTCGGCTGTTGCGGTTCATATAAATGTTTTGGATATTAATGACAATGCTCCGATATTTACGCAAGCAAAATATATTGCATCTATTACAGAAAATGCAGCTCTAAATCCACCAGCCGCAATACTGCAAATCACCGCAAATGATGCAGACGAAGGTGCATCGGCTGAAGTTAAATACTATATTATTTCTGGAAATAAAAATAAACTGTTTCGATTAGATGAAAATACTGGAATTCTGTATCCTGGTAATAGTCTCTTAGGCCACAAAGGACAATATACGCTATATGCCGAAGCAATAGATGGGCTTGGCAAAGGTCCACACTCAAATCATACTGAAATTATAATTGATATTCATAGTATTAATCACTACCGACCCGTATTTATAATGCCTGCGTTATCGAACGCAACTGTTGAACTTTCAGACAGTATTATCAAGGATAACTACTTAGTCATGACTGTCAAAGCGAACGATAACGACACTGGCGAGGACGGTAAAGTATCCTATCACCTGCAAGTAAATAACCAAAATGTTCAAGAAACGGATGACTTTATAATCGATGAAACTACAGGTGAGCTACGCACCAAACGAACTCTGAACCAAAAAGAGCAAAGCCGCTACGAATTAATACTAGTTGCCCGAGATCAAGGAACCCCAGCCTGGTTTGAAACACTTCGATTTTTGACAATTTTATTAGTCGATACTAAAGAAAATCGCCCTGAATTTCCTGATGCCTCGAATCCTTACAAATTCTTTATTACTGAAAATGGACCACGTCATGTAAGAATCGGAAAAATTCAGGCAATGGTTCCAGATAACAATCCACATAGTTCCATAAATTATTATGTATTGATCGGAAATGAGGATGGTGCATTTTATATAGACAAAAATAGTGGAGATATTTTCACAAACAAATCACTTGATCGCGAAGAGACTGATATGTACGTACTGTATATTGCGGCAAGTAAAAAGTCTGAACTTCATATTACAAATGCAGAGCGCGCATCACTCTCAATTCCTACATTACAACGTGATAGTACGGTGGCTAAAGTATGGATAACGGTACTTGATATGAATGATAATGCACCAGTTTTCGATAAAGATGTTTACTATGCCGGAGTAAATGCAAAAGCTTCGATTAATGAACAAATATTGATATTAAATGCAACAGATCGAGATTTAGGATTGAATGGAACCATCGAAATGATTATTTCGAAATCGAATTTATATAAATTTGGATCCTCAAAAACTGTCGGATCGATTGTACCTAGTCCATTTGCAATTACAAAGGACGGTAGGCTTACAACCTCCACCTATATGGCTGAATACGATCAAGATCGATTTATACTTGAAATTATTGCAAAAGAAATTGAAACACCACACCGAGGAGCAAAAGCAAAAGTTTATGTAAGTTGTAAAATTCGTTATATTAAAAGTGGATCTTATCGTTATTTTTATTTACAGATATGGATTTTTAACTCAGAGCAGTTAGTGCGGGTTATTTTATCGAAACCTCCATCAGAAGTACACGAAGAGCGGGAGGAAATTGTTTCAGAACTGGCCAATGTTACTCAAAAACGGATTATTGTCGATGAAATACGGTTGAATTACATTGTCAAATTTTCATTTTATTATCTAAACTAATATCAATTGTTTGTTTTCAGTTACCACATCGATGAATTAGGCCGTATTCGAATGGATTGGTGCGATTTATATTTCCACGCTGTAGATGCAAAAACACACACAATAACACCAATTGATGATGTACTGAAAGTGATTGATTCGAATTATGATTTCTTAAAGGATTATTATGCAGGCTACGCCATTGAAAATGTTGTTCCTGCGTACTCAACGTATGTGGAAGAAGAGTTCGATATCGCATTAGCTGCATTAATTGCACTATTAATCGTATTGTTTGTTGGTGCTGTTAGCTTTTTAGTATTATGTTGTTGCCTTAAGCACTGGGTGATAACAATACCAAATGATGTGAGGCGGAAAGATCAATTGATTAAGAAACAAATCATTGAAGACTTGAATACGACGGAAAATCCATTGTGGATTGAACAGTAAGTTTTGGTGTTGTAATTATAATATTCTTTAGTAATTAATTTTCACCATGTTTTATTTTGCTGTGATTATTTATAGAAAATTAAAACTTTATGAGGAACAAGAATTAACCATGCAGGTATTTTCCGAACCTGAATTAACCAATATAAATAGCCCGGTGATAACCCAGGATCTCCATACGATTGATTCACTAGGGAGGAGGGATTCATATGGTACTTCTCAAGGTGGTGATAATACGTACGCAACAATTCAACCGCGATCACAAATGGGTGATATTGCTGATTATGCGACACTGAGGAATGATGGGCATGCACCGTCGGTAAGTCCATATATTTAACAGAATATCCTTTCGGCAAAAAACGCCTATGTTAGACCCTGAAAAGTTTACTATGTAAACATTAGCAAACAATTGTGAGAGCGCATTATACAACATAAATTCTTAAGAAGTATACTGAAATGCTTCTCCCTAAACACCATAACAAACTACGCGCTTCATGGGCGATCAAAACAAGCAGACATCGAAACTGAAATAAGAAAGCGAAAGTTTCAATGGATTAGTCACTCACTAAGGAAAACATCAAGTGACATAACACGTCACTGGACTGAAATTCGCAAGGGAAAAAAATAGGATAACCAGCCATGATATGGCAAAGAACGATGTTAGCAGAGGCGAATCAAATTAACAAATTATGACCTGAAATAAAAGCAATTGGCTCCAATATAATTAGGTTGGTTCAGCCTAGCAAACGCCCTATGCTAAAAGTGAAGAGAAAGGGGAACAATTATGCAACATAAACTTGTTTGTATAACCCGTTTTAGTTTTTGTATGTGAAGTTACTCCGAAAAATCATCCTAAATTTTGGTTTGTTTCTATGCCAAATTTTACACCATCTCGAACATAATGTATATCAAAATATATATGTAAGAAAAACTCCTAGCATCCGAAATTTTTTAGTAGTGTTATTTTAATGTAACAAAAATGAACAGATAAAGTCAAGTCAGCTGGAAAATGTATCTCAAAATTGTAACATTGAATGTATTTGTAAATAATTCCTAGTGTCCACAGGATATATTAATCAATTCTAATACTTGGATTAACAGTTTCAACCATACGAATTCGAATTATCTCTAAATTTTATAATTTTTGGAAAAATCCTAGAGATTCATGCGATGGCCTTAAAAAATAGGTACATCTATCCTACAAATAATACCGTATAGCCTATCTTTGTATCATGGAACTAAAGATTTTATCTAGGATCATTTGTACTAATAGTTTCAACAATAGGAATACGACTTATCTTCCATATTTATAATTTGCACAATAAAATTAAAGTAAATGGTGAAAAATGTATTAACTTCCAATGAAATAAAACATTTTATAACTGTAGTTACCAAGTTTTCTGTTACCAGTTTCTCCAAGATAGGATACCATATCGGAAGGCTTCTGTTTAAAGTTTAAATTTAAACCAGTGTGGAGTGAAGACACTAAAGTCACCTTCGTTTTGATCAAAGAATCCAACGGTACCACTCGTGTCAGCAAATATTGGCACACCCTGTATAACTAACAAAAAAAAACATTAAAAATAAAAGTTTCGAATTTTTTACATCATGTCGTCAAACATTAGCCAAAACCATTTTGGATCAAAAGTGTCTTTGGTTTGTATGGAAAAAGTTATTTGAATCGGATCACTTGGTGTCATGAAACTCTTTTAGTGACTCCCGTCTATCCTAATATCCAAATTAAAAATTTGTTGTTTGGCCAGTAAATTTAAAACTCAACGGCCTAACACGAATACATCAGCCAAAGTGGGGTCACATAAAAAATTATTACAAAAATTTGCCCACTCATACGAAGTTCGGTCATTTTTATAAATTTAGATATGAAATATACAAGTTAAAAATATATTGCGCGGCCAGAAAATGGAGAACACAATGGCCTAACAAAAAAATATTAGCTCAAGTGGGCTCACGACCACTTCTTACGAAATTTGTGCATTTTCGCACGTTTTTACATATTTGGATAAGATATATCCAAGTTAAAAATCTGTTATGCGGCCAGCAAATGGAGAATACAAAGGCTTAACAAAAAAATATCACCACAAGTAAGGTTACGGTTAGTTACGTTAAAAATTATTCCAAAAACTACCAACTTCATACGAAATTCGGACATTTTTACATATTTGGATATGATATATTAGTTATAAATCTGTTGTGCACCCAGAAAATGGAGAATACATTAACCTAAAAAATATTACCCCTTGTGGGGTCACTGCCAATTACATAATAAAAATAAATTACATATTCCAAAAACTGCTCTCTTCTTATTAAATTTGTACATTCTCGAAAATTTTGACCGATTTGGTAATGAAATATTCAAGTTAAAAATCTGTTGTGCGGCCAGAAAATGGAGATCACAGTGACCTAACAAAAAAATATCACGCTAAATGTGGCCACGGTCCATTTCATTTAAGAATTGTCCATCATTTCATCCGAAATTCTTACTTATTATGGGTTTATGGGTAGTTTGTAAAGATTATCATGCAATATTCATGATGAGTAATACACAGACCTAATTGTAATTATTATTTGTGTAATTTTAAGTTGAGTTTAATATAAAATGTATTTGTTATATTTATTAATTGTATCCAAATAAATAGAAAACAAAACACTCGCTTCACAACAACACGTAATCGTTGCGATAAACCCAATCGAAAAATATCGTCGCATACACATAAGTACTTAAAATGAATACATTTTTCAGTGAAATCAAAATCTTCTTATTATACAAGTCCAACTATAAAAAATTTTAAGAGACAAACCGACTTTTTTATATTAGCGTTAGTTAAATAAATGTGCCTCAAATCAAAATCTTCTATCAAGTCCAATTATGCACATAGGCACACACCGACTATGGCCAAAACCGACTTTTTTCGGCGTTATTGTTGGTGCAATAGACGGCAATGTTGTATTTAATTTTAATTTTCTTGATATCTACTTATGCACAATAAAAAAGTCAAAAAATGAAAAAAGTCGTCGTCTTCGTGTATGTATTAGATATGCACACATATGCAGTGTGAAGCGGAAAAAGAAACAACAACAAATCTCGCTCACTTTAGGTGGAAAATAGCTGAGCCGATTCTGGCTGACCTATCCCACCAATTTTCCAATAGATGAAGCACACCTACAAAAGGATACCTTTCGAATGGTGTAATTTTTATAAAATCAATATTTTAATAATTGCTTTCGTTTTTTGTAGATGTACGAGTTCACTGGATCGACTTTTCAAGTCCAACAGGATTTTGTCACAGAATTAATATGACATTAGATATTTGAAATTTCCACGAAATTATAATAAATATAACTATGTATAAAATAATAGTAAGAAAACAGAAATTGTATTTTAGACAAATTATATTAAGACAATAAAATAGTAAAGAAAAAATAATAGAAGTGTTGATTTTGAAATTAAAAATTACTAAACAAATTTTTATGACAGTTTTTTGATAATACATACATATTTATTATTTTGTTACAATAAAAATTATAAATAGTTTAGAATTTTAATTATGTTATTTTATTATTATTATTGGAAGTGGGGATATTTCGGGAACTTTTTGCCTAGTATTATTTACTGTTTGTTTAATTTCCGTGGTAAGTTGGAGAGCTCGACTGAATTTTCTAAAATTGTTCTATATGTACATATATATATATATACATATGTATATAGATTTAAGTTATTGCCAAAATTATTGTAATTGTCATAATTTCTTATAACACGGTCTTCCAAAAATTGGAATAATTCTAATCGAAATCCATATCTTACCACACCTTTCAAATATTATCTAAATATACACATAAATAATTATGTGGTTATCTCTGTTTTAATAATTAATGCGGCCAAAATACATCACCCCTTTAATAAATGTGTCAATATCACAAGTTTACTCAA
This sequence comes from Tipula unca, assembly GCA_951394425.1. Lineage (NCBI taxonomy): Eukaryota > Metazoa > Arthropoda > Insecta > Diptera > Tipulidae > Tipula > Tipula unca. Next base: position 107,869,109 of record OX596381.1, read on the forward strand.
AAGAAAATATGTAAATGTTTATAATTCTTTTTTTTATTTATAAAATGATATTAATAAAAAAATTAATTAATTAATTAAAAATAACAATGGAATATTTATTTTTTAATCAATGCATATAAATTTAATTTATATTTGAATATTTATAATGAATTCAAATTAAATGTTCAAAAAGTTTTAACAAGTAAATAACACTTAAAAAAGTAGAATAAATGATTTAAACAATATTATAATTAAAAACTTAATATAAGCGAAGGAGGAGTTTGATGTTAAAAAACATAACAAAAAATCAAATAATCAAAAATATTGTGTTGGACAACAGTGGATAAATCATCAAATTTAAATCATCTTAACTTTTAATTAATATATATATATATATATATATATATATATATATATATATATATATATATATATATATATATATATATATATATATACATATATATATATATATATATATATATATATATATATATATATATATATATATATATATATATATATATATATATATACAGCCATTCCACGCGAAATCAGACACCCATCCGAGGGCAAGGTGTCCAATTTTTTTGAAATTCGGGGAGATGGTAGATTTAGAGAAAAAAAAAATATAATTTGAGTAAAAACTCGGTGGGGTCAAAATACGCGGAGTTCCGGTATAATTTGTTTTTGTCGGAAACGCAAATGTTCACATCTTTAAATTCGTGTATCTTAAGATTGGGCTACAAAAAATGAATCAAACATTACTTTTAGATTTTGTACAAAGGGTACAGAAGGGTGGCACGATCACTAGCAAACAAATTTGATTCAGTAAAAGCCATCAGAGAAACTCACGATTATCAGTGCTTTGTTCCCAATGGTAACAACCACATCACAGCGCATCGATTTTCCAATTCTGATAATTTTTATAATTTTAAATTAAAATAATTTGTAAATAAATTAACTTTATTGAATAAAACTGTAAAAGTAAGAACCAAAACATGAATTTCGTAGTTTAGAATTAATAATTGTACTGAAATGTTAAATTCCACCGTAACTTGTTATGACGTTTTGATCTATAATGGCTTATTTGAAAGGTATTGTCAAGTGCTTTACGATAAAAAAATAAAAAAGGGTGAGCATTTCGATTTTTCAGCAAAATACTATTTAAAACTGAAATTTAAACGATATATTGTACATTAACACCAAAGTTTAAAACGGTTACTTGAAAGTATGTACAATTGTCTTTCCAACGAGCTATTTACGTGAAAATCGGACAAGGAATACTTAAGATACACGAATTTAAAGATGTGAACATTTGCGTTTCCGACAAAAACAAATTATAACGGAACTCCGTCTCCGCGTATTTTGACCCCACCGAGTTTTTACTCAAATTGTATTTTTTTTTCTCTATATCTACCATCTCCCCGAATTTCAAAAAAATTGAACACCTTGCCCCCGTAAATGTCTTTTTTTTGTCTGATTTCGCGTGGAATGGCTGTATATATATATATATATATATATATATATATATATATATATATATATATATATATATATATATATATATATATATATATATATATATATATATATATATATATATATATATATATATATATATATATATATATATATATATATATATATATATATATATATATATATATATATATATATATATATATATGTATATATATATATATATATATATATATATATATATATATATATATATATATATATATATATATATATATATGTATATACATATATATATATATATATATATATATATATATATATATATATATATATATATATATAATATACAGATACATACTTATATATGTATATGTATATATATTTATGTTTAATTCACAAAAAATTATACATAATTAAATAAATTCAACACAAAGTGTATCATTATTTTTTAGTTTCAATTAATTTTTACTAAAGTATCAAGAAAAGCCAATAACATGCTCAAAAAAATAAAAAAAGTTAAATATAAATATTGAATTCTATATTGACAACTAATTTTATTTAAATTTAGATTTAATTATAGAATCACAAAAACAAAATATAAGATAATTGAATTTACAATAAAATATTTTTTTAATAAATTAAACATTAGTTTTTATTATTTATGGTGATATATTACATTAGATCTGTTAGATCATCAACTGATAATAACTAACAGAATAATTTCGTTCACATGATTAAATCATGTTAATTGATATTAATTTGTTCGAAGTCATTGCTACCGGTCCTACTCCAATGTATCATAATATTATTACCTGCTATACCTTGTTGTTTCGATGCAAACATACAACGATTCTTTCTTTTCCTTTAAAATGAAACAAATTTGAATATGATAACGGAATGCTAAGGAATTATCGAACTGTTTAATAAATTTAAAGCGTTTCATTTTATTTGGTGTTGTGATGTACTATTTTTTAGTGCACACATAAGTTTTTACTCCGGTTTCTTTGTAATGATTTACCAAGACTGCTTTGACTTATAAGTTTAACGTTGTCGATTACGAAAAACTTGCCGTTGTGTTGAAACACGTGGTCTTTCTTGTGCCATTATTTTTAACTATGTTGTAATTTTTTTTTTTTGCGGACTTAATAAAGACTTATTATAGACAATTATATTTCCCTCCTATTATTTTAAGTGGCGGACCATAATTGCAATCAGTTACCATCTCTCGTCTAGGCTGATTTGACGGGTTTTAGGAATAAGATGCTTTTAAGACGAAATTTCAATGAATATTACAACAGTACAGCTCAATAATATTAAAATAAAAGATCAACTAATCGAAAACCCATAATTTAATATAGAAATAAGCAATTTCTAGAACATCACAAATACTAATGAATCAGATGTAATTCAATATATTTTTATTACGGTTGTTAATTTTTTTAATTATTACGGCTGTTAATTTCTTTAATTATAGAAGAGTTTGTTGAATTGACAATTTCTGCCTGCTCAAACATTAATTGAGTATTTAACTATTTAAATGAAAATTATGGAATTGAATAACTGGAAAAGCCAGCCTGAGAAATTTGTTTGCAATACTTCGAGGTAAAGGTGGCTATAATTTGACACCTTTCCAAACATCCCAAGCATGAACAGTTTATTCAATTAAATTGTGTTCTTGATAATTGTGAAAATTTGTAGGTGAATTGGAAAATTTTTCGAGAAGATACTAATAATAGCTAATAGAATCATCTTGACAAGGCGATTCTCTGATTCCCTGCCTCAGTCTAACGCAGATCAGTTTGTTTTTTGTATGATTGTCTCTTAGCGGTCTAGTAAGATTCACTTATGCTTCGAAAAACCCCGCCCCTTTACCCTGAGCACTTGCCGGCCATAGATGACCGCTCCGAAGCCTCTAAGTGAATATAATTTTCGGTAACAGCTGATATCCTATGTCGGTTCCGTTACAGATGGCACAAAGCAAACCTCAGATGAGCAAAGTACCTGCACTTTTCCATTCCCACACTCCACAGGATACTTGGCCACTTATTCTTGTTCTTTGGATATTTTTTTTTATATCTCATATTGTTTGGGCGATACATGTGCAGCTTAGCATGATGATCGAACCTAAATATTTTTTCGTCCGTGCAAATAACTTTTTCCCTGTCCGTGTTTAAATTATCTTCTGCAAAAGCTACCCGCGCTGCTCGATTTGCGTTGGTTAAAATTTGTTTTTGAGCTGGAATTTGATGTTGAATTAGTAAAATGTTTATATAAAAAAGGCGATTGTTGCTGCCACGAAAATCGTGAAAACTAAGCAATTTTATGTTTTAGTATACAACCAATTTTTGAAGGCGATAGTACATAATGTAATACATGCATAGAGATGTAACATAAGTAACGGTAAATGTGATAAATATGTACCTATACAAATATTCATAATTGCCAATATTGAAGCAACTTATGCTTGGTCAGTAATCATTATACGCATTTTCCGTATCCTTATTATCGACTCAAAATTATCAAATTAATTATGCAGAAGAAATGTTCAAATATAGCTCCGAGAAAAGATTCCACGGTCGCTATTTCAATCTTACGAATTTACAATCAAACAATTATCGAAATTATGGACTAATTTACTAAAAGCAGAATTTACTAAAATGTTGATGTGTTATAGTTTTGTTGTTGCTGATTAAATGTCACAATGGAAATAAACCTCTGTGAGTCTAGTTTCATTGCTATAGAGTTGTCACAGCGTAGAATATTAGTATGTACGAGGGGAATTCAATAAGTTCGGTAAATCTATATCAAATAACGGTGTAAAAAAATTTTTATTTTGTTTTTCTATTACTCTATTTATTTCATTTAGTTTCTGTGAGTGATATATGGAAAATATTGAAGGTACATATTTATTTCATTATTTATAAATTCATAATATGTACTTACGACTATGTATATGTAAATATGGAGAAAATGTATAACTCTTTTTATTCCAGTTTGTTTAATCTAATCCCAATATTCGTTTCGGAAAATGGAAAGATAAAAACCAGCACAACTTAAACATTTTTTAAAAAATCAACTCAAAGAAGGAACAATTCTGATATTAGCGCCAACCTAACTAGTTGTGCCAACGTTACACCTATTCAAACTCCAAATGAATTAGTGGACTCACTATCTCAAAATAATGTATTTCTTGCTGATGAAATATCTGATAGTGAACTTTTCCCCAACTCAGTGATATTGGGAACTACGTTAATAAATTAAAAGACGATACAAAGTTCGACAACAAAGAAGTTCGACGATACATGAATCAACATCATTTGACAAAACATGAGAGGCTCACATATTCCAATATATTTAAGGAATTGTTCTTCAAATATTGTGTTTGTTTTCAACACAGTTCTGATAGAAAGCTTGTTAATCAGCCACTTACTTTGCGAAACTAACTGGAAAAGATGGAGATTTGAACTAACACGAACGATCCCAATACCACAAAACAGCTGTAACTAAAGCGGAGCAATTTTGCAAAATATTTCAGAATCCCACTATATCGGTCGTTAACTTTTAAGCATTGATAGATCAAAAAGTGTTGAAGAAAACCGTAAACGAATCAAACCCATTATTGAACTGCTAATATTATTAGGACGACAGAATATAGCTCTTCGAGGTCACCGTGATCATGGCGTATTAGATTTTCATCCGATGCAAAATAATGGAAATTTTCGTCAAATTTTAAGATACAGAGCTAGTGGCGATGCGATTCTTAAAGAATATTTAACCAATATGAAATCGATCACAACATATATCAGCAAAGCTACCCAAAATGAACTGGATGAAATCATAGAAAGAATCAAAAAAGCAAAATATTCTGTCATTTTTGATAAAACTACCGACATAAGTACGGTTTCGCAATTAAGCTAGAACTAGCTTATGTACATAATGGAAAAAGATTCGAAGATTTCAATGATTTCTTGGATGTTCATCAAACTGACGATGAAAGTTTTAATCTACAGGGTAATGAATCAAAAATTACAGGCAAAATTCTTGGGCAGTTAGTTCGAAAGCAATTAAAAAAATATGGATTAAACCCCAATTATTTAATTGGAATTGGCACAGATAGGTGTTCTGTGATGATTTCAGAACAAATCGGTGAATGAAACTAAATTTAGCTATCTCAAACTCTATCGGTGTAATAAAGGAAATATAAGCAATCTTCCATATGTCAGCCAAACGGATGTTCGTTTTTAAAAATATTTGTCATGAGAAATTAAAAAATCTTTGCGAAACTAGATGGTCGGATAAAATTGAAGCTATAGAAGATTTTGCCGATAATTTTAATAAAATTGTGGAGACTCTTGAAGAAATTTCTGAGTGGAATGGTGAAACAGGTGTTAAATCAAAAATTAAAAGTGTTTTAGACGTTGATTTTTTAGTAAACTTACAATGTCAAATTTCTGTTTTGCATTTGTTCTTTCCAGTGACGAAACTTTTACAAACAAAACGCTTGATTTAGTAAGTGCTAAATAGTACATCGACGTACTTATCAGCACAATAGAGGATCGAAGAACTAATTGTTATTTGGAATTTGATTCCATTTATAATAACATTAACCAAATCTGCGATAAATACCAAATAGAGTTTAAAGTACCAAGACATGCTGGTAGACATCGACATTGGGAAAATGTTGAACACATATAAAGTCCATCGGATTATTTAAAAAAAAATGTGTTTATTCCGTTATTGGACAATATAATTTGAATGATCGTTTTTCGGATAGTTTATTAAATATGGTTGACATCAATTTTTTAATTACCAAAAATCTATTAGAATTAGAAAATGTTGAAATAAAAAGGAAAATTGAAAATGTGTCACAAAGTTTGAAAAACATTATTACAGAGTCAGCTAATTTTCAGTACCAATTATATTCAGAGATATGTCAATTAAAAGAATCTACAAAACATTCATGAAATATGTTTTCCAGTTTAGAGGATATTTAATTTAATTTGAATGAAGATATTTATCCCCGGATGATTGAGCTAGTTAGTATGTATGTGTCATTGCCTATAAGCATCGCGTCTACAGAAAGAAGTTTTTCAACTCTTAAAAGATTAAAAACGTATTTGCAGAATTCAATTAGTCAAGACCGATTGGTAGGTTTAGTTTTATTAAATATACATAGAGAGGTGGAAGTAAATATTCACAATGTGATTAATAAATTCGGCCAAGGGCCGAGAAGATTAGATTTTATTATTAGATAAGTTTAAACAATTTATAACTGATATATTTACACATGAGACTGAATATCTTTTTTAATTTAAATTTTTGTTATTTTATTATATGAATTTTCTATACTTTATTTCTAATTAAAATTTGAAATGTTTGGGATGAATAAGAATACGTGAATATATTTTCTTACTAAACCTTCAATATTAAATACATTTGCATTTTCTGATATTGATTTCTACCACAAATTTAAAAAATGGCCCCCTAACAGAAAAGGCTGGATCCGCGCTTGCAGTATATACGACTATATAATATCATAGAATAAATAATACCTAGAAGGTTATTTTTACTTTGAGAGTTTACTTTGCCAAAAGTTAAATAAATAAAAAAATTAAAATTTTGTAGTTAAAAAATCATTAAATAAATTTATTTTTCCCCGATCTCTCGATCAATCATATCACTTAAAATAACATAATACTATAATGGTATGTATTTTCACCCGATGTTATGAACTCAGCTCGAGTTCAAAATTCATCGATTTATTTAACGCATATACATACATATGTTATGTACAAGCCTTCTTCCATTCATTTATTACATTTCCGTGCTCATAGATTTACATATATGTTTAAAAACAATAAAGTTTATTATTTTATATTTATGTCGTCTAAAATCATAAAACTACATAATAATTACTTGAATTATATATATATAATTCTAGAAAATGAAAAACAAAATCAAAATTTGAAATACTTCTGGAGTACATGTGTGCATTACTGTTTAAAGTAATAACTATAAATCACACAAGTTTTATTTAATTATGACTTTATTAATTGAATTTTTCTTTATTAGTTTATAGCTTTTTTTATAATTATTTAATAGAGTCATCACTTTATACATAAAGCTAAGCTTACATTTATATATCTGTATACATATGTATGTACCATGTAAATTTTATACATAAATTAATCGGCTTATGAAATTATAAATAATAATTATAAGAATGATAACACAAGTGTTTTTATTATTATAATACGAGTATGTGTGTCCGTATGTAACGCAAATGTGCAAGTTTTAAAATTTAGTCATATAACTAATATACTCAATAATATTGTTACATACAATTTGCTTATTGTTATTATTTAGAATAGCTATGTACATATGTATATGTATATCATGCTACAATTTGCTCAATTCCCTTTCCTACACATATTCGATATTTTAATAAAAGATCGTTAGCAAATAATAAGAAAACATTGTTTAAATACATAATCTACTTATTTCTATATTTGTTTAATAATAATTTTATTTTTTATATTTATTTATCTTTTTCAAGACACCTGTTTTAAAATTTAAAAATATTCCGTTTTGTATTTTTAATTTAAATATTTAATCATTAATGTAACAAAATTCAATACAATTATAGCTATATTTATCTGCGGAACAAATGCTACTTAGTTACAATCTACGTATTATTTACGAATACGATCACTAAAATGTTTATCTGGATTATTTGAATATTTATTTGTATAGTATGAATTTAAGGATGTTCCTTTTTTTGTGTGATCCAAGCATATTTGCATATCTCAGACATCATTTAATGTAATTCGATCGGAATATTTGTAAAATTCCTTAATTTGCATGACACTGAATATTATTCTATTAGTTAACATGAAACATGATCAATTACTGAAATTTCTTGAAACTTTACATGAATTAGAAATTGTTTAATCAATTTTAGTTTAATAACTTCGACATATATTTAGAATATTTATGTACATGTATGCGTTTTGTCATGTACACAAATTATTCTTGTTAATGCTTTTCATTTTGTGAAACAGTTGGTAAATTTAATATCATACAATCTATCTGTGCTATCTATATATACAAACTATGCATCGAGATGATAATGTATTTTCTATTAATTCTAATAAAAAGGTATAGTCTGAAATGTTATTTAATTATACATTTAATTTAAATCGAGTTAAAATATTCCATAAGTTAATTGGGACTCATCTAAAATATAGTAATTAAAAGTTATGACACGACAAATCACAATTCCACATACATTTGTGTACGTAACATCTGACACGATTAATTGCTATGTTCATTCGTTAAATTTTATTTGCAATTGAAAAATAAGTTTCTAATTTTCTAAGGTAATAAGAATGTCTTTACTGATTAAAACAAATTAAATCGATTAAAATTATATATTTGCTTAGATCAAGAATTTTTAGCCTTAATGTAATATTCATACATATAAAATATCAATGAGGAAATTCAATATACAATTTTTACACACCGTTCTGCTTATAAATTGAATTATATTTCTTTCAAATTTGAATAAATCATCTAAATAATAATTGGAACAATTCATAAAATTTTATAAAACTAATTAAAATGTATTAATTATTTCATCAGAATAATATTCATGATAAATAGATTTAAACATTCTATCAGAAATATGTTTTTTGTATTAAAAATATTCCTCCTTTGATTTTTGCAAAATTTACATATAAAAATGCGTCACTAATTCGGAATATTTGATAACGAATTGATTATTGAATATTATTAAGTGATTGTACCACACAGTGGCTGAAATAATCTAGATCACATTGAAATAGTTAAATTGGCTTCAGTTGTCTATATAGATACATGTGCGAATATGTAAATTGAAATAAGAGTACATATTCCTTTAATAACAGGGATTTTAAAACCTATATAATTGGACCATGATATTGATTAACTGAGAACTTTTTCTAGTTAACAATATGATCACAATAATAATCTGTTTACAAATTTTTTTTTTGTGACAACGCAGACAAACAATTTGTTCAAAGTGTTATTATGGTTCTCAACTACACATATATGTATATTGAATTTGTTTTTCAAAACAATAATATTAAACCAATAGCAATAATAAACTATAAAAATAGAAATTCTAGCTAACATAACAAACTGTATTAATTACAAATATTGTCCCCTTCTCCCGTGTTGATATAATAAGTACATTTCATTTAAATTCTTACATCTGTTAATTTTTTTTTTATTTCTCATTAATTGAAAGTGTATCGATCACCACGAATTAGTGTGAAAAGGCGCGTGTTAAAAGATTCATCAAATAATAATATATTATCGATACAAATGGATTATAGTGAATATGGCAATAACGTTATACCGAGCAATGGTGAAAATAATAGTAATACCCAAACATGTGATAATAATATGATATTGAATTTAAGTGAACATAACAACATTATTAATAACGAAAATAATCGTTTGCGCAAAAATTGCATGAATATAACTGAAATGATAGTTCCGGCACCAATTTATATTGCCGATAATTTCGCGAAATACGAGCATAAAATTAAACGTATTCAGAATGATAATTGGAAAGAAAGAGCTTTGCAAATCGAAAAAGATTACAAAAAATCAGCATGCGATCGTGAACGCAATCGGATGAAGGATATGAACGATGCGTTTGAAAAGTTGCGGGCAAAAATACCGAAAACTAAGCCAACGGGGAAAAAATACTCGAAAATTGAGTGCTTAAGGTGAGTTAGTAAGTGAGTGCTAAGTGCAAAAAGAAAATATATTTTTAAAATGAAATTAAATTCTATGTCTAAGTATAGAGAGTGTCTCTAAGCCCAGTGTCGTATATTTTCAAATCGATTCCTGAAAAAAATAACACAAAAATGTGTGAAAATACTTGTGCTACTCTCCTCACATATTAAAGATTCGAGGTTTTACAAGAAAATTATAAATATGCATTTTACTCATATATCTGAGATTGAGTACTATTCCAAATTTACTTATATGTACATAAAAATATACCCGTTTACTAATTAGAAGTAGAAGTTTCGTGGTCTCAGATAATATTTAAATTGAAAGACAAAAAGTAATCCTAATTACGAATTAAATTCCATTTTATTTTAAATGTTGAGTTTCTTTTTTTAACCTAGTTTTTTTAGATGGTAGAAACTTAAGCCATTATCATTTCACTGATAAGATATCTATGTATTTCAGACTTTAAGCTAATTTAATTTTTTCAAACTCTGAAACGGTTGCTTTTGATGAGTTTGGTTAGATTTTTGTAATCAATTTCAACGAATGTGAATATCAGTCTATTTTGTATATTTTACTATAATATTTGCGTGTCACTAAATTAACGGTAAGTGATATTTATTTTAACTTTATATAAATAATAGATATGCACTGTACGATATTGCCCCATAACTATGATGCTATTCCAAGTTAAAAAACAACTGTTGATCTCAGGAAATAATGAAATCAGTTTCCGGTAATCTTAAAGAGGAACCAATGTTTCGAATTGTCTCCAGAAAGCAGAGCTATAAAACCGAACCATGGGACCGTCACTAAATGAAGAGGGCACCAATAATCATAACAATGTTCAACAGAAAAAAGAACCTTGACCCCATTAATGTTCTTTACTTATCATTTAGATAAATGATTGTCGTAGCAAATGTATGCATATATAATCCATTGTGTTATATAACATTGAATGGGATCCAGTTTGTGCCATCCATTTTAATTTGCGATAATGAGTGAAATGATTTTAATTAATAAATAACGTCTTATATATCAAATCTTGATTTAGCATCTTGATGCTACATAATCAAAAATAGGCATAAATTAATTTTGAATATGTGTATCTTAAGTAAACAATGTAACGCTCATGTTCTTCAGTTAATTTAATTTTCTACTATTTTCAACTAAAACAAAATTTAATTGAACTAAAAACATACATATACGTACATATATATTATTTAACTAGTTGAACAATTATTTGGAACAAGTTTAAACTTATATATTTTCTGAAAGAAAACTATTTATGAAATTAACGCAGTATTCATTCCAAAAACCATTTACCAACTGGAAATGGATTCTATTATAAAAAAAAAAAAACGAAACCGTACCGAAGTTAAATAAAAATTCAAGAACCAACCTGGAACAATCTTTAAACATTTTAATTGGTTTGTTAATGCATCAACGTTGAGGGACTACAGAAGTAGAGTGGTTAGGCTACACTAAAAGTGTCAAATATCGCTAGAAAACCAACATTCAACGCACTACAGGGCAGGAGAACGAAATCAGTAAACATTTCCTTCATATGACGAGTACATTTGATGGCAGTATATACACTGACTGGGTACATTTGATGGCATTATGCTGAATAAAACTGTTTAGAATCTCGTCCGATCTGTACTAGTCATTTGCAGAAATTGTCCATTATTACCATCACATAACTTTGTAGCATTTGTGAAATGTTTCGGGAATAAATAAATTTGTGATATCTAGAATTGAATTGGTTGTGCAATTCAAGGCTAAAACGTACTAACGTCAAAAGTTCGGTAATCCAACGTAGTTAGATCGGTCTAACTCCGTTGGATTACCGAACTTTTGACGTTAGTACGTTTTAGCCTTGAATTGCACAACCAATTCAATTCTAGATATCACAAATTTATTTATTCCCGAAACATTTCACAAATGCTACAAAGTTATGTGATGGTAATAATGGACAATTTCTGCAAATAGCCAGAAGTGTGACCCCATATCCAATCAGTAGGCAACAACAATAGTTGACGACATCGTGAACATTAGGATTAGTCGTTTTACAGTACCGAGAGAAATTCATACAGACCAGGGAAGAAATTTTGAATCGATCGTATTTCAGGAAGTTGGCCAGTTGCTTGGTATAATTAAACAGCAGACAACCACTTTGCATCTACAGTCAGATGGTATGGTGGAAAGATTCAATGGGATATTAGAATATATTCGGCAAAGAACAGTAATCAACGCAACTAGGATCGTCATATTCCAATATTCCTGATTGCATATCGAGCAGCAGTACATGCCCTAACGGAGATGAGGCCAGCTGGAATTCTTTTCGGGAATAATTTACGATTACCTGTAGATTTAAGGTTTAAAGCTGCGCCATCAGCTTTATATGGTGAGAATTATGTTGATCGGATTAAAAGAGATCTGGACGTAATACATCAGTTTTGTTCCGTCAATGCATCAACGCTTTTAGTATAATCTCATAAAGAATCAATGCAATTAATGTATGAAACATGGACTGACAGTAAGGCCCTTATTCCCTTAGTCGTGTCGCTTGTCGTTTCTTCCGACAATCAATTTTTACACTTCTCTTAGTCGATTGATTTTATATTTTTATTTTTTAATCTATTTTAATCAATTAATTTGTGTTTCTGTAAACAATTCCAGCGTTGATGTAAAAATATTTAGCTAACTAAAGGATTTTTATACATAGTTAATTCTAAAACTTTCACCAAATTACTATATACATATGTACATATAAATTATAAATTAATCATTTGTAATTTCTAAATAATTTCGAATTTCTCAATTATTATTTATTAATAAGCATTAACACACCATAAACAATATGACAAATACAAAACTGACTGATTGATTGTTAATATCAAATAAAATTTATAAACAAATCAATTGTTTATAAATTTATTATAAATAAATGATATTTTGTTGATAATTTTATTTACAATTGGCCGAAAAAATTGATTTTACTATGGGATTATTTTCTATTGAGTTTTTAGTTGGCTTTTAACTAAAAAAAATCAAATAAAATATCAACAAAATATTATTTATTAATAATAAATTTATAAACAATTTATTTGTTTATAAATTTTATTTGTTATTAACAATATAGAGTAAATTTGTCAATTTTTACTTATTTTTTCTTATAAATATATATTTGAAGGAAATTTTCAATAAAACACTATATTTGTTTATAAAAATTGGCCGAAAAAATTATAAACAATTAGAATTTGTTATAAATAATTTATTTATTTAAAAACAAATAAATGAATTATCAACAATATTGGATTTAGATAATAATTATGCGATCAATAAAAAAATTGGAAACTCGATAAGTAATTAGATATTGTTATAAACAATTATAGCAATCGAAATAATTTGCCGAATTGATTACGTCACATACCTAACTTAAATAGATACCTAACTTAAAAAGATTATTATTAAAATGGATACGTCATATATCTAATTTACGTCATATACATAAAATTGAAATCGAAAGTTGATCAACACGATCAATATGATCAACATTCAATTTTTTTATTCTTCTTTTCTATACAGAATTTTTCCCTGATAACGGAATTTCGGGGAATTGTAAATTCGAGGAATTGTGTATTCGTGAAATTGTGTTTCTATGAAATGTTGTTCTATGAATTGTTTTCGATGAATTGTTGTTCTTTCAATTGTTTAATCGATGAATTGTTTTTCTAGCAATTTTCGGGTTACCATTTCAAACGTCAATTCCGTCAAAAGGAAATTAATGGTGCTGCCAGATATTTTTAAGTGTGCGATGTCACGTCACTTCGAGCGACTTACCAATTAATATTTGAAGTGACGTGACAGTAGACATATCGAATGAGTGACGCAACTAAGGAAATAGGGGATGTATCAGAATAAAATGTAGACAAATTTGATAGGAGAAATGAAAAATGGAAAAAATTTAACGAGATGACATGAGACATAAATATAATAAAGTTGAATCAATTGCTATAAAGAGGAAAACATATTAATTATTTGCTTTCGCACTCCCACAAGTACTCCTTTCCAATTGTTGTCTATCGTTTAACCTTAACGGCTCATTGTAGCACAAACAGCAAATGATATTGCGATATCATTATAGTTTAAATATTAGAATTAAATCTGTAATAAAGTACATAATTTGTTGTTAATGATAATACAATGTGTGATCTAGTAAAGTATTTAAATACGAGGAAAACCATTCGAAAACGTCCAAATTTTAATTGGAAAATCCATTTTTTGTCAAAAATTATCTAGTATAAATCATTGTAAATACTACAAACAAAGACAATTACGAAAAACAGAAAAAAGCGGTGTCGGGTAATCGCGATAAATTTCTGTGTTGAATAATCTTACTTCATTCTTTTTCTCGGATTGCTCTTTCTACAATAGGTACATCTACCAAATACAAAATAAAAATTATGTTGATAATATTGAAATAAAATATGTAGTTTAACATTAAATGTATCATATTCAGAACTATATTTGAACTCGAAATTGTTTCAATAAAAACACGAGATTCTTTTATCTTTTCACGCGCATCGAATTATCTATAGTCGTGTTTTTTTATTCTAAAATTTTCGAGTTCGAATACAGTACTGGATAAAAGTTTTCTCGTTTATTCAGTGAAATCTAAACGAATTTAATTTTTTTTCGATAAATTTAATACATTTAATGTTAAACTACATATTTTAATTCACTATTATCGAAACAAAACTAAATTTAACTTTACGAACTTGAAAAAAAGGGAAATTTCAAATGGAAATATTTTAAACAAATATTTTTCATTCTATTTAGCTTAATACCTGTATTATTTGATAAACGTCAAAAATTATTGTTATAAGTTGAAATTTATACTAATAAATAGAACTTAAATAAAATATATTGGTCAAATTAAATAAAATTTCCCAGTAGTATTCTCGATGTTCTATGCAGGACTTGAAGTTCTGTTAGTAAAAAAACGCAGCTGGATAAAAGCAAATTCTTATCCAGAACTTTTTGGATAAAAAAACACGACTACTACCGAAGTGAAGTAGAAAATAAAGGGTACAGTTGATAAGTACTACCGAACATGATTTGTATATTTAACACGACAATAATTCGGGGTTTGAACTACACTCCGGTAGTGGATTATGATGAGTGTAAAAACGACTTAAAATTTGATTTTAATTAAAGATGTGGATTATATGTTTGCGAAATAAAATTTCTAATTGTCATTTTAAATTATGTAATGTGAATTGCATTTTTGATTAATTTTATAGAATTTTAGTTAAAATATTTTTTTTTCATTTAAAGTTTTTTAAAAAAATTTTAGTTAGGCGAATTTAGTAATTAAACTTATAAGATTTATGTATATTTAGGCAAAAAACGAATATAAATATACGTGTCCAAATAGATGTAGAATTTACACTGATCTAGTTAGTCTATTTATCTAGTTCTATACTGATCGAGTTATTTTATTTAAATGTAAAATAATTTGTACGCTCAAATTATAAATAAATTGTATTCAACTTTTTCTCGATTTCAGAATTGCTATAGGCTACATTAGACAACTTCAAGATCAATTAAATGATGGTCAGCCAATATCTACACAAACAGAAGGATCATTAGCAACGACCTCTTTAGTCCAACCAATGCACGATTACAGCATGATTCATAACTTTTACACACATAAATTAGGTAACAGCAATTATTTCAATTATCAAAGTTATGGGAATCCTCATGATCTTCAACCACCAACTATTCCACCTAGCTGTTGCTATCTTCAAAATGGAGCCACCAGCAATTATTTTACATATCATTATCCCACTTAAGAAGCTTAGTTCACTATAAATCGTCGCTCGTATGTTATTAATAAATGGAAGAAAGTAACTTATGTTACTTTAAAAACTAGCAACATATTAATTAAAAAATATTGATTTAAGAATTTTAGTTATGAATACTAATTGAATATAGCTTTTACTTAAGAGAATTAATTTAAGAATTAATTATTTTTATAAAATGTACTGGTATATGTGTAATTAAAAACCATAAATTAAGTTTAATTGTATTTTTCGGAGAATTACAATCTGTTCAACTTATTAAAATTGCCATGATCAGTTACTTTTTCTATTTTTAAATGAAATTTTGTTGGACTGCATTTTTTTTAATTGGTTTGCCAACAAACTTTAAACAGAGCATAAATTAAGTGTATTCTTAATTTTATATTTAGTAAAATATTTTTAAAAATTCAAGTGAAATTATTGAACAAAGTGATGCACTTTATGCCAGGGCCATTAACAGGGTGTCCCACAAGCAAATGGCACGAATGGTATGGTTGGATTCCTTGATCAAAATGAAGGCAAGTTTTGTCTTTTATTTTTTTATTTTGTTTTCTTATTACTCTATTCTACCGACAAAAAGAAAATTTCATGTTCAAATCAATTGTTTCATTTAGTTTCTGTAAGTGATGTAATACACACTTGTTTTGAAAATGTAAAAATATGGAAAATATTAAACATCGTGCTGGGATTAAATTCCTTGTAAACGAAAATAATACTTCTAGGAATGAAAAATGTTTACGGAGAATCTAGTTCGTCTTATAAAATAATAACGAAGTGGGTCCGTCTATTCAAACAAGGTAGAGGAGTCACTGGAAGATGACCCCCGCAGCGGAAAACCGGCAGACGCTGTTACTCACGAAATAGTCATTTTCACCGAGGATCTTATATAGTAAGACAGGCGGATCACCATTTCAAAATTAAGTATAATATTAAATCTATGTATTTATTGGCAGTGTTAGAACAATTTTACACAATCATCTTAAGCTGAGTGGAAGCTTCTAAGGTAATTTTAGAAACGAGTGAAGACGATCCGGTTAAAATAATAAACCAAATAGTTACCGGTGGTGAAACGTGGATTCATCCTATGATCCAGATTCGAAACAGGAATCCAATGGATAGCGCAGGGAAATCCACCACCGAAAAGTTTAGGGTTCAACCATCTGCGGGTAAGATAATGCAAACAATTTTTTGTAATGCTAATCGAGTTTTGATGATTGACTTACCTCATAAGACTACAATAACAGGGCTTATTATGCGGGGCTTTTGAATAAAATGAATAATGCTATCAGGGAAAAACGACGAGGTCAAATCAATCAAAAAATATTGCATTTATACAAAATTCATAAGGCGAATGTAGCTCAACAAGCCTTACGAAATTCATTGCAAGTTCACTGAAATGCCGCATCCACCTTACAGTCCAGATCTGGCCCCAAGTACTCCTATTTCCTTTCGACAAATTTGATAAAAAATTAAGGGGGCTAAGATTTTCAAATGACAGTGAGGTAATGTCCTCTGTAGAAGACTATGTTGAAGAACAAGAGAAATCATTTTATTTTGATGGTTTGTACAAATTAATTGGCAGGTTTAAGGTTTGCAAATTAATAACAGTTAATAAGTGCGCCGTAATTTCATATAGATTTACCGAATTTATTAAACTACCTTCGTATAGGATAGTTTTATCTTGAAGCTTTCCATAAAGCTATAATTTGACATAGTTGTGACAATCAATTTATCTAAAAAATGTACTAGTTTAATTATAAAATTTCAATTTTCCTTTAATTCCCATTCTTAATATATAAACCCTCCAAGTTGAGCGATACTTTCAAACGAGCTTAAAGAGCCCTAGGTGAAAAAATGAGCTTTTTCTAGAGGAACTAAAATTGCATAAAAAACGTTTTTTCCATACAAAATTTTAAAAAATTACATTTTTAAGTGTTTTATTTCAATTGAGTGTTTTAACATCAAATAGAATCTACAATTATCATTTTATAATTGATTTAAAACCTCATCAAAGAAGTTGTTTATTTTTAAAGAGAAAACAGTAAAAATCTGATTTTCATACGCAAAATTACTGGCAGTATTTTTTTACTGAAAAAACGAAAGGAGTAAAAAAATGGAAAACTACATTTAGAAAGACAAAGACAAAGTTTCTTTTTAAATATTTGTATGGCAAAATTTTATAGATGTATTTTGGCAAGCTTTTGTAACATAACCAAATAAAATTTGTTTTATTTATTTTACTAAACTTTACACCAAAAAATGTTCGCATATAAATTTTCTATATGGCAAAACGAAATATTATTTTACCATAAAAATGACGAAATTTTCAAATTGCATCAGTGTGCGAAATTTATTTCTTATCCAACGTAAACACTGGAATTTAGATTATATGGAACACCATGACTATCACAGTTCTTCTGGCACGCAAGGTATTTTCTTTAGATCGATGATTATGCTCTCTTTTTAAATTTTACGTATTCAATTCTGTATTTCGTGTATTCAATTTTGAATTTTTTCTATTGCATTCTCAGCCAATTAGAATAATTTTGTAATATCATTTAAACGTAAATTGGAATCTAAATCGGACTGTAGAAATTGTGTTAGCATGTTTTCCATTTTAATTATCACTTACATCAAAATAATTATATTATTAGGTCAGGTTAGGTTAGGGTGGCCGTCCTAAAGGAATAGCGTAGACACAATTTGGTCTCTATCACATTAAAATTACCTCCTCGTGACTCGTCGAACCGTCCTGAGCTTACCAAGAAGCGTTGAAAGCCCTAGACATTGATCTTACTATAACCTGCCATGTCGTTCAAATGGGAAGTTACCATAAATTTTATTCTGCTGTACGCTAGACTAGGGCAGGTGCAGAGCAGGTAGAGAACAGTTTCTTCCTCCTCTCAGCACCACAACTATACGGCAGAAATCATGGGCGGGGACACTCAGTCTCCTCGCATGTACCTCTATGAGATTCAAGTCTTGGCCAGATTTTCCTGGTATTACACACGAACTAGCGTTAGACCATCTGAAGATCGTTTTTTTTGTCTTCTTCCTGAAGCAGCAGTTTACAAGAAGCAAGTATCTTTATATCCAGACTCCTTTGTGATATAAGGCGTGCTGTGCCGTTGCGGACCAGCTCATCTGCCCTTCCATTCTCTACGATATTGAACTGTCCTGACACCCACCTCAAGCAGATGTTGTACTGATCAGCCATCTCATTTAAAGATGCCAGACAGTTTTG
This sequence comes from Tipula unca, assembly GCA_951394425.1. Classification (NCBI taxonomy): domain Eukaryota; kingdom Metazoa; phylum Arthropoda; class Insecta; order Diptera; family Tipulidae; genus Tipula; species Tipula unca. The sequence goes on from OX596381.1 coordinate 107,888,471, forward strand.
GGCTACCTTCTACGTCAGGAAGTGTGATTGTAGCATTTTAACAGCAGCTTGTCTGTCCATAAAAATGTGAATATCCCTCGTCGATATTACATTATACTTCAACCAGACCATGACTTCCATTATCGCGATAAGTTCAGCTTGAAAAACATTGCAAAAGTAGGGAAGAGAGGTTGACCCCAATTGCCTCACAGCCAACCCCTCTATCCCTTACTGAGCCATCCGTCAAGAAGCTTAGCGCCTGTTTGTCCATAACCGTCTCATTCAACGAGTCCTCTCTAGTGGTAAACTCAGTTTGGAATCTCACCTTAAGAGATAGCGAAGCGATAGCGTAGTCGGTAGTTTCAGGAATACTCCTGTTGCATATGATAGATGAGTGCCCCATATTGTCACAGGTTCACATAGAAATGGATTTGAGCCGAATGTCTGCGCAAGATGCAAGCTGGTTGATCGGAAGATCTAAGGGTGAGATGTAAGAGAATCTCCTGAGCTTGGGTAGATGTGCTCCTGAGGGCCCCACTTATACACAAGCAGGCGGTTTGGTTAGCCATAATTTTTAACGCTTGCCTCCAAACGTCAACCACTGAGGCGAAGAGCCAGTTCTTTCCAATGGCATTTTTGCAGGAGTAGAGCGCTACAGTAGCTTTCTTTACTATTTCTAAGATATTTGGTTTCCAGGTTAGCTTGCTGTCCAAAAGTAAACCGAGGTATTTCGCTCTATCGGTAAAGTTCAAGCGAGTACCATTTAATATTGGTGGGTTACACTGAGAAAGTTTGTGCTTCCTGAAAAAGAGGACCAGCTTCCTGGTAAAGAGGAACCCCAATTCAGTGGGTCCACCCCAGTCTGGATTTGGCCTTCATACTGTCTTCTGAGACAATCTGAGAAACCAAGTCATTCTCTACATAGCGGAGCCATCGTGGCCTGCAATGGCTTCTGCTCCTACCATATGGTGGCTCTCCTTTCAGAGACCGCTGAACAATTCGTACCGGATCAACACGCAGAACGTGACCGAGTTCAGCGTACTCGCTGAGATCTTATTTCATGTATAATATCGGGGATCTTCATCAGATCTCTGATCTCGATATTGTACAGAGCTCGGTATGTGCCACATACAATCACACGCAAGATTCTTCTCTCAAATGGAAGGAGACATCTTTCGTACTCATCCAAACACAACAACGGGCCTGATCAACCCTTTGTAAAGCTTGTAACGAGTCTTCGCTACAATGGTTGGATGGGTGGATCACCCCTGATGATTAATTATTTTTTTAAATGTATTGGTATAATATTTACGGCTTTGCGATTACCAATTACAAAAAGCCAAGCTTAATTGATACAACATCCGATCTCAAATTGAGAGAGAGAAATTGCTAACAGTTTTTGAAAGAGGTATAAATGATGATTTTTGTCATCACGCGGGGAGTTCGTTTTTGGTGCTGCTTCAGTAATAAATAAGTCGACAAAAACGATGTATTACTTTGCATAAGATAAAATAATTTATTTATTAATTTAATTTTTTTTGTGATTGCATATTTATTTAAACAAAATTATATTGTAACATTAATATATTATATATCTATATGTTTATAAATTAATTTGAATTTTTGTGGACATAAACTTAAAATATTTTTGTGATAAATATAAGTGTTTTAAGATGAATTAATAAAAGTTAAATTATAATAATAAACTATATTCTGTCCTGTTATATTTATTATACGGTGATTTAAATATATATATGTATATAAATATATAATAAATAATAATTATATGAACAAATTGTGTGTGTGCAAGTTCACAGGTTGACGATTTGAACGGAAATTGAATGGCCGTTGTCACTGTTCTGTGGTTTTAAGAGAAATAGTTTTGGAATTTCCATTCTCACAATAATAAAAATGTGATGTGACTATCTGAGTAATATATAGATAATATTATAGTTAATTTATTAAACAACTAATATCTAAATAATAATAATAATAATAGTGCGCCATAAACAATGTATAACTAATAAATGTTATGATTAAAAATTAAGTGCAATACTCGTATGTAAAATTAAATGAGACAGTGAAATCCTAATAAAACTATAATTATAAATCTTTGAATGAAACCTAAATTAAAATAATTTTAAAACACAATATTACGTTATATAACGATCTCGTAAGAAAGTCATGTTATACTATCATGACCAACATCTTCACCGTATCTCCGGTATCAATGTCGCCCAGCTGTTAATAATACAAGTAATAAATTTAATTTAATTATTATTATCAAAATTTAAAATATATATTCTTCTATAATTTATATAAATATATTCTCATATTATACGTTTATGTTTATGATCTAAGCAATTTTTTTATACAAGTTAAGAATTTTTTTTTTACGTCTTAATTATTATTACTAACCTACACCAACTTAAATAATTTGATTTAAAAGCCTAATGGTTACATTTTTTTTGTTGTTAATTAATTTATATTTATTTAAGTTGATTTTCATTATTATTTTTTTTTGCAATCTTATTCTCAAATAAATAAAATTATAAGTTTAAAGAAAATTTGTACAGTTAAAGAATGTGAATTTAATTCTAAATCAATCCACCATTAACGATCTTTCGACTTTAGCTTGCTTCGTTATGAAATTTCTACTTGTTGTTGTTTTTTCTCTCTCGTAAGTGAAATTAAGTGTTTCAGGATGAGATAACTAACCAGTTTTGGACGAGGATGTAGCAGTATCAGTATGTGGTCAACATAAGGTAAGTATCATTGCCTGCCTCAATATCATTCTTCAGGTCCCACCAAACATTTCATTTTCTTTTCATATAGCGGTTAAAGCTAGATTTACTAAACATTTGAAAATATCACCCACCCCCACCACTGAGTCATAGCTGGCAACGAACAACCGCTATCAAATTCGTTTAGTAAATAAAACAAATTATCTGTTAACGATCTCAAAGAAATTTTGCTGTTAACGTTTTTGACCACCTTACGGCACCCAAGATCGTTACAAGCTTCAGCTTCACGAAACTTGATAGTTGTTTAGATTTTAGCAGTGGCCTTAGAGGATACAAAGCAAAACTGCCTGTTGCCAGCCGCACTTTAATACCCACACTGTTATCGTGAGTGATAAGAGAGCCCAAATATTTGGACCTCCTCACTCCCTCAAACGTGTAGTGGCCACTACTAAAATCTGGTGTGCCATTGTCCCGATAACAAGAGATCATTTATTTTGTTTTGGACTCATTGATCTGGAGACCAACAGAAGCTGAACACAGCATTGAGACTGTGTCCTCAATGTCACACAATCGTACCACGATGTACGGGGAGTCTCATAATATTTAGATAGATTCATCTGAAGTGAAAATCAGCCTTGAGTCACCAACCAGGCCGTTGGCTAGAAAGGTTATTCTATCCAATATAATGCAGAACGGTAACTTGTATGCTCTGCAAAGGAGAGCTATACAGCAATAATTTTCACACTTCAAGAGGTCTATCTTCTTGAAAATAGAGTACGTCACGGCCACTTTCCTTATTTTTGTCATACTAATGGGATAAAGTCGAAATGACAGTTCCACAAAGTATCCCCGCCGAATATCAAGAGCTCCGAATTAATGCAGTCTATCCCAGGTAAGTAATTTAATTTAATCTCTGTACGACTCTAGTGGATTCCTCATGGAATGGATCTTCAATACATTCTCCGCAGTCTGTATTAGAGGTGACTCAACTACAGTCTGTGACGCGTGATGAACAACAAGCAGGTCGGTAAAGTGTCTACTCCATACATCGAGTACTGCGTGGATGTTGATACAGAGGTTTCCATCCCGGTCCCAAATGGCAGTTGACCCAGGCCTGAAACTATGGTGCAATCCAGTAATTCCTTTAAAAAAATTACGCGAACTGCGCTCATTGCTGAGTTGTTGTACTTTCAAAACCTCGACCACCATTCTCGCTTTCTCCGTCGGCCACCATTCCCGCCACAAATCCGCTTAGCTGCCCTCCTAGTCAGAGTAGCCTTGTTTTTGCAATTCACTATGGGCTTTCGTTGCTCAACTGCAACACGACACTCGTCATCAAACCAGTCATTCTTGGGTCTGACTTTCACTATACTCTAGGGTGGGCTAATTAATTACATGTATATCAATTACGTAATTTAGTTACTATTTTTACTCTTTGTAATTTGTAATTGATAATTCAATTACTTAAATTCAATGTAATAGTAGTCGCTATTTCAATTACATTATTTTCTTGTATTTTGTAGGGTATTTCAATTAAATATTATCAAAATTATTCCAGTTATCAATTACATACTTAATTTTCTAGTTTTAAAGATTTTCCTTTATGAAATATGCACCAATGTGCTTGCTGGTTTAATTTACCAATATTATGTTTATTGGGACTCTTTATGTCGTTCTTAATATTAGTTGGGGGTGGTGCTTAAAATTGTGTTATCATTTGCTAAAATTTAACCATAATATAGAGGTATAAGTTTAGCCATCGGTTTCATTGATGCTCATAGCTAGGAAACAAATCATTTTTGTGACTACATACTAAAATACTATACCTGCATCTATCAGTTTAACGTGTAAACTAAATATAATTAGAAAATTCCAGCTCAACTTTTCTGATAAATATTTGACGGTTTCCATATCAATTCTTCTAATAAATCTAATAAGCTCCAACATATTAAGCTAACTGTGTGAAAATTTTCGGCATTATGAAGAAATGTCATTTTATTTAACATATTTCGCTTAAAGCCTGTATTCCATTGTGAAAAATTTACTGCCAACATTTTTTTGTTGCCATAATGAAAGGAGAAAGAAAAGAAAAAATTCCATTAGTGTGACAGAGATAGTAGTTTTTTTATTTTTTATTTTATAGCGAAACTTTTATGGTTACGTTTTGACATCTTCTGTAACATAACCAACAAATTTCATAATTTTTTTTATGTCTAGAGTGCGAACATAATTTTATTCATTTATTCATAATGCTATTACATAATAAATAATTTATTGTAATATAATTAATAATAATAATAATAATTTGTTATTATAATGTCTGAAATATTAAAAAAAATGTACAACAAAATAACATTTGACCATAAAAATATCCAAACATGTGTGTGTGTGAAAAAAATTTCGTATCCGCACACAATTTTTATGTCGATGTGTGTAAATATTGCCATAAAAAATACTCAACTTGATACTTTTCTATAATAAATTATGGCAACACACTAACACAAACACATTTTTCTCTCCAGTAAAATTTTGCTGATGAAGTTTTTTGTTTCTTTCGCACCACCAGCAAATCAATATTTTTATCCCATTTTGGTTTTGCTGACAGTAAATTTTTCACAATGGAATAGAGGCTTTAAGCCTCTTAAACACATTTAATATATTGTTACGTTTTTGCCTTGTCAAATTCAAGGTTCGATCACTGAATTGTGAATAAAACAAACGATGTAAATTCTAGAACACACTAAATTTATTTATTTCCGATTAAACACTAATTTAATTATTTCACTTATTTAACTTAATTATTTCACTTCACAATAATTATTTTACTACACTTTAACCACACTATATTACACTTTAATAACACTTTATTTTATTTTATAAACACTTTCCTTTTAATTACTATTAGCACTCTCACGGTTAAAACACAACTGATTAATTTCCAAATGTCTGTCGCGTATTTATACCAAATATTCTAACCATTCTAGAAATCTCCAGAATACTCGATTAGTCTAGATAAGTCTAGACACCTCTACTGTTCTACTTTATAACAATTTTACATTAACGATAGTGTCGCTATTCAAACATAGATGTCGTCACGATCGTAACATTACCCCCTACCTAATCCTGATTCGTCCCGAACAGGATCCAACTCACTACCCCTGTAGATCGCTAATCGCTCTATGCACCACCTTCAACTTTCCTCGCTGCCCTTTCTTGATCCGGTAGACCACGTCATTTATTTTGGTGATGATGGTGTACGGCCCTTCCCATGAAGGTTGCAGCTTTGGTGATAAACGCTTCTTCCGTTGTGGGTTGTAAAGCCATACTAAATCTCCTTCTTCGAAACCTTTATTATTTGCTCGTATGTCATATCGAGCCTTCATCCGGTCACTTGATACTCGTATCTTCTCTCGTACAAATTGGTGTACCTGGTCGAGTTCTCCTCTCATCTGGTCAACATAATTCTGTCTATCTAAAGCTGATGACGGAACTGCTCCAAACTTTAGATCTCCGGGTAATCGCAGATTATTTCCAAAAAGGATTCTCGCTGGTGTCATTCCCGTTGAGTCATGTACTGCTGATCGATACGCCATCAGGAACATCGGAATATGTCGATCCCATCATTATCCACGACCTTTGCTAAATATTTCTCCAACGTCCCGTTGAATCTATCCACCATACCATCCGACTGAGGATGGCAGACACAACTGGCAGACTTCCTGAAATACAACTGACTCAAAATTTCTTCCTTGGTCTGTGTGAACCTCCATTGGTACTCCAAAACGACTTATCCAATTATTAACCACGGCGTCAGCTATCGTGGTTGCCTCCTGATTGGGTATGGGATACACCTCTGGCCATTTGCTAAAATAGTCCATTGTTACTAGCACATATTTGTTACCAACATCCGTAGTCCGGAATGGTCCTGCCACATCCATTGCGATCCTTTTAAACGGCGCTCCAACGTTATATTGCTGCATTGCTCCCCGACTTTTCCGTGCAGGACCTTTTACCGCCGCACATTGATCACATTTTTGGCACCACTCCACTACAGATTGTCTACATCCTGACCAGTAAAAACGTTGACGTATTTTGGCAAGTGTTTTATTAATTCCCAGATGACCCCCACTTGCCCCTCCGTGATACTCGTTCAATATCTCAGCAATCCTAGACTTAGGGTCCATTTTTACCGATTGTTTCACATTACCGTCCGAGCTTTCCCATATTTGTTTTAAGCATCCGTTCTCGATTTGGAGGCTATCCCATTGTACCCAGTAAGCCTTTACTGTGGGACTCTTATCCGCAATTTCACACCAAGTTGGACGATTTCCTGTCTCCTTAAGTTGCATGATTATTGCCAAATCTGGATCTACTAACTGCTCGTCCCTAACCGTTTCATCCGTCCATTCTTTATCGGGTAATATTTGCATAAGCCTGATGTCGATAACATCTTCCTTTACTTCTATACGCCCGCAGTGCTTACATTCCACTTGACATGGTCGTCTTGACAATGCATCAGCATTTCCATGTGCACTCCCTTTCCGATGTTCGATCTGGTAATGATAGCTCTGTAGTCGCTCAATCCACCGCGCCACCTGTCCTTCTGGGTTCTTGAACTGCAGTAGCCAACGTAATGCTCCATGGTCCGTTCGTATATGAAATTCTTGGCCATAGAAGTACTTATGAAAATGTTTCACACTTTGCACTATAGCCAACAAATCCTTACGAGTTACACAATAGTTACGTTCTGGTTTAGATAACACCTTCGAGTAATAAGCTATTACTCTTTCTTGCCCTTCAATTTCTTGCGACAACACCCCTCCGATGCCATCATTACTTGCATCGGTATCAAGAATAAACTTAACACCAGGTATAGGGTATGCCAACAATGGAGCCGTACATAATCGCCTTCTCAACTCATTGAATGACTCCTCTTGCTCGTCATTCCATTCAAATGCCCTGTTCTTCCGGGTCAAATCATGTAAGCTCTTTATTACATTGGCAAATCCTGGCACAAATCACCTATAATAAGTGCACAATCCGAGGAAGCTCCGTAATTCCCGTAAATTTTTAGGTCTTGGTCAGTCCTTTACCGCTGATATCTTGTCCTCATCGGTGTGGATTCCATTGGTCGTTACCTTGTGCCCCAAAAATTTTACCTCTGTTCTGAATAATGAGCACTTCTTCGGATTTAACTTTAAACCGGCTGATTGTAATCGCTTCCATACCTCTCATAAATTTGTTAAGTGTTCTTCGAAATCCTTTCCCATAACTATGATGTCATCCAAATACACGAGGCAAGTCTTCCAGTGCAGTCCCTTTAACACGCGCTCCATAAGTTGTTCAAAAGTTGCCGCGCCATTACATAATCCAAATGGCATCACGTTAAACTGCCATAGCTCATTACCCACACTGAACGCCGTTTTTTCACGATCTTGCTCTTGGACTTCCACCTGCCAATACCCGCTTTGCAGGTCCAATGTTGAAAACATTCTAGCACCTGACAATGTGTCCAACGTGTCATCGATCCTTGCTAATGGGTAGCTATCCTTTTACGTTACTGAATTTAGCTTTCGGTAATCGACACAAAAGCGCATTTTCCCATCATTCCTTTGGACTAATACTACAGGTGAACTCCATGGACTGTTTGATGATTCAGTCACTCCAGCTGCCTGCATGTCCGTTACCATTCGATCCACCTCTTCTCGTTTTGCTAAAGATAACCTTCTCGGCGCTTGGCGTATAGGTGTCTCCGTTCCGGTATCAATTCGATGTTTTACCATGTTGGCCCTTCCATTACTATCCGGTGTACTGCAAAATATCGACTTATACTGTTCGAACAGTTGTCGTGCTGAATTTTTCTGGTTCATGGTAAGATCCCCAGTCCATTTCTGCATGAGGTGTTCTACTATTTGCTTTTGTCCTTGTGTATCGATGTTTTTAATCGGATTTTTCTGCTCGCATTTCATTATCGTTGACACCTCTTCACATTTACCGATAGCCGTTCCTTTCTTAATTGTTTTTGTCTTTTCCGAGAGATTTAGGGTCCTAATCGGTACCCTACATTCGTTATCTGATTTTACTAACGTCCTCCCTATCATAACTCCTTTGGTTTCGCTTTCTTCTTCATTGGCTTCTACAACCCACAACCTGGGTGGCCCAGCACCTCCCTCCAATCTCCCCCACACAATTGTTTCCGAATTCGGTGGCAGCTTTTCCCGATGTTCCATTATTACCCGCCTAGTAGTTGTTTCCACATCATCCACTCGCAGTGGTAACTCGAAATTATCACAGTCCAATACTCCTCTTCCAACATCCACCACGAAGCCATTCGCCCTCATGAAGTCCATCCCCAAGATGACTTCATCCACTATCTTTGCGACCAGCACTTCGTGTTGGAATTGAGCATTGCCTATCTTAATTCTCACAAGATTCCTGCCCTTTATGTCTGCGCTCTCTCCTGTGGCTATACGTAATTTCAACTCATTGGCTGGTAGTACTCTTCCCTTTACTAGATCCTCACGGACAAACGTGCGCACCGCTCCTGTATCCAGGGTAATAACACAGCTCTTCCCGTCAGTACTTCCTTTAATTGTTAAGCTGTCACCGACTCGTCCCAATCTCGAAATAGGGATGGAGGTTATGGGGCAATTTGTTGTGGGAGTCAGCTTCTGCCCCTTTAGGCTGACTCGTTGTAGTTTAACGACTCCTTTCGTTCTTGGCCATCTTCCTTGACCAACGTACGCTCTCTACTTAATACTGCTCGTTGCATATGAGATCGCGATGGCTGAGCTACTGGCGGTGCTGTTCCGTTAACCTCTATACAAAGAAGTTTCCTCTCGAAGCCTACAACTTTCTCTTCTAACCCTTGGATGTCCTTCTGTAATTTTTGTTCAATTTGCTCTACTTCTTCATGTAAATTGATATACATTTCATTGAATTTCTCATTCATTTTGTTATTGATCTCGCCCATCGCTTAATTTCTTTCATTTCCTGATTTGATTGATCAATTTTCTGATTTAATTGATTACTAGATTGTTCCATTTTATGGTTTAATTTTTCAACAGACTTTTCAACTGACTTTTCTATTGACTGTTCCATTCTCATCATAACTGCCATTAACTGCGCCATATCGAAATTTCCAGAAGGTACCGATGCAACCTCTACTACCGCACCGCCTCTTTACTTTCTCCATTATCTTCGTCCCCTTCTGCGTGATCGGAAAATGTCGATTCATCAAAATTATAACTAGCCGGATCATTACCCTCCAGCTCTAATGCTTGAAGTAGTCGTTGTCTCAATACATTTTTCTGGCCGACCGTTGACAAACCACGTCGCTCCAACTCTTCCTTTAAATCGGAAATCTTCAATTCGTCTAGAATCATCTTTTAATTCACAATCCCACCGCTGTCACCAATTGTTACGTTTTTGCCTTGTCAAATTCAAGGTTCGATCACTGGATTGTGAATAAAACAAACGATGTAAATTCTAGAACACACTCAATTTATTTATTTCCGATTAAACACTAATTTAATTATTTCACTTATTTAACTTAATTATTTCACTTCACAATAATTATTTTACTACACTTTAACCACACTATATTACACTTTAATAACACTTTATTTTATTTTATAAACACTTTCCTTTTAATTACTATTAGCACTGTCACGGTTAAAACACAACTGATTAATTTCCAAATGTCTGTCGCGTATTTATACCAAATATTCTAACCATTCTAGAAATCTCCAGAATATTCGATTAGTCTAGATAAGTCTAGACACCTCTACTGTTCTACTTTATAACAATTTTACATTAACGATAGTGTCGCTATTCAAACATAGATGTCGTCACGATCGTAACAATATCTATAATTTTCAATAACCAGTTCCACTGGTTGAAACATTTTAGTAGCTTCAAAGTAACAACTTTGTCAAGTGTAAATATTTTTGTTGTCGAAATTTCGTACCGCTGCGTCCGATAAATTTACTAACTCCATATATCCAAAAACCAAGGCCAGGATCTCGCTACAAATAAAAATTTTTTATCTTATCCCCCGAAACTTAGTATGCTTTGATCGCAACGAGCTTAAAAACATTATTTAAAATTAGGTGGCTTCCAGATAATACATTAGAAATGAGTGAAATAAAAAACAAAATTCAAATATTATGCAATAATAATTTAAGCATAGAAGCGAACGAAACAACAGTATCTATGACGGGGAGGATTCTTACATTCTTAGTACAAATTTAAGCTCATCTATAAGTCAATCGAAATCGGAATCGGAAGTACAATTAGTACAATTTTTTGCTGATAAAAATAAACACTTATCAATTTGAATGGGTATCCTTTGATTAAAAAACCTATTATTAAATTTAATACAAGTTGTTGCTCATCGGCACCAGCCGAAAGCATGTTTTCATTGGCTGGTTTTACGCCAATCTTCGAGAAGAGAAGGACTGTCTGATGACAATTTTGAAAAATTAAAGGCAATGAAATTTTTTAATCATAATTTTATAAATCAAGCTTCAAATGTAAAATTGAAATGTAATGTTTAAATTTGTATAACAATAATAAATAATAAAATTAGATAAAATTGTTTTTTTTTAATTTTGACATTCGAATGAAATGTGTTTTAATTGAAATTTTTGAAGTTATTAAATACTTTTTTTTAGATTGATAAAGTAATTTAACACTTGAAATTCAATTACTTAAACAGATGTAAATACTTGGTAATTGATAATTGAATTAACGATCTCATTGTAATTTGCCCAACCTTGCCTAAAGTCTGTTGAGCAGTGTCCATGTTTGCAAATATATCTGTTTGTGAGGAGAAAATATGCTTGCTACTCTAAGATTGTGAGCATAATATTTACCGAGCAAATGGCGCAGTGGTTAAAGCTGTGACGTTTGGATCGGGAGGTACCGGGTTCGAATCCCAACAGAGTCGGGATGCAAAAAGGATTTTTCATCTCCCGATTACGATCGGTGATTAAATTGAAAACATCTATGTTGGAATGTAGAACTCATGGGCCGACCCATCGTTCATGTTAGTACAGGCTAGCATGGAGCTATGCAGTGTGCAGATGGCCAATTAAAAGACGGACCTGTAGCCGTGTACAAATAGGGATACTGTTCAGAAGCTTTCAAAGGACATTAAATCCACTAGCCGAGCCGAACAGTCTCTAAATAATGTATGTATGTGTTGGTATTTATTTAAAAAAAAAAAAAAAAAAAATTACAAATTACATCATCCTCTCACTATTATCGGTCGCAGTTTCGTGTCGGGAGTACGGACCTATGTTTTCACACAAGTCGGTCCCATTTCTGCCAGCTCTAGCATTAAAGTCCCCAATCACACTTCTAACATCGTGTTCGGGTATAGATCTCAAAATAGATCGTCCAAGTCATTGTAAAATGAGTTTAACTTGGGGTTGGCTAACTTCTAACACTTTGACTTACTTATCTCTACAAGACCATTCCGCAGTAGTCGAGCGGCTAGTGCAAATGGCGCATATGAATACGCCTACCGATTACATGGGGAGAATTAAGATGGACGCGTCCATTGACGGGATACGGGATCTGGAGACGCGGAAAGCAGTGATGTTATCACCTAAAGCTACTTTCGCCGAGACCATTGCGTGTGCGTTAATAAACTAGACTGCACATGCCATCATGAAAACGTCACGTGGCCTGCGACAGGCGGAAATGGATGTGAGAACGAATATCGAGCGGTCGCACCAAGGAAGAACAGTAACGAGTTTGGAGCGACGCGGAAACGGTTTAACAGTTAAAGGGGATGTGGAGTGGAAGAATTGTGTTATAACTTTAGATCCAAGACAAGCTGGAACGTTTGTACGAGAAGATCTAGTCAAGGGAAGAGTACAACCAGTGGATGGATTGTAATTAGGTACGCCCACAGGAGGGGATGCTGTATTGGATTGCAATAGATTCGAGTTGCCACTTCGTATAGATGATGCCGGACCAACAATCAAATGAATAGTAGTTGATCAGCGGGAAGAGCGTACATCGAACTCAGAATCAGTTGCACGGGAGAAAATGCGAATGTCAGGTAACCGAATAAAGGCCCGGAGTGATGTACGAGTAAACAACAGTGGTTTCAAAGTAGCAGATTTAGTATGGCGTAACGATTTGCAACGGAAGAGGGGTTTTACAACGAAAAAGCAACCATATTTATCGTCGTCAAAAAGATAAACGACGTGGTTTACAGGGTTAGGAAAGGACAGCTAGGAAAACCGAGAGTGGTACACTTAGAACGATTAGCGCTCTACAGGAGAGGTGAATTGGATCCTGTGTTCGGGACGAGTCAGGATTAGCTAGAACATTGTGGTATATTCTAGAAGGTTAGAATAGGTATAATTGAATTGGTATAAGTACGAGATAAAATTGTAGGAGTAAGTTGTACATGTTACATGTTCTTCATGTAAATTGATATACGTTTCATTGAATTTCTCATTCATTTTGTTATTGATCTCGCCCATCGCTTAATTTCTTTCATTTCCTGATTTTATTGATCAATTTTCTGATTTAATTGATTACTAGATTGTTCCATTTTATGGTTTAATTTTTCAACAGACTTTTCAACTGACTTTTCTATTGACTGTTCCATTCTCATCATAACTGCGATTAACTGCGCCATATCGAAATTTCCAGAAGGTACCGATGCAACCTCCACTACCGCCTCTTTACTTTCTCCATTCTCTTCGTCCCCTTCTGCGTGGTCGGAAAATGTCGATTCATCAAAATTATAACTAGCCGGATCATTACCCTCCAGCTCTAATGCTTGAAGTAGTCGTTGTCTCAATACATTTTTCTGGCCGACCGTTGACAAACCACGTCGCTCCAACTCTTCCTTTAAATCGGAAATCTTCAATTCGTCTAGAATCATCTTTTAATTCACAATCCCACCGCTGTCACCAATTGTTACGTTTTTGCCTTGTCAAATTCAATGTTCGATCACTGGATTGTGAATAAAACAAACGATGTAAATTCTAGAACACACTAAATTTATTTATTTCCGATTAAACACTAATTTAATTATTTCACTTATTTAACTTAATTATTTCACTTCACAATAATTATTTTACTACACTTTAACCACACTATATTACACTTTAATAACACTTTATTTTATTTTATAAACACTTTCCTTTTAATTACTATTAGCACTCTCAAGGTTAAAGCACAACTGATTAATTTCCAAATGTCTGTCGCGTATTTATACCAAATATTCTAACCATTCTAGAAATCTCCAGAATATTCGATTAGTCTAGATAAGTCTAGACACCTCTACTGTTCTACTTTATAACAATTTTACATTAACGATAGTGTCGCTATTCAAACATAGATGTCGTCACGATCGTAACAATATCTATAATTTTCAATAACCAGTTCCACTGGTTGAAACATTTTAGTAGCTTCAAAGTAACAACTTTGTCAAGTGTAAATATTTTTGTTGTCGAAATTTCGTACCGCTGCGTCCGATAAATTTACTAACTCCATATATCCAAAAACCAAGGCCAGGATCTCGCTACAAATAAAAATTTTTTATCTTATCCCCCGAAACTTAGTATGCTTTGATCGCAACGAGCTTAAAAACATTATTTAAAATTAGGTGGCTTCCAGATAATACATTAGAAATGAGTGAAATAAAAAACAAAATTCAAATATTATGCAATAATAATTTAAGCATAGAAGCGAACGAAACAACAGTATCTATGACGGGGAGGATTCTTACATTCTTAGTACAAATTTAAGCTCATCTATAAGTCAATCGAAATCGGAATCGGAAGTACAATTAGTACAATTTTTTGCTGATAAAAATAAACACTTATCAATTTGAATGGGTATCCTTTGATTAAAAAACCTATTATTAAATTTAATACAAGTTGTTGCTCATCGGCACCAGCCGAAAGCATGTTTTCATTGGCTGGTTTTACGCCAATCTTCGAGAAGAGAAGGACTGTCTGATGACAATTTTGAAAAATTAAAGGCAATGAAATTTTTTAATCATAATTTTATAAATCAAGCTTCTAATGTAAAATTGAAATGTAATGTTTAAATTTGTATAACAATAATAAATAATAAAATTAGATAAAATTGTTTTTTTTTAATTTTGACATTCGAATGAAATGTGTTTTAATTGAAATTTTTGAAGTTATTAAATACTTTTTTTTAGATTGATAAAGTAATTTAACACTTGAAATTCAATTACTTAAACAGATGTAAATACTTGGTAATTGATAATTGAATTAACGATCTCATTGTAATTTGCCCAACCTTGCCTAAAGTCTGTTGAGCAGTGTCCATGTTTGCAAATATATCTGTTTGTGAGGAGAAAATATGCTTGCTACTCTAAGATTGTTAGCATAATATTTACAGAGGAAATGGCGTAGTGGTTAAAGCTGTGACGTTTGGATCGGGAGGTACCGGGTTCGAATCCCAACAGAGTCGGGATGCAAAAAGGATTTTTCATCTCCCGATTACGATCGGTGATTAAATTGAAAACATCTATGACCCCCTGTTGGAATGTAGAACTCATGGGCCGACCCATCGTTCATGTTAGTACAGGCTAGCATGGAGCTATGCAGTGTGCAGATGGCCAATTAAAAGACGGACCTGTCGCCGTGTACAAATAGGGATACTGTTCAGAAGCTTTCAAAAGACATTAAATCCACTAGCCGAGCCGAACAGTCTCTAAATAATGTATGTATGTGTTGGTATTTATTTAAAAAAAAAAAAAAAAAAAAAAAATTACAAATTACATCATCCTCTCACTATTATCGGTCGCAGTTTCGTGTCGGGAGTACGGACCTATGTTTTCACACAAGTCGGTCCCATTTCTGCCAGCTCTAGCATTAAAGTCCCCAATCACACTTCTAACATCGTGTTCGGGTATAGATCTCAACATAGATCGTCCAAGTCATTGTAAAATGAGTTTATCTTGGGGCTGGCTAACTTCTAACACTTTGACTAACTTATCTCTACAAGACCATTCCGCAGTAGTCGAGCGGCTAGTGCAAATGGCGCATATAAATACGCCTACCGATTACATGGGGAGAATTAAGATGGACGCGTCCATTGACGGGATACGGGATCTGGAGACGCGGAAAGCAGTGATGTTATCACCTAAAGCAACTTTCGCCGAGACCATTGCGTGTGCGTTAATAAACTAGACTGCACATGCCATCATGAAAACGTCACGTGGCCTGCGACAGGCGGAAATGGATGTGAGAACGAATATCGAGCGGTCGCACCAAGGAAGAGCAGTAACGAGTTTGGAACGACGCGGAAACGGTTTAACAGTTAAAGGGGATGTGGAGTGGAAGAATTGTGTTATAACTTTAGATCCAAGACCAGCTGGAACGTTTGTACGAGAAGATCTAGTCAAGGGAAGAGTACAACCAGTGGATGGATTGAAATTAGGTACGCCCACAGGAGGGGATGCTGTATTGGATTGCAATAGATTCGAGTTGCCACTTCGTATAGATGATGCCGGACCAACAATCAAATGAATAGTAGTGGATCAGCGGGAAGAACGTACATCGAACTCAGAATCAGCTGCACGGGAGAAAATGCGAATGTCAGGTAACCGAATAAAGGCCCGGAGTGATGTACGAGTAAACAACAGTGGTTTCAAAGTAGCAGATTTAGTATGGCGTAACGATTTGCAACGGAAGAGGGGTTTTACAACGAAAAAGCAACCATATTTATCGTCGTCAAAAAGATAAACGACGTGGTTTACAGGGTTAGGAAAGGACAGCTAGGAAAACCGAGAGTGGTACACTTAGAACGATTAGCGCTCTACAGGAGAGGTGAATTGGATCCTGTGTTCGGGACGAGTCAGGATTAGCTAGAACATTGTGGTATATTCTAGAAGGTTAGAATAGGTATAATTGAATTGGTATAAGTACGAGATAAAATTGTAGGAGTAAGTTAGTTGTGTTTAAGGCAATGCCACATGCATTTGTCTTTCCGACCGATTCGGTAGAAAATATGGTAAGACACGCCACATGAGCAAAACAATAATCCGACCGATTTTTACAAGAACAATTTTTTTTTTTTTGTTTCTTTTTTTTTGTCATGAGTTTTTGATATTTAGTTTATATAATTTATCAAATTATTACCAATTATTACAGATTGACAGCTGCGTTTGTAAACAAAATAAAATTATCACCGAAGTGAGGTTATACTCACAACGAAAATAAATATATAATTTATCGAGTATATAATTTATCAAATTATTACCAATTATTACAGATTGACAGCTGCGTTTGTAAACAAAATAAAATTATCACCGAAGTGAGGTTATACTCACAACGAAAATAAATATCGGTGATATTTGATGCGTTCGGAACCGACAAAATTTGTATTGGGAAGCGTACGGAACCGACGAAATTTATACCATTTACGTAAAAAATCAGTTGTCGGCCCGACAGAATAGGAAAACTCTTATTATTCAATTAAAATCGTTATATTATTATAAATTTATGATTTTAATCACTAATTGTAGTTATTTCATATATTTTCTCAATAATTTAATAAATGAAAAAAATCCCAGGCTCTCGCCGATATTTTTGTCATGTGGCAACGCCTTTGATAATTTTTGACAGCTATCGAATAATTTGTGTACGCATGTGCAACGTGTGATTTATACATAATAATATATCCTCGCGGAACTTCCCGCAGCCAAATTGACCATGTGTTAGTTTCTAAAGGACGGGCTCAGGCTGTGCAGGATGTGAGAACTTATCGGTCAGCAACCAAATACGTGGGCAGCTATCATCATTTGGTCGCTACAAAGCTACGATGGAAGTTTTCATATAAGTCTGGGAACACAGCGAAACGCATGGTATACGTTTCGACTGTGAAGGTCTGATAAATGAAGATCAAAAGAAACGATATAGGGATCTTGTCAGCGACAACATTAATGAAGCTAATTACCAGTCTGACTGCGTGAACTCTGTCTGGGAAGTACTGAAAACTTCGGTTGTCAGTGCTGCTCAACAGACCCAAGAATGATTGGTTTGATGACGAGTGTCGTCTTGCAGTTGAGCAACAAAATATAGCCCATAATAAAGTGCAACAACGTCTCACAATCGCGATGATAAACAAGGCTGCTCTTGCAAGAAGGGCGGCTAAGCGGATTTGTAGACGGAAGAAGCGAGAATGATGGAAGGCCTAGGTTCTGAAAGTACAACAACTCAGCAATGAGCGCAGTTCGCGTAATTTCTTTAAAGGAATTACTGGACTGCACCATACTTTCAGGCCTACGTCAACCGCCATTCGGGACCGGGATGGAACCCTCTGTGTCAACATCGACGAAGTACTTGACGCATGGAGTGGACACTATACTGACCTGCTTGATGTTCATCATGCGTCACAGACTGTTGTTGAGCCACCTCTAATACAGACTGCGGAGTTTTGCACTGAGGAGCCATCCCATGAGGAGTTCAGTAAAGCCATGCAGATATTGAAACGAAACCGCATGAACGAAACCTACATGAAGTAAGATCTCCGCGAGTACGCTGGCTCGGGCACGTTCTGCGTGCTGTTCCGAATCGAATGGCGCAGCGATCTCTGAAAGGAGAGCCACCATATGGTAGGCGCAGAGGTCGTTGCAGGCGACCATGGCTCCACGGTGTAGAGATCGACTTGGCCTCTTCAGATTGTCTTAGACACTATGAAGACCATGCTCGGGATCGAAACCGCTGGAGCCAAATTGTTGATTCAGTAAGGGGCCAGTAAATGGCCTTTAAAACTGTTTAAAAAAAATATATTCTAAAATTATTAATACATATAATAATAATAACGTGACATTAAAAGATATCGGATCCATTATTTTAATATTAAGTTTTTAAAATTTTCTGTGCAATTTAATAGTTGTCACAGAAAATTTGATGTTATGAAAACTAAAATTGACATATATGACGGGGGAAAAAATTTATGAGGTGGGGTGATTTATTACACATTTCGGACAGCATAAAAAAAATCGTGAATGTAGGGGAATAATTATCAAACAAATGTCAAAAATAGTCATAAAAATACTATGAAAAATACGGTTAATTTATAATTTATTATTTAATGTCGATTTTCTTTGGTCAAAAATAATTGATTATTTTGACAAATAATTGATATTTTTCAGGATTTCATTTTTCTTTGGCGAAAATAATTGATTATTTTTTGATGTATAATCAATTTTTTCAAATCATGATTTTTTCTATAATCTACTACCACTACATTGAAAAATAGAAATGTCAAATATGATAGACACCTCGCAATTTTTATGTCAATTCAATGGTTTTCTTGCTGTGTGGTTATAATAATTTGTCCATAATAGTTGTCCATAATTTTGTTGACGAGGTAGTCTGCATTGACAGTGGCGATTTATGGGATGAGGCATCAAACATTACCTCAGATCGTACACAAGATCAGCAGATAACATCGACAGAACAAAATGATTCAACTGATAACTCGGGAGAAAATGTAACTGGCAATGTATTGAAGCATTTGGTCGAAGTAAAACGCAATCGAATTGCTTCTAGTTTTTAAAATTTAAAGCAAAAATATTACAAATAAATTAAAATAATACATAGATAGATTATAATAAATAAAACACAAAATGATTCATTATATTTATTTCATTCACATGAAATTCACATTAAACTGACAGAAAACAAAATGTCAAAATACCAACCAAAGACAAAAAATAATCAATTATTTTTCGTTTTCGATTGGCAAGAAAATAATTGATATTTTTTGTAAAACCAAAGAAAATCGACATAAGAAAATAATGTTTACTAATTTATTTAAACCAATATTTTCTTTATTTCCACATTAAAACTAGATTTTCACATAAGAATTTCATCATCATTTACATAAAATGATACAAAGACTAACCGATAATCATTAAAAACAATTACATAACCTCTAAAAGTTCGAACAATTGTAGATGTTCATACATAATTTCTCTACCAAAGGCTTATCAATTTGAATCGGAAATCAATAAATTTGTGTTATCTAGAATTAAATTGGTCGATATATTCATAATCCAGAGATCGAACCTTAATTTATAAAACAAAACGTAACAGTATGTACGTACAAATTATGACTAAAAATCCATATAAAAATCAAATATGTATACATATTTAATGTTGTTTAAATTTAAAAATTAATATAAAAATTTAATAATAATAAGTAATATCATTAAGTTTTTTGTTAAATACATAATTACATAAGTATGTATGCTTAGTTATATATTTAACATTGCGAAAGCATAATCGTAATACGAGTATGCATGCGTATTAATGAAATTGGTTTTAATTACCAATTTAATTATGAAAGTGACCTGAATTTATGTATTATATAAATACTGATTATAAGGAATAATTAAATTGCTTTTTAATCATCTGTTCACACTGCTGAACAACATAATAACATAATAAACATAACATAATATTGAGGTATTAACTAAAAGGAGAAGAATTGTTATTTATAACACATATTATAATTCAATCGAAATAGAATGTCTTAAAAATATTGCAATTCTAAATGCATTGCAAAAATCATGAACTCAAACTTTGCTTAAATTCCACAGGTATTTTAAATTTTATATTCTTGGTGACTCAATAGAAAGGTTTGAAAAGTCAAAAAATTGTATTCCGAAATTATAGCTCAGCGCTGCTACGCGTAAATAATACACAGTTATTATTCCAAATCGGTTTGTTTCTCAACTTTTGTAACTCCGTAATACTACCGATGTAAGTTCTCAATAATTATTATTAAATACATATTAAAAGATGTTATTTTGTAATATTTTAGATAAGAAACAACAATATTTTCTAATTATGTATAATGTTACAAATTAAAAATCAAGTACTAAACATAATTTTAGTTATTAAACTAGTCGACATTAATACTATATTCGGAATTTTTTAGGTATTCAATCTTGCTCTCTCATCCATTTTGTGAGTAAATCGCGTACTAAACAAACATCTCATAGATAGTCGTCGAATTTACCACAACGAAAAAGTCAAAAATAAAAAAGCCAATTCCATAAAAATTCTGTAAATTAATTTTGTTAATATATTCATCTAAAATATAAATTTGATTAAAAATTAATTTTATTATGTTTTGTGTGTGATTTATTTTGCTCATTACGTCGAGTCTCTAGTGGCCAAAAAAACGACTAATTTTTTTTTTTGTTCAATAAAAAGAAAGAAGAAATGTGTCATTAAATTTTGTGTTAAGATTTACAAAACAAAAGTCATCAAAATTATTCAACAAAAATGATTGACTAAATTTTAATTTTGCGTGATAAATTAATAAAATAATTGTGGGTGCATATTGAAAAGCAGTTCAAGTGTAGTATATATTTATTTTCTTGTGTTCGTTAGTTTCCTTTTTCCCAATTATTTTTTAATTTAATTTTCTTTTTCTGTCTTACAAGAATTTCCTTGTTGAAAAAAAATATTGCTAGCCAGTTAGTTATTCCAAAAATATAAAGTGGTTTTGATTTATTCTGTATAATAAAAACAAAATACTAGTGCTTTTTTGTGTTGGTGCATATTTTGATTTGGAAAAAATTATAAATCAAAAAGTCAAGATGACTGAAAAGTCGAGTAAAATTGATAAAATTTCATCTAACATGGATAAACCAGTTCCAATGAAATTATTTGCAGCGTGGGAAGTTGATAGAACACCTCCAAATTGTATACCAAGGTAAGTAATGGATAGGGCTAATTTTATAAATCGCTTTTTATTTTTTTATTTATTTTATATTTTTAATTTATTTTACATTTTTTTATTTAAGTATTTTAAATTTTCATTATTCAATTTACAAGACACTATTTAATTCATCGGTTATTTTAGGGGGCATAACAATAACACAAACAAAAAAGGCGTTACCCTAGTCAGTCGTCAATTGACAATACATAGTACTAATTCTCCTGTTTTTGACAAAATCAATGAAAAAAAAACAATTTTAGTTTTATATCAATATATGTATCATCCAAAATCTTCATATCATAAAAAATATAATTACATAAAAAAATCGTTTTGGAAATAGTTTTATATTTATATTTACTACAATTTTATAAATTAAGAGATTCAATTGTATTCTAATACATGTGTTTTCAGGTTTTATGTATGCAAGCACAAAGTTTTATCGATTTCATTTTATTCTTATATAATACATACCACCTAACAGTATAAAATTTGTACTTTAGTGAAGACTAAACAGATGTGCAGATAAATTCTGTGATGTATTTTAAAATATTAATTATTAAAAGAGTGCAGTGATACAAAAATTTAATGATTCGTTTAATAAACAATTCGTTCATAATCTTGATAGTAGTTGGTTTCATGAATAAGGAATTTAATAATTAATCACTGCTTTGTGAGAAGGCGCTTCATAGCCCCCACGAATCGAATTTCATTAGGTATTTCTATGCTTAAGATTGTATCGTTTCGTTCCATTTTCTTCTTTCATCATATAAAAAGTTCATTTTACTTGAGAGCAACTAATGCTGCGTTTTTTTATTAACAGAACTTCAAGTTCTATAAGAACATCGGGATTAATACTGGGAAATTTTATTTAGTTTAACCAATATATTTAATTTATGTTCTATTTATTTGAATAAATTTCAACTACAGGTATCAAGCATAAAACAATGAAAAATATTTCCTTTTAAAATTTCCCTTTTTTTTCGAGTTCGTGTACTATGAATTTATCGCGAACTTGAAAAAACCAATGTTTTATCCAGAACATTGAAAAATAAAGTTAAATTTTATTTTATTTCGATAATATAGAATTAAAATGTGTAGTTTAACATTAAATGTATCTTATTTATTGATAAAAAATTAAATTCATTTGGATTTTATTGAAAAAATGAGAAAATTCTTATCCAGAACTTCATTCCAATAAGAAAATTTTTGTATTAAAAAACACGACTTAAGTTTATCTTTGTCTTTCACAGTTAGAATTTGAGAGAAATTGAAAATGAATCTTCTTATTGGAAAACATTCTATCATCGATTTTAGTTGCTAATTCCACCTACAATGATAATATACTCACCAAATTACATTTTAAATATGGTGAAGTTTTAGAAATTGCAACTAGAACCCAGGCCAAATAGTTCGTAAGAAATCTTTGAAGAATGAACATTTGATTTTTTTTCATTTGCGATTTTATTTTATGTTCGCACTTTCGCAGTTTTAAATCAAGCGCAATTTTAATTTTCCTTTGTGGTTGCATTTTAAATTCCGATACTTACATTACATACACTAGGGAGCATTTGGAAGTATAAATTTAGATTTTTTAATACTTTATTTCAGACTTTCTGATCAGATTTCTTTTTTTAAATAACAGTTCACACTGAGGCGTCCAATTACAAGCATTCTTTTAGTTCTTTAGTCTTTCCGTTTTAGTAATGTTTGTTGGTATCCATAAATTTGTGGTTAAAGTAATTTCGTACGTGTCATTACCGGTATGTTTTACAGGCTTCTCATACAATATGAAACCGCACTCGCGCTGGTTTTCGTAGTGTGGCTAAATTAATATTTTGTATTATCAAGATTCAAGATTATATAAACATAAACTCACCAAAACAAAAAAATGAAAATCTAGTTTAATAGCTGATATAAATCTTACTTAAATCAATGAAAGTTGAATTTAAATGTTAATTTGCCCCCTTGCATATACGATGCTAAATAATTCACTTAAAACTAAAATAGTCCACCGAAGGCGATTGGTACAGTAAGTAGCATCCTGGCTTTGTTATTCGAGAATCGCGGATTCGATTTCTAGGTCGTGACAAAAAAATTACGATTGGGTATGGTTTTTGTTTTCATTCGCCATTGCACCTGCACCGTGGGCCCGTTTGTAGCATTGAGTGCCGGATGCCGGAGTTATCCGCATAGCTTTAATTTTTTAAATAGTTGACACATAATGTCAATTGTTTTACTTATAAAATGCCAATATTTAAGTAACTACTTAAGAAATAATAGTTAACATGTACAAATTCATTTACTTTTAAATTAAGTAAGTTTAAAGATAAACACAGTCAAGTTGCTTACCTGTTTTGAATTTTACATACGGTTACATAATTTATATACGATATGGTTACATAATATGTATACGACATTTATAATTAGGATTAGGACAGAGGCAATTTGACCACGCTTTCAATATTATTATGCAATAACTATTTTATGAAATAAAAAATCATGTTCTTATTTGTTCTATGTTGTTATTGCCTTCTCTCCTTTCGGTGTTGGATTTAAGAGCCCATCGCCCGTTCCTTTCTTTCGATTTCTTGTGATACAAGTTACAATTTTTGATAACTGCCATCACCTTTTTCATCAGATTATCCATAAAAGTTCTCGTTCCAATAACTCGACAGTCTTCTTCGATCCGAAATGGTCTTGGTCGTAGTATTTCTGGATAACCTTCATTTGCTCGTTGAACTGCTAAACACTCAGATATATTTACAATATTGAAAAGTATGCCATGCTTTCTATTGTAATTTTTATATGATCCAAACTCGAGCAGCTTCAAATTCGTATGTATGTGTTCGTTGTCCCTTTGCGCTGCTGTTATTCGTTTTACCACAGCTGGCTGTACAGTATAGCACAAAAAATGTATGGTGAATTTTAAAGTATTTTTTTTTATGTTCGCCGGGCAAAATCTGAAAGTAGGTTCAAAATAATGAATTTAGGTGAAAAAAAAATTGAATGCCGAGTTCTTGTTAAAAAAATATAAGTCTCACACATGTTTAAAAAAAATGAATATACCATTTCTTGAAGTAAAATTGTATGAACTATTGATTAAAACCAAAAAAAATTTGTGTTTTGTTATCATTAAAGGTAGTTTTGATCACATTTTTGCAAAATTTTATGACTTCGCATTTTCTGTAAAAAGTTTTGCAAGTGATGGATACAACCTTTTTTTTTAAATACGAAAAATACTCGTTATTTTAGAGCACTTAATAACTTCAAATGTGATATAATACTCTTTGATATCTTACTTGGATCAAAAAATATAAATTATTTCTAGAACAAGAATTTTCGTTTGAACGCGGTTTTTCGTAACTTTTGTGAGTGGAGGTCTGAACTTTGTGCATTTATTTTTTATTCAGTATTTCACGTCTTTCTGGCGCGTCATTTCGTATCTATCCATGTAAATAGAAATGGCATTTCTAATAAAAGAAAATTGATTGCAATTGGTAAAAAATTGAATTTCAATCCTCAGAAGAAAATGAAAATATTAACTTGGAATCTATAGCATTGTAGAACCGGTAGCAGGTCGTGGCTTAGGAAAAATACATGAATCATCAAAAACTACTGAAACCGATTATACAAATACTACATCTTTATCTGAATATGAACCACCCGAAAAATCTATAAGAAATCTATTGCAAGAGGAAATTCACAAAGTATGAAAAGAAAGCAAGAAATTGTTACAAAAGAAGTTTGATTTTCTTCTTAAAGAAAAGAAGATTTAACGAGTAGTACATCAACTTACAATAATATAACAAATATGAATACTAAACAGTTAGTTATAGTTGTACTGGTGGTGGGAACTCTAAATTGCTTGCCATCCCGAAATTGGAAATGGTACTGGTCACATGCAAGCAGAAGCTGTTTTCGAAACTCTAAATGACTGGAAAATTGTTGATAATGTTAAAGGTATGTGCTTTGATACCACAGCATCGAACACTGGAATTGAAAATGCAGCAGCGTTTTTAATAGCAAATAAAAGTTCAAACCCAATTATGTTTTTTGCTTGTCGACACTATATACAGGAGCTTTTGCTAAGCAAATCATCCGAAAAGACGATAGAACCATCAACAAGAGGGCCTATAATTACAATAGCCGATCGCTTTAAAATACAATGGAATGATATAGTCATAAGCTCGTATGTATCGTAATAATTACAATTTAGTTATTAATAAATTTAATTATTTTTATTTTTTGTAGACAAAGAGCTCAGTGCACGCCAAAAACTCATAATGAGGCTATATATCAAATATTGGTTCGAATGCCGTATTCCAACTAAAGCAGCTCCAAAGGATTTAAAATTATTTAAACAGTAGAATACGAAGAAATTGATAAACCTTTCGCAGAAGTAATTCTTCAGGTACTTTCCAGACACTTATGGTACCTCAGCGAAACTTTGTACTTGCATTTTTTAATGATTGTATACCATTAGAACAAAACAGATTCATGGTTTCAGCTTTGGAAAACCCTGGATATAATGATAATCCAAAGAAAGCCATTATAAGTAAAGTCAGAGTAAATCAACTTTATTTATACGATTTTGTAACGGAGAATACAAAACATTTCTTCAACGCAATTTGTGAATCTTCCACTCAAGAATTCCATGAAATGGACCCTGAAAACTGGAATGAAAACAAGAACTATTTATCTGCGAAAATAAAATTAATAAAATATTTATTGTTAATGACGTTGCCGAAAGAGCAATCGCCTTAGTTAGTTCTTTCAACGATAAAATAACAAAGAAATAGGATGAAAAACAGCCTTTATTTCAAGTAATCGAGCGATATCGAGAAGAGTTCCCTATCAACCTCACAAAATCCCAAATCAAGGAGAACCTCTAATTAGTTGTATTTATCACTATTATTATTAATATTAATGTTATAACTAATGTTATAAAACCAACTTTAATTATTATGCAACTTTTGTAATAAACTATATGTAAAAATATATAAATATGATAGTTTTAATATTTGATTTATAATATTAAAATGGCTCAATTTAATTTTTTCAATAAAAATTCATATTTTAAGCCATATGATAGATATTGCAATGCATTGTGTAATATCGGTTAAAAGTTTATTTAATGCATCAACAATTTATCAAATGTGAAATTTACAAAAAAAAAAAAAAAAAAAATTGCACCAGATTCAGACTATTCACAAAAGCTACGAAAAACGGTATTCAATCGAAAATTCTTGTTTTAGACTGTGTCCGAAACCTGTGATAAAAAATCGTGAATTAATTATTTGACATTTACTTGATAATACCGAACACACCTAAATTATTCGAGTCTATTGCTATGATAATTTTTGACAGCTATCGAATAATTTGTGTACGCATGTGCAACATATGATTTATACATGCATAATAATATATTCTAAAATTATTAATACATATACTAATAATAACGTGACATTAAAAGGATTATCGGATCCATTATTTTAATATATTAATTTTTTTGAATTTTGTGTCAATTTATTAGTTGTCACAGTAAAATTTGAAGTTACGAAAACTAAAATTGACATATATTACGTGGGGGAAAAACTTATGAGAGGGGGTGATTTATTACACATTTCGGACAGCATAATAAATGTAGGGGAATAATTATCAAACAAATGTCAAAAAATTAATTCACGATTTTTTATCGCAGGTTTCGGACACAGTCTTAGAAAATAATTTATATTTTTTGATCTAAGTAAGATATCAAAGAGTATAATATCACGTTTGAAAGGTTATTAAGTGCTCTAAAATAACGTGTATTTTTCGTATTTTAAAAAAAAAGTTGTTAACTTTTTCCAGAAAATGCGAAAAAAGCATATAATTTTCCAAAAGAGTGCTCAGAACTACCTTTAATGATAACAAAACACCAATTTTTATGGTTTTAATCAATAGTTCATAGAATTTTAGTTCAAGAAATGGTATATTGATTTGTTTTTTTAAACATGTCTGAGACTTATATTTTTTTAACAAGAACGGCAATTTTTCGATTTTTTTACGCACGTTTTTGCGTTGAGCACCATCTAATTTTCAACTTTTTTAATTTTGTTTTTTACAGCCTACATTCATTATTTTGAACCTTCTTTCAGGTTTTGCCCGGCGAAATAGCATTCTCGGCACAAAGTTTTTTTTGTGCACTATCTTGAACTTCAGACCCAATGCCCACCAGATATATTCTGAACTTCTTGAGTGCTCCTACTAACTATTATCAACATCTCTCTAACTCAACTAACTAGAATACTTTTCTCTGTACGTCGATGTTTTGCGATTAAAACAATATTTTGTTTATTTTTGATATTAAAACTAGATTTTCACATAACTTCTTCATAAAATGATATAAGGACTTATCGACAACTTTATAAACAATTACATTACATAACCTCATAAAATTTAAATAAACGTTGATGTTTACAGATCCTTGCATAAGTGCGTGTGTAAATTAGTTAAATATTAAAATTTGAGATAAATTGCATTCGGCACAAAAAAAACAAAAAAATTGTATCGCGGTACCAACTGTCTATAAATTTTGACAAGCGAGTTAAAAAAACTTAAACCATCTTTTTTGAATGATTTTATTGTATGTTTTGATTCATTTTCTGCATAATACTTATTTATGTAAAGTTATTATGTTAATTATTTTATAAATATTTAATATGTATGACATACAGATAAATGTTTCAGTATAGTGAATGATATAATAGCTGCGTTTTTTTATTAAAAACTTAAAAGTCCTATATAGAACATCAGGAATAATACATACTGGAAAAGTTAAATTACTTTAACCAATATATTTTATTTAAGTTCTATTTATCTTGAATACATTTCAACTTCTAACAATATTTTTTGACGTTTATTGTCAAATAATATAGGTACTGATATAATAAAAAATATTTGTTCTCAAATATTTCCTTTTAAAATTTCCCTTTTTTTTCGAGTTCGTGCACTATGATTTTTTCGAGAACTTAAAAATAACATTGTTTTATCGAGGATATTGAGAGCCACCATATGGTAGGCGCAGAGGTCGTTGCAGGCGACGATGGCTCCACGATGTAGAGAACGACTTGGCCTCTTCAGATTGTCTAAGACAGTATGAAGACCAAGCTCAGGATCGAAACCGTTGGAGCCAGATTGTTGATTCAGTAAGGGGCCAGTAATGGCCTTTAACACTGTTATTATTATATTATCGAGGATATTGAAAAATAAATATTGTTGCTCTTCAAGAAACTCGCTGGCCTAAAAGTGGAGACCATGTGTTCCAGGGCTATACGTTGCTCTACAGTGGAGATGACCTCGGAAATCTTGGGAGCTGAATTTCTTCTTGGACCGCAGGTAAAGAACGCTGTTTTGGATTTCCAAGCAGCCAATAACCGATTGTGTAAGCTTCGCCCCCACAGAAGTCAGCCAGCCCCAAGATAAAGACTCATTTTACAATGACTTGGACGATCTGATGGGATCTATACTCGAACACGATGTTGGAATGGTAATTGGGGACTTTAATGCTAGAGCTGGCAGAAATCAGACCGACTTGTGTGAAAACATAGGTCCGTACTCCCGACACGAAACTGCGGCCGATGATGGTGAGAGAATGATGTACTTTGCAAGTGCTCACGATTTTAGAGTAGCAAGCACATTTTCCCCTCACAAACAGATACATTTGGAAACATGGATCCATCCAAAATATCCTGCAGCCAAATTGAGCGATCATTATTTGGTCGCTGCAAAGCTACGGTGGAAGTTTTCGTACAAGTTTGGGAACACAGCGAAACGGATGGAACATTTCGACTGTGAAGGTCTGATAAATGAAGAGCAAAAGAATCGATATCAGGATCTTGTCAGCGACAACATTGAGGGAGCTAAAATTACCAGTCTAACGGTGTGAACTCTGTCTGGGAGGCACTGAAAACTTCGGTTGTCAGTGCTGCTCAACAGACTTTAGGTATAGTGAAAGTCAGTCCCAAGAATGATTGGTTTGATGACGACTGTTGTCTTGCAGTTGAGCAACAATATAAGTTACTGTCCTACATTATATTAGATAGAGTCACCCCTCTAACGGAGGGCCTGGTTGGTCACTATCAAGGAGAATTTCGTCCGAATCGATCAGTCACTGATCAGGCCTTTCGCTGCGGATGATTCTATCTAAATATTATGAGACTTCCATTCAAGTATATTAGGTGTTCCTGGATTTCCGGCAGGCCTATGACTCGATCAATCGAGAGAGTTTGTGGTCTGCGCTGGAGTAAATAGTACGATTGTGTAGAATGACAGTGACACAGTCTCAATGCTGTGTTAAAGTTGAGAACAGGCTATCAAGGATTTTTGCAGTTCGTTCCGCAGGGAGATGCTCTGTCCTCGATACTTTTTAATCTCATGTTGGAGTACATCTTTCGTAAAACTGAAACACCTCAGCGCAACTTCTAATATCGCCAGTCCAATCAATTGCTTGCATATGCAGATGGCAACGGGGTGAAGGAAATACTTGATCCGCTTGTTGAGTTTTCAGCTTCTGTTGGACTCCAGATCAATGAGTCCAAAACGAAATACATTTCAGCTTATAGGGACAATGGCACACCAGATTTTAGTAGTGGCCACTACACGTTTGAGGGAGTGTGGAGGTTCAAATATTTGCACTCGCTTATCACTCACGATAACAGTGTGGGTGAGGATATTAAAGTGCGGCTGGCAGCTGGCAGCCGTGCTTTGTATCCTCTAAGGCCACTGCTAAAATCTAATGGCCTTTAAAGACTGTATTATTATTATTAATATTGAATTAATATATGTAGTTTAACATTAAATGTATCATATTTATTGATAAAAAATTAAATTCATTTGAATTTTACTGAAGAAACGAGAAAATTCTTATCCAGAACTATACATATTCGAACTCGAAAGTTTTTGAATAAAAAAACACGACTTATAATGAATGGATAGTTATTATTGTTAACCGTTTGTAAAGGCTATTAATTGGTTCTTCCTGTGTCAACAATGTGCCCAGCATACTATCCTAGACCACCTGAAGAAGCCCAGTCGTTCTCTACACCGTGGAGCCATTGTCGCCTGCATCTCTATGGTGAAAAATACGTGAAATCGCAAATTCAACATATGGAACCGGAAGTCATGCTTAAATGAATTTTTTGTTGTTGTTGTTGTTTAAGATACAGAGGGTGAAATATTTGTTAATTTGTTGAAAATGGTGGTACATTTATGCAAATATAAAAAAAAGTATTTATCCGAAAAATATGGCTCGCTTTAAAGATAAAGAAATAAGAATTTATTAATTATTACAAAAATAGTACCGTCTTTAAGTTTCTGACTTTCAAAATGGCCCCCAAAATAGTTTTTCTCACTTTTTCGGAAACTTTATTTTTATTTTTTTTGCCATTCACTTCTATAAAACATATCAAAAAACAAAATAGGTATTATTCTTCATTTTCTTGCAAAACTCTTTTTAATACCACGGCCTACTCCATTTTTGCATATAAAAGTCAAATTTTAACCTTTATTTAATTTTCAATTTTGTTTTTATCAGAACAAATTTATTCTTGCTGTTTCTAAATTTTATTTTCACGTATTTTGGAGTATAATCTTGCAAAATACGACTAAATACGACCATCCACTGTTTATATGTAGGCAAAGTTAAATTTAAAACAAAAATTATTGGTAAAAAATATTTTATTAAAAATTAAGTTACTAATTTAAATAATTAGATTTTAAATCTAACATAGTCTTCACTATTAGAATATTTCTTAACATTTAAGTAACCTTCTCTTGAAGAAATAACTGCATGGAAATCGCGAGTTCCGTTTATGGTTTTTAGTTTAAAAAAAGTTAAAAACAAAAACCTATTTCCGTATCTTATTATCCTATTTGTATCTTAAGCAACAACACCAACAAAAAATCCAGTTCTACAAATATTTTTTTTTACTTAGTACTACACATTCAAAACATAAAAATCACAAAATTAAAACATGACTTCCGGTTCCATATGTTGAATTTGCGATTTCACGTATTTTTCACCATATTATACATATGTATATATGTATATATATGTATATACATATATATATTTTTTTCAGTAGGGGGAAAATCCTCATGGACGTTGTGCCGGACTCTTACCGACTAAAAACCCCCTACGTCAGCTCCTCACAGCGGCCGGTACCGCACAAAGTTTGCATTACTTCGACAACTGGATGTCTATTGTCTTCTTCTTTGTTCAAGTCGACGTGCTCGCTTCTTCCCTCATTTTTATGGTCAGTATTACCGTAATCATCATCATAGAGTGCCAACCATTCTCCTCCGCCACCATCTTCAAAATGATAGTTCGTGGTGTCATTTCTTCTACTGTATCGGTGCACTTCTTTCGCGTTTGTTCCCACCTTGCACAGTAGGTGTGTCGTCCTCTTCACAATATGCGCAGTTAGGTGTAAACTTAATATGACCTGTCAGGAACTGTGTTAGATGAAAGTTCGTCTCCCCATGATTACGATCCACCCATTCATTTAGCTTCGGAATGAGCTCCCTGGTGCATAATCCAGTGTCGGCGCTCTCCCAACGTGCCTGCCATTCTTGTATTAATTCCTCTTTGGCCTCAACGCTTGGTGTTCCCTGGAGAACCGCTAGTCTACATTTCGCCATCAAAGTGATCGGTGATCGCTATCACGAAAGCTGCTTCCGTTCCTCCCGTTCTATATGTACTACATACACGCAGTGCTAGAGTACGTTGTACGCATTCCAATTGTTCGAACGGCCTTGCAATATCTAAAATTTGTATCCAGATGGGTGCTCCATAAAGTATTGCGGATAAAACAACCCATAGAGCAATTTTCTTTTTCCGACGCTTGGTCCACCAACATTTGACATCAATTCGATGAGCCCTTTTGTTGTCCGGGTCGCGTTTGTCACAATTTGCCTTACGTGCTCTTGAAAGTCCCGACGGTAATCTAGCCTTACACCCAGGTACTTGATGAGGGTTGTCGGTGTTACTTTAACTCCTTCCACTTTGAAGGAAATCGATTGGAGCACTCTTCGGCCTGCCTTTATTACCGCTTCAGTCTTTTCTGGAGCCAACTGCATCCGATGAATACGAAGCCTTCTGGAAATCACGTCTACTCCCGCTTCCACTCATTCAACTAATTGTTGCTCATGTCTCCCAGAGACAATAAGTGAAAAATCATCCACGTACCCCACCAAATTGGCATATTCGGGTAGAAGAATTCGAAGGATGTCATCGTACAAGATGTTCCAAAGCATAGGAAATTCCCCATTTCCTAACGGCCTCTGATGGAATGCCATCTAGCCCGGCATTTTTTTCGTTTTGAGTTTCCGCCATGCCATAGAGAGTTCCTCAGCTGTAAAAGGTGGGATCTCTAGCGGCCTTATATTTTCATGTTGCACATGGTCATGCATCGGGAAGAGCGCAGCCACTACGGTGTTAGTGATGCCTGCGAAAAGTGCAGGTTTTTTGCTCAAACTTCTTCATTGCAATCTTATATGCATTTCCCCAAGGGTCCTCTTCGATTGTGTTACAGAGGGAATTCCAGCATTTCCTCTTAGATTGCGCTATCGCCTTCCTGATGTAGGCGCGAGCACTCTTCAGGTTTTGTTGAAAGGATATGTCTGCTTGACCGCTAGTGCACCTGTTCTCCCTTGTAAGTCTTCGCCTTTCCTCATTCAAGACTTTCCAATTCCGGATTCGATTTATGCTATTTTCAGAGACGAAAGTTACATCTAGGTACTAGCCATAATTTCCTCTTTTGAAGGTAGGTGATTGCCCTGTATTGACACTGCTGAGGTTACAGGATGCACCAGTCTGCCAAAAGTTGCCCTCGATTGTGTAATATATCTCCACCCCATTCCGGGGATTTTGAATTAAAGTCGTACCCAGTACCCAGACCACTCCCTTTCCTTTATATGTTTTGGTAAGTGCAACGTCCTTTGAAAGCACGATTAGCGCGGCGTCTTGATCTAAGTCGGCCTTCCAGTTTCAGAAATGTTCGTCGATTTGGCTCGCTCACCAGGGCCACATCTACCTGCATTTTACGGGCAGTAGCGGTAAGGAGGTCCTGGGCCGCCCTACTGCGATGCGTATTAATTTGCATCACTCGCATACTGTGGTTTTTTGCTCCCCTGTTTGTTTTATTGTATCTACAGGCGTGCTCACTGCCTTCTTGTTCAGTCTCTCCATAAACGGCTTGCGTTGTGTTTGGCTTTAACTATAACTGCCTCTTTCTTGGTTTCCTATACGTCTCTGGACCTCTGTGAAACCTTGCTCTGGTTCAATCTGTGTAGCCTGGTTTGGCTTTTCCACCTTAGCGTCGCCTTTTAAGGTATTGCGTGTTCCTTTTTCTGCTCCCACGCAGCTATTGATACTCACTCCACTATCACTATAACAGCATTCCATTATCTTACGCAGGTTTAACCGTTTCTGACTGTTGAGGTGATGCTCAACTCTTGGCATTCGCGGGAAGCGGTTTTCATTCCTCTTGCAAGCTCGATAAATTGCGCTTCTAGTTCGTTATCGGCTATCTGTCGATTCACATGAGCAACTAGCAGAGTACGTCTATCATTAGCCGAACGTGTCTGGCCTTTCAATTCGATCCTGTCCTAGCTCCGTATAACAGCGACGCCACCAGTCTTAAACTACTGGGTCTCCAATAGCCGCTGGAAGCCTGGTACCTGTTTTCCCAAATTATGCAATTCTTGAGTGATTGGTTTATTTCCGTGGATTTCGCGTGGAGTGGCACTATATATATATATATTAAAGGTGTATTTTGTTGAGAACAATTTAACTCTAATCCGTTCGGAGTTAATTTTTCTCAACAAAATAACTTTTTTTTGAGTTAATTTATTTTTATGAGTTGGTAGTAGTTTTGAAAATTAGTTTTAAAAACAAATTCAAATAAATATTTAGCGAATGTTAATTGAAAAAATTGGTTGTCATAATATAATGGAAAATACAAGAAAAATTTGATGAAACAAAAATAATTAAAACTTATAAAAATTGACGCTTACGAAATGTCATTTAATTACCAAAATTAACGAGTACCTTCGAATGTTTACCTTCGAAAGTAAAATTGAAGAAAAAAATTTAAAATGTACATCTGGTGTCAGGTATCATAATTAAAATCGGAATAGAGTTAAATAACTCAAGAAATATTTTGGAGTTATTTAACTCATGTCAGAAGTTACTCAGTGCAATTGTTGTTTTAACAACCTCAACAAAAAAATACACCTTAAGAAAACAAATATTCATTCAGTTTCTAGGAACTGCGGAGTGAAATAATGCTTATTTTCAATTAAAATTACTAAATTATTATGATTTTTTTAGTTTATCTTATTTATTTTAGAACATCCGCAGTTAAATAAATTTAAAAGTCAGTTGCCACTTAATGATGAGTATTGAAATAGTTTCTAGCGTCAATCGATAGATTGGTTAATTTGGCATCGCTTTTACAATTCAATATTTGATTTTGCAAATTTCTTTATTTCAAAATAAAACGAGCCAAATAAAACAAAATCTACAAAAGATAAATTGTTTTATCTATTGTTGTTATCAGTTTATTTCCATTATAAGGTCAAGCAGATTAAACAAAAACAAAAATTAAATTTGTATAAATAAAATCATATACATATGTATTTTATTTATACATATTTATATGAAAAATGATTTGTGTAAATTTATTGTGATACCGAAATAGTACTTACATATATATACTACTATGTTCGCTAATAATAATAAAAACGTTTTTCAATTATAATTATACATTCATACTCCTATAAAATGTACAATAAATTATAATATACATACATATGTATAAGAGGAACAAGATAATTGTGGAAAATATTTATTATTTCGCTGTCTCAATTATATCTCAATCAAATTAGATTTTGGTTTAAATGATATCCCGGGATGTTAAAAGGATAACAATATGAGGTATGTTAGTGTTAGAATTTGAGTTTTACATTATGTAATGTGGATTTATTAAATGTACGTATATATATTGCGATCCAATAACACTTCAGAATTTTTATATAATGCATCACATTTTTTCGACCTGATTTTTATTTTATTTCATTGAGTTCTTTCATGTGTACCATTTATATATGAAATAGGTACCAAATACCCACCACGTCTCTTTTGGAAATACAGGAAGCGCCTATTTTTTAGAGATCGGATATTTTCTGATATTTATTAAAAAAATCAAAAAACTCGATTAATTTGATTTCAATCAGATTTAAATCAAAGAAATCGATTTTTTTGATTTTAATTATTTAAAATAAACTTAAAAAGCATAAAATTCATTATAATAAGAATCATATTTATTAGAAATAGGAACTTTAATTCATACCCAAAATTCATGCGTAACATAATATTAAAATAACTTTTATTTTCAATGAATTATATTATTATGAAAGTATTATAATAATCATATGATAATAATATCTTTTCATTTTATTAACTATTCAATTTTTTATATAAAAAAGTTAATTTGGCGGCCTTTTCAACTCCCAATTTGTTTCGTAATTTGAAACGAACTTGTCCAAAGGTAGAAAATATTCTTTCCAAACCAGCAGATGACAAAACTGCAGTTAAAAGTTGGTATATTTTTTCTTCGCTAATATTCGAAACCACATAAGGGTTTATCGTTATAAACGATTTCCCCCAATCAGTCAGTTAATATGACTTCTCTCATAATTGCTCCGGAAAATGGTTCAAATTTTCCTTGTAATTTGAATAAGATTGGCAGAAATGAAATAGGAAACTGTTCTTCAATGAAATTATTACCGAACCATTTTTCATCTTCAGTGAGCTTTTCGTTTTCATACATTTTGTTCATGAATTTCATCCAGCTGCTCATCACACACTGTCAATAATACAGGTCAATTTTTTAAGTATGACTTAATGGTTCCACAAATAGAGTTCCAGCGCACCTTTATAGGTAAAACAAAAGAACTGCCCCCGGCCTTGTCCTTCAGAGCGGCTAATTCGAATAACAATAGATCGTTTTCGGACCAAGTTAACCCTTCATGATAATGTTCATTCCATGAGACGCCGAACAGTGCGCACTGAAGAAGCTGTAGCCACTGTACAGGAAAGCATTGAAGAAGATCCAAATCAATCAATTCGTCGCCGTTAACTGGGGTTGTGTCCTTCCAGTTTATGGTAGATTTTACGAAAGGATCTTAGCTTAAAAGCTTTCAAGATTCTACTTGTGGAGGAATTAAGTCAAAGGACCATCGTATGCGCCGCCAATTCGGCGAATGGGCTGAAGCACAAATTGATATTGATGTTGAATTTCGATTCAAAATTTTGTTCTCCGATGCAGCCCATTTTTGGTTGAATGGGTACGTAAATAAGTAGAATTGTCACATTTGGAGTGAGGATAATCCACAAGCGGAGTCAGTCATTGGTCCATATATGAGTATCTTCAAAAACGATGATGGTCAATGGTGAGCGGTATAGGGACATGATTAGAAATTTTCGTACCTCGATTAGCTGACATTAATCTTGCTGACCTGTGGTTCCAACAGGACGGAGCCACTTGCCACACAGTGCGCGCTACAATTGATTTACTCATAGAAATTTTTGATGAAAGAAATATTTCGCGTCGTGTGATTTCACCCCATTGAATTATTTTCTTTGAGCTTATGTAAAGTCACTTGTCTATGTCGATAAACCAGAGACAATTGAACACCTGGAAATCAACATTCGAAGAGTTATTGGCGAAATACGACCGCAAAAGCTGCGGAAAGTTTGTGAAAATTGGTGTTCCAGATTGCGCCTTGTACGCGCCAGCCGTGGCGGCCACATGGTCAAAATATATTTCTTTGTTTTATTATGATTTAAACTTGTGTAACTCTATAAAAAACACCTTTTATTAAAAAATGATTTACGTGCCTTACGAAATAAATTATTTGAAAATCAAATCAAAATTTTTTTAATGTTGAGTTAATTTAAAAATCACCGAGCAAATAGCGCAGTGGTTAAAGCTGCGACGTTTGGATCGGGAGGTACCGGGTTCGAATCCCAACAGAGACGGGATGCAAAACGGATTTTTCACCTCCCGATTACGATCGGTCATTAAATTGAAACCATCTATGACCCTCTGATGGAATGTAGAACTCATGGGCCGACCCATCTTCCATGTCACTGTACAGGGTGACATGGAGTTATGCAATGCGCAGGTGGTATACTGTACTTGTGTGAATCGGTTGAATGAATGTTAGTGTGAATGTGGGTATTGCACCGTGGGCCCATTAGTGGCATTGAGTGCTGGAGTAAAATCCACCCAATTTTAATTTAAAAAAAATTTTAATTTTTAATTTAAAAGTAACAAATTACTCAAAAGTGGAAAATAGCAGAATCCGTTTAAAGAATTCATAATTAAATAGACTCCATCGCCAATTTTAAAGTTATATACTTTACCTTATATACTTTAACTATGTGATTTTTAAATTCATCATTTTGCGTCTTTTTTTTTATTGATTTTAATGTTATATTTGTACATATTTGGTTTATAATATGTAGTTACAAGTTTTGTCATAATAAAAAATTAGTTTTCCAATGTTCTTGAATTTTTAATGTTTAATTACATTCAAGTATACAATTGAAATTATACTTGCCTTTTTCATGTCTTGTCTTACATATATATATATATCCATATACGAATATATAATATATATATATATATATATATATATATATATATATATATATATATATATATATATATATATATATATATATATATATATATATATATATATATATATATATATATATATATATATATATATATATATATATATATATATATATGTATATATATATATATATATATATATATATATATATATATATATATATATATATATATATATATATATATATATATAAAAATATGAGTTATACTACATATTTTATTTTATTCTGACTTGTTGGGTTCAATATATTTTTTTACATACATACATACATAAATTGTGAAATTAATGTAATAATTGATGAAACAGATAAATTATTGCTTTTGGTATTGATTCTATGTTAATATTATTTGATGAATTATACTGCATTACATTATTTCGTAGTGATGTTGCTTCATCAATTTACGAATGTCTTATTACATATATTCTGCTTGCTACCACAATTTTATTTCAGAGTGGCTAATCAAATCATAATTAACAGTAAACTAGAAAGCTACATGTCAACCTACTGTGGGCAACAATAAATCCATTAAAGATACATAAATAGGTAAATATGTATTACTGTAGATATACGTCATATACGAGTCGCATTTATATATATTTTTCATTAGATTTGTTTTAGTTTTTTACACGCTACTTCAGAATATTAGTGTGTGAATTAAATCGGCGATTATATGGTTCTTACAATCATTACTTCCTTGGTGTTAGCTTTGTTTTATTAACATTCCATAATTAGTATAACATTTCTCGTATGTACATAATTGTGCTAATAAGAAAAATCAGTTTTACAAAATTTGTATAGTTTTATTTTTATTCCTCATAAAAAAAGTTTACGTTTATTTAATTATTTGAAATCAGGAGATGAGTTACGGTTTAGTTTTTTATTTTGATATTTAGAACCTACTTTTACTTAATGCATAGTTTCTATAGCATGGCCATCTAAACGTTGCAGCTTCAATAACTGCGATTTGCTCAATAAAGTGGTTTTGTAAAACACTAATGTGACTAAAATTGTATACTTTGAGAGTTTCACAAGAATGCCATTGTCAGATATTATGTTTAGCCCACAGAATTTGGAAATAACATTTTCAGTAAGATATGGATACTTTGAGAGTTTCACAAAAATGTCATTGTCAGATATTATGTTTAGCCCACAGAATTTGGAAATAGCATTTTCAGTAAGATATGGATATAGGTATAGTAATATGTAAGAACTATATGTAAAATACTTATATGTATACATATTATATGCAGCACGATTTTTACAAGTTCAGCTTTTTCTTAAAAGATTGTCCCGTGTAATGACAAAAGCAAGACTACATACATATT
Organism: Tipula unca; assembly: GCA_951394425.1. NCBI lineage: Eukaryota > Metazoa > Arthropoda > Insecta > Diptera > Tipulidae > Tipula > Tipula unca. The sequence continues at coordinate 107,928,016 of OX596381.1, forward strand.
TACTATTTGGTAATTAGTATAGTAATAATAAATTTTGTAATAATTTTTAATGAGTTAGCAAAATACATTTATCATATCTGTATTACTCGACATCACATTTACAATGTCAACTAAAGTAGAGATAACAATTTTAAAACAACATTTTCACTAAATATAGCAAACAGGAAATATATTACACAGTAAATATAATACGAATCTATTGGTTGCAACACATCGATAATTATTACAATATTTTTATTAATCGATGATGTCTTGTTTACACTTATTAATTGAAACAATACGGTCCTTTATAATCGTATATGTAAAATAAAGACTATAAAATACTATAAACTATATAAATAAACAAAACAACAAAAATATAAAATTGTATACCCAAATACTGAAGTAAAAATGTGCTCGTTGTAATTTTTGTCATTAAATCCGGGATAAAACGCATTCATTCAAATTATCACAGTCTTTACCTATAACATAGTTTCATAGAACGAAAAAATTATTTGCCATTATCATATGATAAAATTACTCAGATAATTGGATTGTGGGATCGAGGAGCATAAGATTGTCGATTTAATTTAATTATTCTATTATTTTAGATGTTAAAATCACTCCTTTAATAAAATTCAAATATATGTAGTATGAAAACTACAGATATAAATTATTTATCGATTTATTTTTATCCATTTTTATTTTCTACAGAATAGAAGATTTTATACAAGATTTTAATGAAAATCGAGAATTCACAAATATTTATTTGTTTATTAATTCCATAATAAAGGTCAAAAATATTTTATATTAAAAATATTTTTATTTGCACTATTAGGGCAACTAAAGTTTTCAGCTTAGTATAATTACTTATACAGGAAATTGTTGAGTAAATTTGGTTCTTGCCGAAAAGCTGTTTCAGAATGGGGATGTGCACCATCCATTTCTTGTCGATATGGAATGCCTTCCAATAAATTAAGAAATCTTCTAATAAGAGTTTTTTTTGTTATTAGTATTCTATAAAAAAAAATGGTCCGATTAGGCGAGATGAAATTATTTTAGCCAAATTTTACAACACTCAATCTCCATAATTCGTGTTGATGTGTGTGAGTCTTGTGATACTGCAGCTAGCTCATCTACAACAAATTCCTTTGGTTTCATGCTTCTGACGATCTGGATGTCGGTCGGTTGTATTCGGCTGTATTATATATTTTTATTTATTGTTACGATAAAACACTGTATAAAGTAGAACCACGCGAAAATTCATTTGATTTAGTGAATGTCAGCTTTTGCTATTATCTCTGAAATCATACATTATACAAAAAATGTATATTTATTTTTAATTGTTTAATCCAAAAGGGTTCTCAAAAGTACTATATGTATACTTATTTTTAAAAGCATAGCTTTAGCGTATATCTTCGAAAGTGATGAATTTCAAGGTCATTCCAAGACCACCACTAGGACGTCCCTAAAACACTCAACAATTCTCGTTAAAAATTTATACCTTTCTCACATTTATCACCGTTCTCGATAAAAGCCCATTTTTAAAAAATTTAAACATTTATTTAGTTATAGTTATATACCAATTTTATTAATCGCTTTAAAAGCATATTGCTCAATTCATTTTTTTTATTTATATACTTAAGAATTATATTTCATTGAAATTTGAATCCTCAAATTCCTTTAACGGCAACGACGTAATTTCGGAACTTCTAAGGTTCCCCTCATTCCACTGTCAAATTCTTCTCTGTGTTTAGTCGATTGCCTCAATCTTTGAACAAAATAATGGTTTTTCAAAAAAAAAAAATTTCCATTTGTCTGGCTACGTAATCAAACTAAATAATCGTATTTGGGTTTCTGAAAATCCAAGGGCAGTTCTTGAGCAGTCTTTGCATTCTTCTCGTGTTAATGTGGCTGAAGGCATAATTGGTCCGCATTATATCGAAAATGAAGCAGGTCATGCTGTTACTGACAATGGTGTTTGCTATAGAGACATGATAGGAAAATTTGTATGCCCAATATTTGATGGTATGAATATTAACGACTTGTAGTTTCAACAGGACGGTGCTACATATCATGTAGCCAATGAAACAATTGGTTTATTGAGAAACAGATTTAATGGACGATTAAATTCGCGAAGATGGAATGCTAGTTGGCCACCAAGAACGTGTGACCTAACACTATTCGATTATTTGTTGTGTACTATGTGAAAGATAAGGTTTATGAGAATAACCCACAATGGGTCATTCGTCGGATAGAACACCAATTATGTATAAATAATATTGAAAATGTTGTCCAAAGGATCAACTTCTGCATACGTGCTCGTAACGGACATCTGCCAGATATTGATTTTTTTATACCAAACACATACATTAATTAAAGAGACTATTGATTTTTGTTGTCCTTTGAAAGTTGAACATTATTATTATTGAACATTATTCCTAACATTTAAGTTGAACCTTAATCCTTTATTTTATTTTGTACACAGTCCGTTTTTTAATTGGCCATCTGCACACTGCATAGCTCCATGCTAGGGGCTATACTCATGTTTTCAATTTAATCACCGATCGTATAATCGGGAGATGAAAAATCCCTTGCATCCGACCTCTGTTGGGATTCGAACCTGGTACCTCCCGATCCAAACGTCGCAGCATTAACCACTGCGCTATTTGCTCGGTTACTATATAATCAACGGTTTACTATATAATCAACGCTTCAAGACATTATTTACACTATAAATATGAATTTCGGTTGTTGTATGCTTCAAAATGCACCGCTAAATAAGTGATTATATACTTGTATAGATACTTGTAGTTCTTCGATTTCTATTTTTATTTTATTTTTATTTCTGTAAGAATCATATAAAAATCATGTGTTTGGTCTTCTCCACACTTATTTATTTGATTTCTCCCATGTTACTGAGTTGTGGAATGTGTTATGAAAAGGCTAGATAATAAGTGTTTAGTTCGAAATACGTAATTTTTTTTCAAATTATGGGAAAAGGAATTATGACAAGAAAATAGAAATAATAATAATTAAAAAATTAATAAATTAATTATTGTTAGGCGGTTATTATGAATGTTTTGCGATTAACATTCTTCAATTCTAATTATTTTATAATTTTAGTTAGAATGTATGCCAATTAGTTAAAAAGTTACATATTTTAACTGTGGTAAAAAAAAAATATTTCACTTTAACTGTTTTGCTGTGCCAATTGGAACCAGTTAAAATTTGTGACGTTTCCCAATTTTTAAAGTAGGCGCAATTTCGTGATTTTTAAAATTCATTTTAATATGAGATTCCTGAATTAAAATAAAGTTGAAATCTTATAAACAATAAAATGAGCAAAAGTTGTATAAAATACTTGCCTATATGTACTTGTTTTCTAACAATTTAAATGAGGTTTTATAAAATACTTGCCTATACTTGGTCAAAGTACCAAAAAAAATGACAATGTAATTATTTTAAATAATTAAAATATATATATTTGAACAAAGTACATTTTTCATGATATTATTTACTTAAAATTAGCTTGCATTTTATAGCGTACAAAATATTTACAAGTTAAAATTTTTGTGGTGAATAAATTTTATTGCTTTTAACTTTTTAACTTTGTATGCGCTTTTTATTTCGATTGGCACACACACTTAGTGTGTGTGCCAATCGAAGTTAAAAAGTTAAATATTTTAACTGTGGTGAAAATAAAAAAAAATTTCTCACTTTTTAACTGGTTTGCTGTGCCAATTGGAACCTAACAATTTTTGGTGCCGGCGCAATTTCGTGATTTTATAATTTCATTTTCATTTTAATATTCTTGAATTAAAATAAAGTTGAAATCTTATAAACATTAAATGAGCAAAGGTTTATAAAATATTTGCCTAATTTTTGCAAATGATACAAAAATTTAAATGAGGTTCTGTCAAAGTACCAACAACAAAACTTGCATTTTATAGCGTACAAAATATTTACAAGTTGGCGTGGTTGTAACCAAATCAAAAATTTTAAGTGGGTGAGACCAGTTAAAATTTTTGTGGTGAATAAATTCTATTTTTTTAACTTTTTATGCGCTTTTTATTTCGTTTGGCACATAGACCTAGAATGATTTACATATATCAAAGGCAACCTTGAAATTTAAAAAAAAAACTGCCTTAAAAGATTAAATGGAAAACCATGATACATACAAAAACATAATATATCTGTGCCACCACTGCTTTCGACTGATAAAGGAGAACTTAATATATTCGAAAAGAGAAAAAATATATTCGCTTGAAATGTTTACGTGCATTTCAACATAAGTCATACACGTTAACGTACTCTCTTCCAAACTTACAAATGCCAATAATTTTAGTAATCATGAAAAGTAAAAAAATTATAGAATGCATATTATTTTACTATCACTATTACAATTGTTTATAAATATATACTTATCAAAAATCAATTAGAATAATCGGTACGAATATAAGAGATGTTATCAGCACAAACAACGAATTCAATATAATATATTGTTGGTTACAGAATTGGAAATCTCTTATAAGTATATCACCCGCTTTCAATACAAATATAAATGCCTAACATACTTTTCACACAACAACTATTCGTCGAATATGCGGGTGGCTGCAAATTCGTATATACCCCACCCCGATTTCATGACAAAACAAAAGTTTCAGCTACCCGAATTTTTGAATATAAGTAGTGATTTTATAAGTACACTTTGAACACGAGAGACAGAGAGAGAGAGAGAGAGTGCGTAATTAACTCACATACATATATATTAACTCACATTATCCAAATAACTTCGTTTAACATTCATATGGTTAAAATTTATTACATACCTGAACAAAATGTATTTGCATTATTTACAAACAAACGAAAATAAAATTGAAAAAATTATCAAAAATACGAAACCGAAATAAATATAAAATAAAATTTAAAAATGTAGTCTTCTTCTTAAGTAATGAATTTTTAGGTCTTGGAATCGCGCCAATATATTGTATTCTCAAGGACAGCGCGGAATAAAAATAATATATTTTTGTAGTTTTATTAGTATAAGTATAAAATATTTAATTATTCATATATATTAGGTACATATATACATATGCATAATGTTTTGTGTTTAGAAAAATATACACATATTAATTAACATATTTTATAATTGAGAATAAACAAAATTAGAACAATAATAAAAAAATAAAATATTTACTCGAGGGAAATCATATGTAATATAATTATGTTACGTATTTGCAATAGTAGTGGGTACTAAAATTAAATTAAATTAAGTGGGTTCTTTCGTTTTTGAATTTTACACAATTTTATAATGTGTGAGAAGTACGCATAAAGTGTAAATCTTATATAAATTAAAAATTATAGATTTTTCTAAATTTGTAAACATTTTTTATGCTTATGATTTCTACCTATTATGGCTTTATAAATTTGAGAAATTTACTTTATGATTAGAAACTTTTTAGCGCCTTCTACAAATACATAGCCGTGATCTAATTTATTTTATTTATTTATTTATGTGGAAATAAGTCTAGAAATTTGACTTTATCATACCAGATGAAAAATTTAATTTTAAAACAAAATGTTGCCTCAGCCTACAAATCCAAAACTAACATTTTTAAGCGTAAAGTCAAACCAGTTGTCAATTCTATTGGAAGGTTTCTAAATCACGAATCTGTCCATTTGTTGAAACCGTACTTGGTTCTGTATGCATCCACAAGCACAAAGTTATGACCACCAAGATTTCGGCTGGTCCCCTTTTTTTCTATTTCAAGTATGGAAGTAATCAAGTAAAAAATTACCTTGCGATTTTTTTCGATTTTAATTTTCTTTGAAAAGTTGGGAAAGGCGACACATTTATTTATATAGCGGCACTTCCAATGGTTAAAAAATTATCAAAGCTGGCGAAATGGTTGCCCACAGGGCCCTTAATCGCGAAGAGAAAATTGTCGTCCTTTCATCTACTTGCCCACCAAATAAACAGTCTGGGATGTATGGTATTACTGACTTATTTAATTTTTTTCTGGTATTTTGGTATCAGCTGTATATTTTTTTAGTTGACGAAAACGTCTAGGATTATATAAATGTAAATAATCCTGGGATGAACGAACTGTAGAAATTATATGCATGTATTTTTTAAAGGTCTGGGTTGGATTTTTTACCTTCTGTTGTCTAAGGTATTTTTAAAATATCCCGAGATAACTTCAAGCGAGTAAAATATTTAACTAACAAACACCAACAATATTTTTTTATTTGTACGAAGTGCAGTTAGCGGACGTATACCGTCTATAAAATTTTATGATTCTATAAAAATCGCTTTGATATTATATTTAAAATAGTAAATTTTACGAAAACACGGTTTTTACAAATTAACTTTCTTGATCTTGTTTGGAATTAAATGAACATTTATTTACCACAAGAAAAGATAATTTCATATTCTGACGTTGCATAAATGTAAAAACATATAAAGTAAAATATAAATTTAAACAGGTTGGGTAACAATCAACATTTTGTCTTAGCTAAGAATCAACATCGACTTTTAATGAAAATTGAATTTTTGGGGTGTTACATCTCTATAGTAGAATTAAAAATGTTGAGTGATAAGCATGTTTAGCCAACAAATTAATGTTAATTTTATATGTATATATTTATTTGTTAAGATAGTAACACGTAGTTCATACTAAAAGATATTTGTGTGAATCACAAAGTTTGGTTAGACTAAGCACGATAAGTTACATGATAAAATAACAGCAAATTAAATTTTTATTCTCATTACATTAGCACTTACAATTTAATCGTGGGAAAATCATATTACATATCACTTGAGGAGTATTCGGAAACGAAACAAATGGATCAATACTCCGAAATACTACGACTCACAACAGCTTGCGAAACCGGCACATGGTAAAACACACTATTTACACTGATGTCATCTTGAATTGATATAAATATATTTTCATTCATTACAATTTGAAGAAATTAATTTAATGAATTGTTTTTATACGTTTTACTTCTAAAATAAAATTAGTTGTTATTAAATCTTTTTTGACAAATAAAAATAAATTGTTGAAACACCACGTGTGGTCAATATTTAAACTTGATTTCTTTTCCTCAGTAATTTATTTCCAACACTGCCGGAATACACTTTACAAATTTGGGAAATATGCTATATAATTGAGAAAAAGTGCCACTAAGGATTTGTTTTCTTAATTCCTATTTCCTTATTCGCAAGGAAACCCAGAATAGACCCACTGGAATGAAGCTAGACTATTCCTTGACTGATTATGATGGAAATGCGATTAAAAATCATCTTTAGGAGGGATCCTTTAATATGGTCAACAGGAACCAAACTACGCTATTTTTTCGCCGATTATAATGAAACTCTGTGTATTGGATGGAAATAGGACTATAAAATAATTTTAAAACGAAGTTCTGGAACGTGGCAAACTGGAAAAGAATAAGGCTATTCCTTAACCGATTATGATGAAGTTCGATATGTTGGATGTAGGTAGGGCTATAAAATAAATGTTTCATGTAGTTTTGTAATATAGCCATAAGAAAGGGAACTAAGCCATTCATTAGTCGATTATAATTAAGCTCGGTGTGTTGAATGGAAATGAGATTATTTCATGATTTTTAAATGAAGTTATGGAATATGTCCAACTGGAACGGAAATAGAGCATTCTTAAACTGATTCATATTTGATGGAAATGATAGAATAGGCCCATTCTATCACACCATCTTTATGGCTAATTACCAAAATTCTGAAATTAGTTTCACAGAATTTTATATTTATCAGTTTTATTGTTTGGAAGTATATGATTAATAAACCAAGTAAAGATCCCGACGATCCATAAAAATATAGAGAGTATTTTTTCACGATGAAATAGTTCCATTCTATAACTGTATAGTCAATTGGCAAAATCTCTAGAATCAGCTCCACAGTACATACATATCTTATAGTTAACCAAATTTATTGTATAGAAGGATATGATAAATCAACCAATTTGTAAAACCCTGACAAATCGCAAAAATATAGGGAATATTGTTTTTGATGGGTCCATTCTATCAACTATATGGCCAGTATTGGCCACAGAAATTTTTCTCTGTGATAACATCGACTCAGTACTGGACGCATGGAACGGAAACTTTATCGTCGTGCTTTGTTCATCATGCGTCACAGACTAGCTGATTTACCTCAAATACAGAGCGGGGATTTGAATTGATGATCGATCCCATGAGAATTTCACTTGGGCCATGCAAAGACTAAAACGAAACCGCTCACCTGGAGTGGACTGCATTAATTCGGAGCTCTTGATATTCAGAGGGAATACTTTGTGGAACAGTCTTTTCGACCTTATTCGATTATTATGGCGAACCGAAATAATGTCTGACGAATGGAAAGTGACCGCGATGTGCCCCTTCTTCAAGAAGAGCTATACCGCGAGAACTACACACTTCTGCGTGAAGTGTGGGAATTATCGCGGTATAGCTCTCCTTTGCACATCATACAAGTTACTGTCCTACATTATATTGGATAGAATCGCCCCTCTAGCGGAGGGCCTTATTGGTGACTATCAAGAAGGATTTCGTCCAAATAAGTCACTGATCAGGACTTTTCACTGCAGGTGGTTCTATTTAAATATTATGAGATATCCATCCCTGTACATCAGTGGTTCCTGGATTTCCGGCAGGCATATGACTCGATCAATCGAAGGAATTTGTAGTCTGCGCTGGAATATCTAGGTATGCCAACAAAAATGTTCCGATTGTGTATGTGATAGTGACACAGTCTCAATGCTGTGTTAAAGTTGAGAACTATTTAAATATTATGAGACATCCATCCCTGTACATCAGCGGTTCCTGGATTTCCGGCAGGCCTATGACTCGATCAATCGAAGGAATTTGTAGTCTGCGCTGGAATACCTAGGTATGCCAACAAAAATGTTCCGATTGTGTATGTGACAGTGACACAGTCTCAATGCTGTGTTAAAGTTGAGAACAGGCTATCAAGAATTTTTGCAGTTAACTCGGGTGTTCGGCAGATAGATGCTCTGTCTCCGATACTCTTTAATCTCATGTTGCAGTACATCTTTTGTAAAACTGAAACAGCTCAGCGAACATCTCTTATCGCCAGTCCAATCAGCTGCTTGCAAATGCAGATGACATGTGTGATTGGACTGAATTGCAACGGAGTGAAAAAAATACTTGATCGGCTTGTAGAGTTTTCAGCTTCTGTTGGACTCCAGATCAATGAGTCCAAAACGAAATACATGATCTCTGGTTATAGGGACAATGGCACACCAGTTTGAAAGATTTAGGATGTTCAAATATTTGGGTTCTCTTATTAACAGTGTGGGTGAGGATATTAAAGTGCGGCTGGCAGCCGTGCTTTGTATTCTCTAAGGCCACTGCTAAAATCTAAACACCTATCAAGTGCCGTGAATCTAAAGCTTTACAAAACATTGATCAGGCCTGTTTTTATTTTTGGATGTGAAAGTTGGATGCTGGTGGATGAGTACGAGAGATGTCTCCTTACATTTGAGAGAAAAATCATACGAGTGATTTACGGCCCAAAACGTGAAGTAGACGGTACGTACCAAGCTCTGTGCAATATCGAAATCAGAGATCTAATGAAGATCCCCGATATTGTACAGGAAGTAAGATCTTAGCGAGTACGCTGGCTGCTGATCCGGAACGAATTGTGCAGCGATCTCTGAAAGGAGAGCCATTATATGATAGGCGCAGAGGTCCCTGCAGGCGTTGATGGCCTCACGGTGTAGAGAACGACTTAGATGCTCACGATCGAAACCGTTGGAGCCAAATTGATAACACAGTAAGCAGCCATTAATGGACTTTAAAAACTTATTATTATTATTTTTTTTTTTTTAAATAAATATATATGTATTATATATGTATTCAAAGTATTCCATGTACTAAATAGCAATATTATAAAACATTCTAATTTTTCGCAACGAAGTTGGTTAACAGTTGCTTGTAATATAATAAAAATATAATATATATACCTGCATATTTGTAGCATAGTGAAAACGCGCCTTAATTCATGTTTATTCAATTTTACCGTTTTAATAATTTGGAAAGTGTCATAACAATTTTCTATATCTATATATTTTCAGATTATGTTCATTGACAATAACGCGACTGAAATTATTAACTCCGTTACCTCCAGAATTAACATCCCTATCACTAGCGGTAAAAATGCAAAGTTCAAAACGTATATTAAGATCACATGAAATTCCAGTGCCGCAATCCACAACAATACCAATAGGAAACGTAAGCAGCGGTGGCACATTATCACAGTTGAGCAGTCCACCACTGCTGGAAACTGATTTAGATTTACATTTTAGTTTACAGTATCCTCATTTTATAAAACGAGATGGCAATAGGTAAGAAAAATTGATTTTTATATTTTATATGAATACTTACCCACATAATCAATTTTAATAAAATTAGCTGCACCACACAAAAGTATCAAACATGGTATACGATTTTAGTATGAACGTGACGCAATCACGTTTTAGTAATTTATTTAAGAGAAATACAAAAATTAATTTCTTCTTAAATTTTAGTTATTTATTTTTTATTTTTCGCACTCATTTATAATTTTTTATCAAATTCCTTACGATTTTCAATTATAGCATCCTGATTGTTCAAGCAGTATTTTTATAAAAAGTTTAATCTAATATTAATCTGCAACCAATTGTAGCAAAAACTAAATAATACAAAGACTTCATCGCGACAAAGAAGACAAATCTTCATAGTAATAATAAAACAAATTGAAACGGAATAGAGAAAACAATTTTTTTGTTTTGTTACGGTTTGGTATTATGTAAGTTCAACTGTACATCATCGTGTTAAAATTAAATACAATTTTACATTTGCGTGAAAAGTCTTTGGTTGCTAGTTCGTATTGTAAAACATGATTAGTTGGTATTGTAAACATATAGAAATCCTTACTGCTGGCTAAACCGACCCATGTTAAACCCTAGAAAGGGCACAATTAGACAGCAATACCTATATCTATTTATTTGTTAACATTTGTATTTTGTTCCTTTTCTCCGCAGTTCAGATGTTTTTTTTTTCACTGTTTAAATTTACTGCTCATTTTCTGATCCGCGAATCAGGAAGAAGGAAGGTCGACTTCGGCAGAGATTTCTGGAAACCAAGGTATCCAGGCTTCTCGCACAAAAAACCACTTTGAATCATTACCATATCTTGTTATACCGCGTAAAACTATCGTGGAAATTTAATTCTGAGTACATATTTAGTTAGGGACCTTTATTCTTTACCTTCATTCTTAAGTTTACTTTTACAAAGAATAAGAGTAAATTCCACCAAATTTAGGCTAACAAACTAATAGATTGAGATGAAAGGTGATAAAATTTGCTTCCATTTCTGATTGGCTCGTTTCGGCAAGCTAAGAAATTAATTAATTCTATATACAGTTTTACAAATTTTGCATAATTCTTAATTTATATTGTGTTTGAGTTAGAATCAGTAAAAGATTCAACCTATTGATTCTAGTTGAAACACAATATAAATGTTTAGGGGCCTTAATTATTATCAATTCTGTAATTGATAAACCAAATCCTTAAAAGTGACCATAACATTAAAATGAATTAACTAACCAAATTTTAATTTATTTCAAGACTTCTTTTATTGTTACAACGTCGTAAAAAATATAAAACTCGTACTATTTTGGGATATAAAACGTTAGCGGAAGGCATTATACGTATGGATGCGGTATTACAGAAGTCAATGGATATGACGGTTGAGCTAGTAGGTTCAAGTAAAGCAGGCCGACAAGCAACAACAATTGCAACAATACGGGCTGAGCGTGTCTCATCAATACCAGTGGATCATGATAATAAAAACAATAATAACGTCCTCCTAGCAGGTATGTTTAAAGTCAATTAATTATCTGTTTATCAAATAATTTATTATTTATGATTTTCAACTGCATTTGAATTCATAAATGTTACGATTTGATGTTTTTTCATCAAGTTTTTATATATATGTATGTATGTATGTACATAGTATATATGTATATTGTATAATAGTGAAACAATAACCGCTTTCAAATCTCCTAATATGTTGTCATCAATAATCGGTATCACATTATAGATTCGCGTTCCCATCATAAATTGACCTTCTGTATTTAAGATGTCTACATCGAAATTTGAAATTACATAAATACTTAATGCCAATATGAAACAATTGATATTTATACCATCAGGGTTGCGATAAAATTTGTATGTATCAATGTCATTCAAAACTCAACTTGCTGATTTTTCCCAAAATGCTGCCAACAATTGGCGGAGCTGAAAACACCCAATGTATGCAATTATCCATTCGATCATATATTATTAGTATCGATATTATATATAAAATTTACGAAAAATATACTTATTCATGGCGATTACGGTTACGAAAAATATACTTATTCATGGCGATTACGGTATGAGACAATTTACGAGTACGTACATAGCACACTAAATATATTTTATAATGTTATAAGTATCGTGTAATCATTTAAATAAATATGTCAAATTTAGAATTTACATAGGTTTTATATGAACAGCTAATTCAAATATACTCCTTTTTAAAAATCATATTAGAATTTTTTAAAAATGTATATAATTTATTTATTAGTATTTCGGACTAAATGTCCATCTTCAGCACCTACAATCATAAATTGGTGAAAATTAAAATTAACATTATACACATCCTAACAAATAAAAATTAGGTAGTAATAAAAAAACAAAAACAAAGTAAAAATTAGGATAACTTACATAAATAAATCATAAAATGCTTAATATAAATCTATGTTATATCTATCATACAACAATTAAAATAATTTATAAATAAATAAATACAAATTAAAATCACTTATAATTAAAAATTTTTGCTAAAATATATCTATTGGTTACTCTATAAAAATTATAATACACTAATGTTGCATGTTGGTTGTCACTGTTCAATTGATTCATTATTTAAATTGCAATCTTCATTTTTACTAGAATCTATATACATACAGAAAGTACATAATCTTTATAATTCTTTCGCGCTCAAACATCATATTCATAAACAATATATAAGAAGCATACCTTACTATATTATATTAACAATATGACATAATATATAGTATATGTACATCCGCACATAAATGTACCGGGGTATATACCGGGTGTTTTTTTTAAACTGAGACGATCAAATATCTCGAAAAATAGCCACTCTACGGAAAAAATGTCCATAATCAAAATTTAATCATACCGCGGGGGAAATACATTAGTGCAAAAAAAAAAGTCCCCCCACCCCCGCTTTGTAGGTGGGGCAGGGGTAACTTTTAAACTAAGATAGGAAGCCATATTTTTTATTGCAGATACGGATTCTACGACTAAAAGTACGTATGATTTGAATAAAATATTTTGTTCGGTTCATGATAGATGGCGTTGCAATCGACGAAATTCAATTTTTTCAATTTCTCCTTCTTAGAACACACGCATTCGATTCTGCAATACGTTTGAAATAAAAAACATCACGTTTTCATTGGAAATACTCGAAATTCGTCATCAAAACAATTTATTCAGTTTTGTAAATCTAAATAAGTGTTCAAAATTAATTTCAAGTTTTATTATTAAATTTCAAAAATACAAAATTCAGGCCATCATTTTGAACACTTATTTAGATTTACAAAACTGAATAAATTGTTTTGATGACGAATTTCGAGTATTTCCAATGAAAACGTGATGTTTTTTATTTCAAACGTATTGCAGAATCGAATGCGTGTGTTCTAAGAAGGAGAAATTGAAAAAATTGAATTTCGTCGATTGCAACGCCATCTATCATGAACCGAACAAAATATTTTATTCAAATCATACGTACTTTTAGTCGTAGAATCCGTATCTGCAATAAAAAATATGGCTTCCTATCTTAGTTTAAAAGTTACCCCCGCCCCACCTACAAAGCGGGGGTGGGGGACTTTTTTTTTTGCACTAATGTATTTCCCCCGCGGTATGATTAAATTTTGATTATGGACATTTTTTCCGTAGAGTGGCTATTTTTCGAGATATTTGTTCGTCTCAGTTTAAAAAAAACACCCGGTATAACAGGTGCATATAAGCATACATGTACGTATGTACATATACAAATCTCATACAAATAAATAAATATATACACAACATAAAAATAAAAATAAAAGCAACATATCAAGAAAATATTGATAGAAGAAATAGTCGCATTATGTATCATTCCATTATCCTATGTGATGTATTTATTATGATCACGACCAGAACATATGACTGTTCGTTACGATCTAGATTCATTATTGCGGTACAGAATACAGATTATATATAATCAAAAATATTATTAGCATAAAATTAAGCAATTGTGTCTTAACTATATTATTAGAAAGGTTGTGAACTTGGAACTTATTATTAATAGAAGGTTGGTTAGATGGTGTTTAAAAGACATTTTAAAAATAAAACAAAATTTATTTAAAAAAAAAAATTATAATTTGATAAAATTAAAAGAAAAATATTTAATTATTTATTACGTTTTGAATTATAAATGATGGTAGTATTTTTTAAATCTTCACATAAGTTATTTGTGTCGGTTTTAAAACTAATGTTATTACTTAAATTAGAAGTAATTTGGGCTGATTCTAAGATAAGCCTATTTTGTTTGTTGTTTTCTTTGTGAATAATTCTTGCTTCATGAAAATGAAACTTATGATCGTTCTCTAGTGATGAATGGCGAGGGCTGTCGTACAACTTTTACATCTCACATCATTTTGATGTTTTTGGATCCTTATACGTAATTTATTACTCGTTTCGCCAACATATACTTTTACATTCACCAGGAATTTCATACACTACGTTATGGTGATGATCAATCGGTATTTCGTCTTTTAATTTTGAGTAAGATCTGTACATTTTATTAGGAATTTTATATCCAATTTTGAAGTTTGGACTGTCTATTGGTTTAATTAATTTAACAATTTGCTGAGATAAATGATTAACATAAATCATACTATTGAATTTGTTAGTTGTGGGCCAGTATTAGTTATAGTGTTATTACAAGAATTTAGGTTGTTTGATTAGTGGAATGTTGTTTAGCTTTTAAATTTGACTTTTTAATTGTTTTATGTGGATAGTTATTTTTATGAAGAATATCTGTGATGGTTTTAATGTTGTCATTGTGAAATTCATTATTAGCCAATGACAATACTCTTCCGGCAAATGACTCGACCAAGTTCAACCTCATGTTTGGTGGATGGGATGCAATGAAATTCAAAATACGGTCTGAACTTGTACTACTTTTGAACTTTTGAGTCGTATTCAAAAAAGGTCTAGAAGTGTGATATCACACGATCTAGGTGTCCAATACAGTGGTCCGAAGCGTGAAATAAACTGCTCGCCAAAATGATTTTAGACCATAACTTAGTCTAAGCAAACACATTCCCAACAGAACGGTTATTTTCGTAATAAATCTGAACAACTTGTAGACGCTGGGCTCAGTCTTTCCATGGTGAAATGGTGAACAATATGAAATAAAAACACAAAAAAAAACAATTAAAAGAATCACCTCTAGTGGAATCACCCTTTATATGAACGATGAATTGGATGAAGTTATAAGTTCGGATGATAGTAATATACCCGAAAATTATTTAAATCTTATAATTAACTTAATAGAAATCATGGATGAGTATGATACCATTGTCCAGTAAATTCAATGAATTAACTGTATAATTTAGGTCGCAGATTATCGGAGTAGTACATCAACAAATATTTCTATACATTTTTTTAATATTCAACAAAAAAAATAAATATATTTTATATATAGTTTTTCATATATGTACATATACAAAAATTATGAACATGTTAATAAAAGAAATTTAGAACTATCTACCAACAATTCATTTAAAATTCATTATTTTCTTTTTATTAATTAAAAACTTCTTCAGCGACCTTATTGAGGCTCTCACTAATTTCTTCCATAGCACTTGCTGTTTTAGTTAACGAATATTTCATATTGTTCACTTGTAACTTTACACTACCGTGAAATTTTTACTGCAAGAATGGAAAGGATTTATGTACCCTAATACTATTTAAATGTATAAATTCAAAAATTAAAATTATACAATAAAAATATAAATAATTGTTTTGTATATCATAGTAACATTTTATTATATATTTGAAATTTAATAGACATTTTAACATATACACAAAGATTAGTTGTACTAGACTACTTTTGTAAGATCGTACAAGAGAATTAAAAGTTATTATAACTTGGCATGCTTAGAAATCCAAATTTAAAAATTGTATGTTATTTTATTTTTTATATTTATAACATGAACAAATAACATGATCCTAGAATACCGCCCATTATTATACAAGAAAATCCTCTTAAGGCGAAAATTAATAGGACCGACAATTTTTTCCGTCTTAAAGGGTTTTTCGGCCTTAAAGGATTTTTGTAAGATTTTCAAGTTAACTTTATCCATGTAAAATAAATATTGCATAGAATTAGTCGTTCTGCCATTTAATTTAATTTAGATATCATAACCTAAAAAATAATGCAGTGCTTTAAAAGTAAGTGATAAGCAAAAAATAAATGTGTTATTTTTATATTGGCTCCGGTCGAAGCAGTACATTTCATAACTAGATAGTATTAAACAGGGTATTACAAAATTGGATAAATTACAAAACTTGATGAAGTACGAAACAGTGGATGATACGAAACACTATATTACAAAACAAGATAAAGTTCTGGAATGTGCTCAAGTGGAACGGAATTAAGTTAATCTTTGACCGAATATTATGGAGAAACTCGTCATGTTGGATGGAAATGGAATTATAAAATGATTTTTGAATATTGTTCTAGAATTTGGTCAACTAGACCGAAACTGGCTATTTCATGATCAATTTTAATGAAACTCGACAAGTTGGATGAAAATAGAATTCTTAAAACGATTTTTAAAGTTATAGTTCTGGAATATGGTCAACTGAAAGGGAACTAGACGTTATCTTCACCGTATGTTGGTTGGAAATATAATCCAATTTCTATAAGATAATCTTTGCATAAAGTTATTAAATATGGTCAACTGAATGAAACTAGGTCCTTCCTATTTTGATTATGTGGTGGATGGAAATGGTACTTTATAATGATGATTATAGCTGCGTTTTTTTAAACAGAACTTCAAGTCCTATATATAACATCAGGAATAATACTGGGAAATATTATTTAATTTAATTTTGTTCTATTTATCTTGAATAATTTTAACTGGCCCTGTGGTCGGGGAGCATTCACATATCTCGTAAATCTAAATTGCACGAACATGTTTCCCAAGAATACCACCACAGTATCCTTTGCTTGTCGTAGGAGGCGACTAAACGGTTGGGTCGCTGGGCTGACGACCCGCATCCGTAAAAAAATAAAGTGTTTATACAGTCAACAAAAAGAAAAATGAATACCGCCAAAACAAGACCGGACCCCCGCTCAAGTACCCGGATACGAGATTTAGGATCGGCACGTGGAACGTGCAATCACTTAGAAAACCAGGAGCGTTGGAGGGCCTAATCACGTGCATGAAGGAGTATCGGCCGGAACTCGTTGCTCTTCAAAAAAACTCGCTGGCCTAAAAGTGGAGACCGTGTGTCCCAGGGCTTTACGTTGCTCTACAGTGGAGATGAACTCGGAAATCTTGGAGCTGGATTTCTTCTTGGGCCGCAGGTAAAGAACGCTGTTTTGGATTTCCAGGCAGTCAATAACCGATTGTGTAAGCTTCGCATCTATACCCGAATACGAGGTTAGAATGGTAATTGGGGACTTTAATGCTAGACCTGGCAGCTGCGACCGATAATGGTGAGAGAATGATGTAATTTGCGGTTGCTCATGATCTTAGGTTAGCAAGCACATTCTTCCCTCACAAACACATACATCTAGAGACATGGACACATCCTCGCGGAACTTCCCGCAGCCAAATTGACCATGTGATAGTTTCTAAAGGACGGGCTACGGTTGTGCAGGGTGTGAGAACTTATCGGGCAGCAACTAAAAACGTAGGCAGCGAACATCATTTGGTCGGTGCAAAACTACGATGGAAGTTTTCGTACCAGTCTGACTGCGTGAACTCTGTCTGGGAGGTACTGAAAACTTCGGTTGTCAGTGCTGCTCAACAGACTTTAGGTATAGTGAAAGTCAGACCCAAGAATGATTGGTTTGATGGCGAGTGTCGTCTTGCAGTTGAGCAACAAAATATAGCCCATAATGAAGTGCAACAACGTCTCACAATCGCGAGGAAAAACAAGGCTGCTCTTGCAAGAAGGGCAGCTAAGCGGATTCGTAGACGGAAGAAGCGAGAATGGTGGAAGGCCGAGGTTCTGAAAGTACAACACTCAGCAATGAGCGCAGTTCGCGTAATTTCTTTAAAGGAATTACTGGACTGCACCATAACTTCAGGCCTACGTCAACCGCCATTCGGGACCGGGATGGAAACCTCTGTGTCAACATCGACGCAGTACTTGACGCATGGAGTGGACACTTTACTGACCTGCTTGATGTACATCATGCGTCACAGACTGTTGTTGAGCCACCTCTAATACAGAATGTGGAGATTTGCACTGAGGAGCCATCCCATGAGGAATTCACTAAAGCCATGCCGAGATTGAAACGAAACCGGTCACCTGGAGTGAACTGCTTTAATTCGTAGCTCTTGATATTCGGAGGGGATACTTTGTGGAACTGTTTTTCGACCTTATTCGATTAGTATGGCGAACCGAAGTTATGCCTGACGAATGGAAAGTGGCCGCGATATGCTCCATCTTCAAGAAGGAAGACCGCTTGAAGTGTGTGAATTATCGCGGTATAGCTCTCCTTTGCACAGCACACTAGTTACTGTCATACATTGTATTGGATAGAATCACTCCTCTAGCGAAGGGCTTGGTTGGTGACTATCAAGGAGGATTTCGTCCGAATCGATCAGTCACCGATCAGGTCTTTTCGCTGCGGATGATTCTATCTAAATATTATGAGACATCCATCCCCGTACATCAGGTGTTCCTGGATTTCCGGCAGGCCTATGACTGGAATACCTAGGAATGCCAACAAAACTGGTACGACTATGTAGGATGACAGTGACGCAGTCTCAATGCTGTGTTAAAGTTGAGAACAGGCTATCGACAATTTTTGCAGTTAACGCGGGTGTTCGGCAGGGAGATGCTCTGTTCCCGATACTCTTTAATCTCATGTTGGAGTACATCTTTCGTAAAACAGAAACACCGCAGCGTAACATCTTATTTCACCAGTCCAATCAGGTGCTTGCATATGCAGATGACATATGCGTGATTGGACTGAATAGCAACGGAGTGAAAGAAATACTTGATCCGCTTGTAGAGTTTTCAGCTTCAGGTGGACGTCAGAACAATGAGTCCAAAATGAAATACCTGATCTCTGGTTTTAGGGACAATGGCACACCAGATTTTAGTAGTGGCCACCCCACGGTTGAGGGAGTGAGGAGGGTCAAATATTTGGGTTCTCTTATCAGTCACGATAACAGTGTGGGTGAGGATATTAAAGTGCGGCTGGCAGCTGGCAGTCGTTCTTTGTATCCTCTAAGGCCACTGCTAAAATCTAAACACTTATCAAGTGCCGTGAAGCTGAAGCTTTACAAAGCGTTGATCAGGCCCGTTGTTATGTTTGGATGTGAAAATTGGGCGCTGACGGATGAGTACGAGAGATGGCTCCTAACATTTGAGAGAAGAGTCATGCGTGCGATTTACGGCCCTAAACGCGAAATAGATGATACAATATCGAGATCAGACATTTGATGAAGATCCCCGATATTGTACATGAAGTAAGATCTTATCGAGTACGCTGGCTCGGGCACGTTCTGCGTACTGATCCGGAATGAATTGTGCAGCGATCTGTGAAAGGAGAGCCACCATATGGTAGGCGCAGAGGTCGTTGCCGGCGACGATGGCTCCACGGTGTAGAGAACGACTTGGCCTCTTCAGATTATCTTAGACTGTATGAAGACCATGCTTGGGATCGACACCGTTGGAGCCAAATTGTTGATTCAGTAAGGGGCCAGTAATGGCCTTTAAAACTGTTAAAAAAAAAAAATTCAACTTCTAACAATATTTTCTGACGTTTATTTTCAAATAATACAGGTTATTTAGATAAATACAATAAAAAATAATAATAATAGTGTTAAAGGCCATTACTGGCCCCTTACTGAATCAACAATCTGGCTCCAACGGTTTCGATCCTGAGCTTGGTCTTCATACTGTCTTAGACAATCTGAAGAGGCCAAGTCGTTCTCTACATCGTGGAGCCATCGTCGCCTGCAACGACCTCTGCGCCTACCATATGGTGGCTCTCCTTTCAGAGATCGCTGCACAATTCGTTCCGGATCAGCACGCAGAACGTGACCGAGCCAGCGTACTCGCTGAGATCTAACTTCATGTACAATATCGGGGATCTTCATCAGATCTCTGATCTCGAAATTGTACAGAGCTCGGTATGTACCATCTATTTCGCGTTTAGGGCCGTAAATCACACGCATGATTCTTCTCTCAAATGTAAGGAGCCATCTCTCGTACTCATCCGTCAGCGCCCAACTTTCACATCCAAACATAACAACGGGCCTGATCAACGCTTTGTAAAGCTTCAGCTTCACGGCACTTGATAAGTGTTTAGATTTTAGCAGTGGCGTTAGAGGATATAAAGAACGACTGCCAGCTGCCAGCCGCACTTTAATATCCTCACCCACACTGTTATCGTGAGTGATAAGAGAGCCCAAATATTTGAACCTCCTCACTCCCTCAAACGTGTGGTGGCCACTACTAAAATCTGGTGTGCCATTGTCTCTAAAACCAGAGATCAGGTATTTCGTTTTGGACTCATTGATCTGGAGTCCAACAGAAGCTGAAAACTCTACAAGCGGATCAAGTATTTCTTTCACTCCGTTGCTATTCAGTCCAATCACGCATATGTCATCTGCATATGCAAGCACTTGATTGGACTGGCGATATAAGATGTTGCGCTGAGGTGTTTCAGTTTTACGAAAGATGTACTCCAACATGAGATTAAAGAGTATCGGGGACAGAGCATCTCCCTGCCGAACACCCGAGTTAACTGCAAAAATTGTCGATAGCCTGTTCTCAACTTTAACACAGCATTGAGACTGCATCACTGTCATCCTACACAGTCATACCAATTTTGTTGGCATTCCTAGGTATTCCAGGGCAGACCACAAACTCTCTCGATTGATCGAGTCGTAGGCCTGCCGGAAATCCAGGAAAACCTGATGTACGGAGATGGATGTCTCATAATATTTAGATAGAATCATCCGCAGCGAAAAGACCTGATCAGTGACTGATCGATTCGGACGAAATCCTCCCTGATAGTCACGAACCAAGCCCTCCGCCAGAGGAGTGATTCTATCCAATAAAATGTATGACAGTAACTTGTATGCTGTGCAAAGGAGAGCTATACCGCGATAATTCTCACACTTCAAGCGGTCTCCCTTCTTGAAGATGGGGCATATCGCGGCCACTTTCCATTCATCAGGCATAACTTCGGTTCGCCATACTAATCGAATAAGGTCGAAAAGACAGTTCCACAAAGTATCCCCTCCGAATATCAAGAGCTCCGAATTAATGCAGTCCACTCCAGGTGAGCGGTTTCGTTTCATTCTCTGCATGGCCTTAGTGAATTCCTCATGGGATGGCTCCTCAGTGCAAATCTCCGCAGACTGTTTTAGATATGGCTCAACAACAGTCTGTGACGCATGATGAACATCAAGCAGCTCAGTAAAGTGTCCACTCCATGCGTCAAGTACTGCGTCGATGTTGACACAGAGGTTTCCATCCCGGTCCCGAATGGCGGTTGACGAAGGCCTGAAAGTATGGTGCAATCCAGTAATTCCTTTAAAGAAATTACGTGAACTGCGCTCATTGCTGAGTTGTTGTACTTTCAGAACCTCGGCCTTCCACCATTCTCGCTTCTTCCGTCTACAAATCCGCTTAGCTGCCCTTCTTGCAAGAGCTGCCTTGTTTTTCCTTGCGATTGTGAGACGTTGTTGCACTTCATTATGGGCTATATTTTGTTGCTCAACTGCAAGACGACACTCGTCATCAAACCAATCATTCTTGGGTCTGACTTTCACTATACCTAAAGTCTGTTGAGCAGCACTGACAACCGAAGTTTTCAGTACCTCCCAGACAGAGTTCACGCAGTCAGACTGGTAATTAGCTCCCTCAATGTTGTCGCTGACAAGATCCTGATATCGTTTCTTTTGATCTTCATTTATCAGACCTTCACAGTCGAAACGTTCCATCCGTTTCGCTGTGTTCCCCGACCTGTACGAAAACTTCCACCGTAGCTTTGCAGCGACCAAATAATGATCGCTGCCTACGTATTTGGTTGCTGACCGATAAGTTCTCACATCCTGCACAACCCGAGCTCGCCCTTTTGAAATTAACACGTGGTCAATTTGGCTCCGGGATGTTTTGCGAGGATGTGTCCATGTCTCTAGGTGTATCTGTTTGTGAGGGAAGAATGTGCTTGCTACTCTAAGATCATGAGCAATTGCAAAGTACATCATTCTCTCACCATTATCGGTCGCAGTTTCGTGTCGGGAGTACGGACCTATGTTTTCACACAAGTCGGCCTGATTTCTGCCAGCTCTAGCATTAAAGTCCCCAATTACCATTCTAACATCGTGTTCGGGTATAGATCCCATCAGATCGTCCAAGTCCATTGTAAAATGAGTCTTTATCTTGGGGCTGGCTGACTTCTGTGGGCGCATGTACACAAATTATCGACAGGTTGGCTAACTTCATGCGCAGGCGAAGCATACACAATCGGTTATTGACTGCTTGAAAATCCAAAACAGCCTTCTTTACCTGCGGCCCAAGAAGAAATCCAGCTCCAAAATAATATAAAATTGTGTATACAATACTAACCCTAGCAAAAAAAAAATGCCCATGTGTAGATATAAAATTAAAAACTCAAGTGAAGAATAAAAATAATAAATAGAAATACTATAATATAAATTGTATACGAGTATATGCCTATTCGTCCCACTCCGCAACAAATAAATTCAATGCAAAATCGAAAAAATATTTTTTGAGTAATTTTATCCCATACAAAATACTATTCTCATTAATTATTTTTCTATGGTAAAAGGTCAAAAACGCATCGAAATAATATTGAACTCATTTTTGGTTCGTATGTTTCTCCGCCGTAAAGGGGCTGATACATATTGGATTTCCTGGTTAGCTGATTTTCACGTATCATATCAATCGGTCAATAAAATTTACAAAATGTAAAAATTCTGCTACAATAAAAGATAACTGTCAAAACGAAACCTTTAACCCATAACTATTAAATAAAAAGTATACAGAATTATGTAAATCATCAATATTAATATTCTATCCTATTTTGAAATAAGCCAAATCCAAGGCCCTCCCAAATGTCCCCACCTGTCCCTTGCCAGCGACTATAACTACTTTCTTTAAACTTTGTACATGTAAGTGTATATCAATATAAGAAAAAAACAATTGGGCGTTACATTAATAGCAGCTATGAACTCAGCTGTATTTTGTGGTAGACCATAGAAAGTTAAGAGGCATATCTTCGATCGGGTCGCAAATAAACAATAAACAACTTGCGACTCAATTTTTATCTTCAGTATTAATTGTCTTGACTTTCTATGTTTAATTTGCAACTTCAAAATTTTAGTAGCAATCTTCTCATGATTTTTCTCTACATTTCTCCAAAAACAAATAACTTTTCAATAAAAACATTAGATTCAAATTTGCATGATAGAATTAATAAAATAATAGTCATATGTTTGAGTAGCAAATAATTTACTTGTGATCTGATACGAGGATATACCCACCCCTAAGTACATATTTAACTAAATTATTCTTGATTCATTTATTTCAATTCGTAGTATATTTAGATAACTCGTTTGATCAGGCTTGTCGAATGGCATAATTTTATCATTATTAGCAACATAATCATGGAATTCTTTATGTACATTAAAATATTGATTATTTTTTTATACATAGATTACCAATTCTGATTTTATTTTGCTAACATTATGATTATTGTAGGTTTTGCTAATTTAGAAACCAATTGAAATTTATTGATTTTATTATCATTAATCCAAATTTCGGATTAATAAAATGTATTTCCGTCTTTCTTGGTTGAGTAACAACCAATTTTGTCCAATAAATCATATTTCTTGAATTGGTAAATTACGCTCTTTTTTATTTTAAAATGATTTGTTTTCTCTTTTATCTAAGACTGTTCCAAGAAAGTCATTTTTTTCAGTTTTAGATTTTTAATGCTTATATTATCTGCTGCGAGTTGTTTGTTTGAAAATCAAAAATTCTAATTAATAATTTTATACTAAATCACGCTTTATGAGTAATTCAGAACTTTTTAAATAAAATATAAAATTTCTGATTCAACCATTTCTTCATTAGTTCAGATTCTAAACGTAGTAGTCATATTGGAAGGTTTTCAACATGGTTTTATCGTTCGTCGAAAGGTAAGCAAAAATTATGCTTAAAATCAAAATGAGTTGACATTTGTATGCTTTCGAATTGAAAGCTTTTATTCTTTATTGCCTTAAATTTACATGAAGTATATCATAAACTAATTTGCGAATTATGCGAAATGTTTTAAAAACGAACATTAATTAAAAATGTCATTAAATAAATGTAATTTAGTAATTGTTCTAATGAATTTTTAAACAACTTATTTGCAGATCGTGTCAATGAATATTCTGATGAAGATGAAGAAGGTGAATTTAGTTCAGGCGAAGAAAATGATGAAGGGACTGACGTCGGACTCTATACAAAACGTGGCAAATATCGAAAATTGGATAGAACATCCGGTGAAATGGATGACATGCCAATGGGTAATAATCCGGTAGATAGCGATAGCGAATTTGAAAATATGGCTAAGGATAAGGGATCACGAGCTAAAATTAGTCAGGTATAGAAGATACAAAAAAATAATTATGTACACAGTAATTATAAACAATATTAAAAAAAAACGTAATGAAATATTTTATTTATAGCAACGAAATTTTAAACAAAAAATTAAAGCACTTTTAAAAAGGTTTCGTGTACCAGACGAATTGGACGGTGCAGTCTCTCGAGGTACAGGTACGTTACGTGGGGAACGTGAACTTGACGCACTTTTTCAAGAACTCGAATCATTGTCGTGTGGGGAAGGTGAAGATTCTGGACCAGATATTGATAGTTTATCAATTGGTTCGACGCCAAAACCGTCACTTCGGCCATTTTTTACAAATACGCGAAGTATGCTCCATGATAATTTAACAGGTGAGATATTTATTCTTAGTCTAAACATTTAAAAAAATGTTATTTATGTGTGCTCTATTAAAATTGAACGGTTTTTCTTTAATATATTGTATTTTAATAAATAATAAGTTCATATTTTTATTTTTACTGTTACATATATGTAAATTAATAATACGCGCATGGCTTATGTCTATATATACATATATAAGTATATTAGCTAATCGACATAGAACTGTTAAATCGAAAATATTTGTTTTTGTAATGTTATGTTTTTAATCGGGTTATTATTTTATGTTAGAATAGTAGAAAAATATTGGTTTGTTATTTTACGATATATCAGTCGGCGCCATGATTTGGCCCTTACTTCGATGTAATTGAATTTTTGTGTATCTATCTAGTTTTTTGTCACTCCTGTCACTTCGGTTGCTTAATCAATTTGCGCTTAATTCAGTGGCTTATTATACTAGTGACATAGCTAAAATAACTTAGTATAAAGGTAAGTTGTATGCTTACTACAAATTTTGAAACCTAACTGAAATATCCAGTTTTGCAAATTTTCTAACTAAGATAGCACGATTCTTCAATTCTATCTATACTTACAATCATTATAAAATGTTATCCGAAATGTTTCAGTTTTTTTATTGATTAACAGCCTATATAAGATTTTTATATTGTAAACGACTAAATTAAATTAAACGACTAAATTAAATTAAATTAACACTCTAGCTTAAGTTTTAATATTCACGTTTAAATCATTAAACCAAGTTTTTAGATTGGATAATACTATTCAAGTTTAGTTAAACTTATCGATTTTCATTCTTGCTTCACGAAATTGTGCTGCGGTACAGCGGTATCGTAAAATACAGAGCAAACAATAAAAAAAACTTGTTTTATTGGTACGTCACTGTAGTACGATTGTGTAAGATAAATACATTTTTATTTTGTTATGTTGCGACATAACAAAAATTATTTTTTTATTCAATAATTTAAACTGCGGTCTTTTCGCTGCGGATGATTCTATCTAAATATTATGAAACGTCCATCCTCGTACACCTAGTGTACCTGGAATTCTGGCAGGCCGTGTAGAATGACAATCACGTAGTCTCAATGCTGTGTTAAAGTTAAGAACAGACTACCGAGAATTTTTGCAGTTAACTCGGGCGTTCGGCAGAGAGATGCTCTGTCTCCGATACTCTTTCATCTTGGAGTACATCTTTCGTAAAACTGAAACACTTTATCGCAACATCTTATATCGAGTCCAATCAGGTGCTTGCATATGCAGATGGCATATGAGTGATTGGACAGAATATAGCTACGGAGTGAAGGAAATACTTGATACGCTTGTATAGTTGTCGTCAGCTTCTGTTGAACTCCAGATCAATGAATCTAAAACAAACTGCATAATGTCTGATTACAGGCACAATGGTACAACAGAATTTAGTAGTGGCCTTACACGTTTGAGGGAGTGAGGAGGTTCAAATATTTCCGCTCTCTTATCACTCACGATAACAGTGTAGGTATTAAAGTACGGTTGGTAGCTGTCAGTCATGCTTTGTATCCTCTAAGACCACTAAAATCAAAACACCTATTAAGTGCCATGAAGCTGAAGCTTTACAAAGCGTTGATCAGGCTCGTTGATAAAAAGTTGAAAAAAGTGTGTAAGTTGGGCGCTGACGAGTACGAAAGATCGATCCTTACATTTGAGAGAAGAATCATGCGTGTTATTTACGGCCCAAAACGCGAAGTAGATGATACATACCGAACTCTGTACAATATCGAGATCAGATATCTGATGATGATCCCCGACATTGTACATGAAGTAAGATCTCAGTGAGTACGCTGGCTCGATTATGTTCTGCGTGCTGATTCGGAACGAATTTTGCAGCGGTTTCTGAAAGGAAAGCCACAGATTGTCTAAGACAGCATGAAGACTAAGCTCAGGATCGAAACCTTTGGAGCCATATTGTTGACTCAGTAAGGGGAAAGTAATGGCCTTTTAAAAACTGATTATTATATCATTTTATTATTTTTATTGTCCATTATCAATTGTACTGTAATATCATACCAACAACAAAAACAAACATTATTTTCTGTGAAGCTTTCTTCAGTTAAATTCTTTTCATCTTTAAAAATTGCATTTATATGTGTAATACAAGATCTGCCAAATAACCACTTGGGTTTTCTTGCCAACTTAAGATGCATCTACTCTAGGCCGAACCAT
The DNA here is from genome assembly GCA_951394425.1 of Tipula unca. Classification (NCBI taxonomy): domain Eukaryota; kingdom Metazoa; phylum Arthropoda; class Insecta; order Diptera; family Tipulidae; genus Tipula; species Tipula unca. The sequence goes on from OX596381.1 coordinate 107,955,583, forward strand.
ACTGATCAGCACTGCCGCTTGACAAAATCAATCTGGTTTGTTGAAAATTCTGTCTACGTCTTCGTATCAAAGAAACACTAATCGGCTTTGACAACATTTCTTCGTTTTTATTTGAAATTTTTGTCGTCTTGAAGTTTTTGTTCAATATGTAGAATTTTATTTTCAGATTACGTTTATTGGGATAAATGTAATTTTTTAAAATTCGAGTGAATGTAATACATATTTCAAAATTCTAGTTATCAGTTTTTCCGTTATAGCATTTTATTAAGACAGAGTAGTTCTGTTTTAACGCTTATAACTTGAATGGTTGGCCAACCAGTGCGACGTGGTACAACTAAAATCACCTTTGTTTTGATCAAGGAATCGAACGGTTCCACTCTTATCAGCAAATATTGGGACACAAAGTTTTCCAAGGTTTTATTGAAAAGTGTAAATCTTCCGATTAGTTATGGAATATATTTCATTCAAATGGCTGCTTCGGTTAGCTTGCTGTAACTATCCTGTGAATTCAATTGTAGATAGAAAATTATTTGTTTATAATAATAGTTTCTCTGGATTAAAAAATAGGAATGTTTTTAATGGTAAATCTAAATACATTCGTACCACTGAAATGTTATTTTACATAGAAGTATATTGTAAAGGAGTTCGAACTATGGTATTTTTCGATAAAAGATAAATATTTATTATAATATAGGGAGTCCATTGGGACGACTCCAATTGAGTAGGGCGTGTAGCTGGCTCAATGTCATGAAAAAAATTACATTTCGGATATGTCCGGAAATGAACCATTAATGTCCGAAAATGAACCGTTAATGTCCGAAAATGAACCCACTTAAATTGCATTTCAAAATTTTTAGCATGACAAAATGCCTAATCATATAAATTCCAATAATTCTTCAATAAATTAAGATCACTCAATGGGTTTTGTATAATTTTAAAGATACAGAGTTCTTCTTTTTTCTCCAGAAGTACGAATATCATGTATAGTATTTTCCATAAAGGGAACATTGGTGGAATTAAAGAAATTGTGAAAAAATTGAAAATAAATATCATTTAACTCAGTTTTTCTCGAAAAAATCACTTTATAATTTTGTTTTTTATTTCAAATTTAAATTTCACACGATTTACTAAAAAAAATTGTTTCGGCACTTTTTAATTATCACGCAGTGTTTGAGATATTAACATTTCAATGTTGCATTTGTTGAAAAAAAAAATGATAAGTTGTTATAAGTAAAAAAAAGTATAATTTCGTCTATTTTAACTCGAATCCAGCATAAAAAATTGCATAATAGTGTTAATATCTTAAAAACTATGCGTGATTATTTTATATAATTTTTTTTAAAATCGCCTGTTAAATTTAATTTTGAAATAAAAAATAAAAATTATTAAGTGAGTTTTTCTAGTAAAAATTAGTTAAATGATTTGTATTTTCATTTTTTGCACAATTTAATTAATTCCACCAATGTTTTCTTTATGGGAAATACTATGCGTGGTACTCTTACTTCCAGAGATGAAAGAAGAACTCTGTATCTTTAAAATTATACTAAATCAATTGAGTTATTTTAATTTTTAGAAGAGTTAATGTTAATACATTTACATGATTCAATCAAGATGTTGTGCCGTGCTATAAATTTTGAAATGCAATTTAACTTGGTAACGGTTCATTTCCGGACATACATATGCGTGGTAGTTTTTTTTCATGACATTGACCAAGCTACACGCCCTACTCGTTTGGACTCGTCGCAATGGACACAGAGTGTCCTGTATACAAATTTATTTAAAAAATTAATAAATTACATGTACATAATATTTAAAAAACAAAATTATGTATTGCATGGCTTTTCGTTTTTCTTTTTAATTTTATTTTTCAGGTATACAAGAATTTACAACGCCTGAAAAAAATGAAAATAATATTGAAAAAAAGACGGCTGTATTAACATCACCAGGTCGGTGTATTTTTTTTTATAAATATGCAGCTTTATTTATTACACATAACTATCGATACCGTGAATAAAAACAATAAATAATATTTATACATACATTACGTATCGGTATACATACATACTTTTTATAGATAATTAAAAATTATATTTTTTTGCCTTACATAATATATTTTTAGAGTATAATATGTATGTATAACATTTTTATTTTTGTTTTTATATTAAATTTAATAATATAAAATATTTGTCCTGTTAAAAATACTATTATTAATTATGATTTAATTATAACGCATTTATTAGAATTAAATATTGTGCATTTAGAAATATATATTTTTGTTTTGGTATGTATTATTATATCTAATGTTTTGATTATCAGTACATGTGTTAATGAAATTAACATTTATTGTTAATACTTATTTAAATATGTTTCATTGGGATGGATCACACGTTTAAAAATCAATTTGATAAAAAATTGAAACCCACAAAAGATCAATAAGCTAGGTTAGTTTAATTTAGTCAAATTTTTTATGGTCTAATATAATCAAATATAAAAGCGGCATCAATCTGTTAGTCCGAAATAGTGGAATATTAAAAAAAAATCATCGCTGTTCACGGATAACATCGGCATGTCCTGAGAGAACGATCATGTCAAACCGATGATATCGTTTAAGTCGTTTTTAAAGCTTTAGAAATGGTGATGCAACTGCCATTTTCAGTTTTAAATTAATTTGAACGTTATGTAATTGAATCCAATTGATCTTTCTGTTGGTAATTTGAAAACGTTACATATGTACATATACCGTAGATCCATCCCAATATGAATACAATCTATAGTTATTAATTAAATTTCACATAAAATATACTTTTTGATAAAAAAAAAAAATTCTAACAGAGAGAAGTGGAACTAACGAATGGCGTGGCGATAGTTCAGGGAATGAAGGAGGTACCGTAAATACAGATCCAGAGGCACCAAATTCCGATCCACAATGCACTGGTAGCCCACCACGAGAAAAAGAAGTTTCAACGGAAAAGCGAAACAAATTGTTTCGGACCTCAAGCAATACGCCAAGTGGAGGCAAAAAAAAACATTCCTTAAGTTTATCTGCTGATCAGCCAATTAAATCAATTCTCGACACATGCTTATCTCCAACAAATGTAGAACCGCGTAAAACCCTGTTGGAACAATTATCACGAACCTTTGCAACAGAAGAAACCATATTACCCGATATTGTTAGTCTGATAGGACCACCGGAACCACATATTGGTGCACTAGCACCCCGTTTAGCTCCGCTTTTAGCGACAGTATTACGGCCAACATTTTTAACGCAAAATACCGCCGAAGTTAGAGTTGTACTACAAGCGTTGATGAATAAAATACAGAAATAGTAAATAGTTTGAAATCGTTTTGTGCGGTAGAATATATACTATATTATATTCTTGATTATTATTGCAGCTGTAATTCAACCGCAAAACCTCCAACGACCATAAAAACAATTTTGTTTGGCGGTGATTGGCTACAAGGTGCAGTATTACGACATTATGTCGATTTACTTGGTGTGCGGCCACCGGACTGGGTACACCATTTGCGTTTTTATATAATTCCAGCCGGTTAGTAAAAATGATTACTTGTGTTTGATTGATTAAATATATCTCAATTTTCTGGTACACATCTAGGGTCAAGCTCAATTTCACGTTATTTAAGTACCATAGATCCTACATATAGTAGCATGTTTAATACTGACAGTTGGCATCAGTTATGTGAGCGTGCAGCAATAATTGAATCAGTTCAAGCCAAGAGTGATATTGTAGATATAACAAACCGAATACAACGATATGTACATAGCGCTGGGCCGTGTATTCAAATTCCAATTGCAGAAGCAATGGTTAATTACAAAGATGAAGATTCATGTCAAATTTTTGTGCCATTTGTAAATGTAGGGGGAATTGTGCTAATTAATTTTAAATTATATAAATTATTTAATTTTTTTTTACACAGGATGTTAGAATAGGATGTACCGATAGTGCACAATTATCTTTAGATCTTGAAGAAAGTTTAACCTCATCATCGTTACAGAGTGGATCATTTTTATCAAGTTCTCCGCCACAGAGTGGTCGCCAATCACCTCCGTTACCAACAATACCAGCCTCAATACAACAAGTTCAAGAATCTCTAGAACTTCAAATTGACTATTGGCCAATGGTGAGACCAAACGAAAAGGAAAAAAGTCAAACAAAAGGACAGGATCAAGGCAAAAACAGTATTAAGAGTACATTTAGAAGTTTACAAGTAAGTTTAAAAAAGATTTGTGGATTTGTCCGAACAGTTCCCTTCAATTAGTTTTAATTTTTATTCTACAGGTCTGTAGATTACCAATGAACTCTACCCAAATTGTTGATGCATCACCTGGTTTGACATTGAACTATGCCACCAAGGAGAAAAAGCAAAAAAGTAATTTAATTGTTTTAATTATGTTTATTAATATTCAAATAATGTCATCGTCCTCGTTGGCAAAGTAAGTAGCAAAGATATTCAGAGGTCCTGAGTTCGATTTCCTGTGGTAAACAAGATTGAATATTTTTAATTTGTAAGTAATTTTGTTTGTCCGGGTTTGCACAAATGGTAAAACTCATTGATGATGACTATCACCATTTCTATATGATGACAATCAACTTTACTACCACTTTCCACTTGTTGCAATTGGTGATAAAATTTCGATCGTAATGGTTTATTAATTTGATTTTGAAGGAAATTATTATTTCTTAAATTTTTATTTCTATCGGGTTTTCTCAACTCTTTCGCAGTTTGCTTGTTAGTGTCCTTACGCCGTTATCAGCTAAATCGAAAACGAATAGCTACAAATCAGTTTTTTACTGACCATCGGCACATTACATAGCTCTATGCCAGCCTATAAATATTGACATGAACAATGACGCGGCTCATGGTTTCTTCAATCTGAACACGGGGTCATAGATGTGTTTCGCACACGCTACCTTCCGATCCAAACACCACAACTTTAACCAATAGTAGTAGTTAAAACCAATTTTGTAAGAGAAATCAATCTATTAGATATTCTTGTGTTAAATTTATATATTTTTCATTAATTAGAAATTAGGCACGGCAGTGGAAAATATCAACTAAATTTTGACGCGAGCAGCTTATAGCAAATATCACAGTGGTATAAATTTATTTATAGTAAATTAAATTTATACTATTAAAAAATATTATACATATACTCATATGTTGTATTATTAAATTTTAACGAATTTACATCTACATTATTGATTTTATGTGTAAACATTTTATTGTTTTAGTATTATTTTTCTCTATAATGAATTGTACTAACTAAATTTTGTAATTAACCTCCTCATTAATAGCAGTATTTGTTGCCATTTGAGCTCATCTGGATCAAACCATGTTCACGTTGCTTTCATTTCTATAGCCGCATTTCTTGAAACTAGAAAATCGTTTTGATACTTAGAAAATTCGAAGTCCAAAATATTGCTTGTTTTGTTCAACCGTTTGGCCATTCGGTTGTATTCTCATCATACACAGTGCGATGTTGGTCCAATTAAATTAAATTAATCTGACGAATAATCTTAGTTGGAACATGAAGGGAGATGTTTCTAATAGTTTGCTACCATTGAACTATCCAGTTGTTTTCTTCGGTTATTCAGTGTTGCAATTTGATATTTATGACATCTTCAATATAAGGTGGTAGCCGATAAATATTCTCGTGTTATGGTAATCATAATTCCAGCCGTCTTTTCCAGCGATGTATAACAAAAACTTTTTTTGAATGCTAATAAGATAGGCAACCTGCCTCCTATCTTACCGCTTCTATCGAGAGTCAAATTTCTTTATACTTATACTATATTTTTTTAATTAGGGTGCGAATCGTGAGTGCAGCGAACCGACATTTGTTTAAAAGTTTATAAATAAGCAACGCGCAATGACTTTTTATATAAACTAATTTGTAATAAAAAAAATATTATAATTACCTATGAAGTGAGTTATATATAAATAAACCCTGTTGGAACAATTGTTATTATGAATTATATATACAGGTACTCGACCTACGTCAGTTTGATTTATGTCGATTTCAACTTATTTATGGCGCTTATATATTATTGTCTGACAGGTTGTAAATATAATTTGTAGATTTTGGTATATTAATTACATGTATATGGAAAATTATACAAATATAATCTGGTTAATGATAATCTCTCGTCGACGCCGTGCAAAATTTAAAAATGTGTAAATTTTAATATTCGATTTTTATTTAATGTTGTGTCTGCTTTGTTGTTTTGAACGATTTTTATAATAATCTAATGGGTTTTACCAGTACAGCTAGTTCAGCTTTAAATATATTTGAATAAATATTTATTTAAAAATTTACGCCACACAATTTGTGTGAAAAAAGTTGGTTTCGAAAAGCAGCAAATTAGTTTATTATTTCCTCTCCTAATATCTATCCTAATAAATGAGTTTGTGAATTTAACAAGCTACAATGCTATTAATTTTCAATGGAAGCTTATAGATGCAAATAGATAATACGGTATAGAGTTTATATAAATTGTGTTCTTTGTTTTTTTGGCTTTGCCATTAATAATTATAATTTTTACTCGTCCGAGTATTTTAATATATGACGGATTATAATATCTCTATGCAGATCATTTGCCCATGAAACTTTAATTGATCTCATGATGAGGAATCAAAAACCTTGGAATTCAATCAAATTTCTTGTTGGCAATTAAAATATGTACAATATTCCATTGTATTAAATTTAAAATTTTTTTATTTTCTTATTATCCGTGTTAAATAAATAAAAGAATTTGAAACCAATTAACACCTGCAAATTAAAAAGTAAACAAAATCAGCTGATACATGTTGTTTTTGTTCAATTTGTCAATTCAAGCATTTTTGTATATTTTCCTATGGAATCATATTGGATAGTAGTTTTCAACAAATTCAATTCTTAATTTTGCTTGCCAGTGTTTTTAATAGTTTAATTTTAAATTTGCAAGGAAGCATTTATTTTTCTTGTGATAGAAAGAGGAAACATCTGACAACCAGTTTGTTTTTATAAAAAATATTGTTGTTAGTATTGGTAATTAAAAACAAAATCATAACAACAAATATTTCATTCCTTTCTAGCTACATCTGTCCTTAAATAAATTAACATCTGTCCTTAAATAGCGACTCAACTCTGTCCTTAAAAACTTGAATACATTGTATTAGCTCTTCTTTAATCACCTATAAAATGGAACAAAATACTGATGTTGTGGTTTTTCGCAGTGGTACCCTCTCTATATATTCAATCAACAGTTGAACGTATGACGCCAACAATTTCTAGTTTGATTTAGAAGTTTATTTTAGTCTTATTCATATTTATAATTAAATCTGCATTCAAGGTGCGTACATGATACAAAAAATAAAAATTCTGATGCACAAAAATTCACCACGAAGTTAGCTGTATGAGTTGAAATATTCACTACTCGAAATATAATTTAATCAGTATAGCCTTTGTAAATAACGAAAATATTATGACTTTTGATTGAAAACTTTTGTTTAACTATATACTCAAAATGACAATTCTTTGTTTATTTACGAATAAACAAGCAACAAAACAAGTTTCTATTTTTGAATTTCTGATAAAGGAACATTTTTTTAGGCAAAATATGTTCCATTGACGAAAAAATAGCAAAACAGGTATAATTTTCAGTTTTGTTAATATGGCTACCCTGGTGAAATTTTATTCGAGTTGAGAATATTTCAACTCAGATAGCTAGCTTCGTGGTGAATTTTTGTGCATCAGAAATTTATTTTTTTGGTATCGTGAACGCGGCTTCAGGAACTCATCACTAGGTTGAGTACAAAAATGTTGTATCTTTCATTTGATGCCTCACGACATCTGAATCGCATCGGTTTGGTAATTTTACTATTTTAAACGTCTTACATCCTTAATAGCAAAATCTTTAAAAAATTATATACGAACCAATAGATCAAGTTTAATTAAAACGAAAATTTTAATGCTAACAAGCAAAGATTTTTTACGATTGTCTTATTAACCATTTTTTTTTCTAAAACGGGGGTTCCCTGATATTCTTTGTTTTCAAAATTTTATCAAGCATTTCGGTAATTTATCGGTCAAGAAACTTCATGCATCGAGGGTTTCGCAAAATTCGTATAAGTTTTTTGAACCAATTTTATTTGGAAAATAATCAATTTATAAAAATTTATTTGAGCTCAAGTTTATTAAACAGAAATTTTAAAGTTTGAGTATTAATGTTTTTTGAGTTTTAGAAATGTGTACTACATGAAGAAGTATAGAAAATGCAATCGGCGGGACAACAGGCCAATAAAAATTACAAATATGTAGACATCCGGGAGTTTTCGACGCTTTCTAACAAATCGTCAGAATTACCCGTGAAAAATTTTGAATTGAATGAAGTTAAGATTCTAAATAATTTCATTCATATTTTGACATCAAATTCACCAAAAATAATAGTTGGCAGCACGGTTGACAAGATTTTAGTAGAACTAAATTTAAAATTGTCTGTAGTATTTTAGGATATAATAAAAACATATTGTTGCCTGAGGTTTTCCCTTGGGTTCCCTTTAATCCAGCTGCCATCCTCCTCTTCTTCTTAAAAAATGTTTGAGTATGCCACTGCTCATGGAAATTTTGATCTATAGATGGTTTAGTAAAATACATGATGGAAGAAATAGAACAAAAACAGTAATTTCTTGTTTTAACGAATACGCATACATACTCGTATGTAGGTGTATTCATTAAATGGTTGTCGGTGGTTCTATTACATGTTCCACTATGCGGACGTGGAATTCTTATTGGCCTATTATTTATAGAAAATAATAATTATAAATCCACAAAATATGTCTGAAAATTATTAAGCAAAAAAAACCTAAAGGCATTTAAAATAATTTTTATAATATTGAACAACATCAATTTAAAAAATTCCTTAGTGAAGTAACGAATTTTGAATAGATTTTACTTAAAATACAAAACAATAAAATTTAGAAATTCAAGCATAAATATCACAATTAATTTTACCATTAAACAGTATTTTCAGATGAAATAATTTATAGAATTCTATTTCTAATTTACAATTTAAACTATAGATCAACATCTATACGATTTAATATTTGTATAACAACCAATATATTCTTTTAATTCTAGTTATGCGATTGGGTAAAAAGAAGGAGAAAGATCGAGATATGGAGAGGGAAATAAGTGTTGATAATATATCGAGACTCATTTGTTCACCTAAACAATCTCATCCTGTTCCATTAAGAGGTAAATATAATAAATCACGGATTTGTCGATCGTCACAAAATAATAAATTTTATATTTACTTTATTCATTTCAGTTTACATTGACGGAACCGAATGGACTGGAGTAAAATTTTTCCAATTATCATACCAATGGCAAACTCATGTAAAATATTTTCCAGTTGGTATAATTGCGCCAATGTTACCATCTGAATTGACCTAGTCATTTTATAGTAATAATTATTATAAATATAAAAAAGTATATCTTTAATAATTATATTAATATATACATATGTATATTAAAGCGTTATTAATTAAATTAAAAATATATTAATTTTTATGTTGAAAACTATTTAAAATTTTTGTAATCAACATTAATTTTAATTATTATTATTACACAAAAAATATATTATTATAAATAATAAAATAAACAAAATTGTTAAATTATACATACATAATAATTATTAAATAAGAAGGAAAAATTATGAAAATTTCTAGTCCAGAGAATAATTTTTAGGAATTCAATTAAGAACATTTTATTTTATTTTTGTTTAAATTATCAAACAAAAAACCAAGCGATAGAAATTTTATATCGATTCTGTAATAATATTATGATTTTTATAAATATTTATACTATTATACTGTGTGTGGGAGTGTGTATGTACATATATCCTTTTTACTATTTAATTTTTATTTTCGAATTTTAATTTGAAAGGAGTCATTTTAAACAATTATTTTAGTTTTATTATTATATTATTATTTTTTGTTTGTGTTAATAATATGCTACTTATATAGAAAATTATCAATTTCATTGAATTTAACAAAAAAAAATTTATTTTATAAATTGTATCAAGGTCGGCTGATATGTAAATGGGATTGGGAGGTTGGGTAATTAGGTATGTATGATGTTCAGTTTATTCATATACATACATATATTTTACTGGGAAGTATTTAAATTGTTTGTAACAACTCTAATCTGAATGATTTTAATCGTATTTTTACTATTGCTCAGTTAATTTTATCGTCAAAGAAATTTTACGTATCATTAATGTATAGATATGTAACCCTCCACCACTCCAATAATACTAATTTATGCAAATTTGTTTGTAATTTTCGGTTTGTTTAATTGATTAATTGTCAAATAAACTTTTAACATTAAAAATTACAAAGAAATTTGCATAACTAATATCGTTAGTGAATTACATTCTACACCAACGGCAATAAAACAATTCCCCAAGCCAAATTTCATTGGGAAAAAACAATATTATTGGTTTATTTACAAAAACAAGCAACGATTATAGGTTGCAATTGCATTACCGGCATCTCAACAATGCTGTGTACATTTTTAAAACCATGCTGTGCTAAATTGACAGCACATCAATCACTCAGGCAAATTACACTAAACAATTGTTCAAAAAAACAAATAAACATTTAATTATTAAAATAATAGTCAAATACATTATAATGATAAACTATACGCAACAATTAACACACCTATACGCAACAGGACAATATATTTTATACAATCTATAAAAAAACATTAGAATATAAAAATTAATAAATAAATATTGGCGTGAAACATTTACAAAAAATACCCTCGTATAATTATTATTAGTATTAAATCCACAAAACCACAAAAAAATGAAAATACTGTCTGTGCACGAAGAGTTAACGCCTTATTTTTAATGAGTCTTAGGCTGTTTTCGAAACCGATACTTATTTGAAACTTTTTTGCCGCCATCTTAAATAATGTCGATTTTCTTTGGTTTTAAGCCGTGTGCTCGAGATCGGATTTACATCCTAGGAAATCAAAGCCGATCTCTTTGAGTTGAAATAAATTTAACTTTCAAGGTGCCTGTTCTGCGGTACCTAACAAAACAAAATTTTTTTAAAATTTTGAAAGTCATACCAACAAAACAAAAATTTTTTATTTTATTTTTTAGCTCTTTTTGTGGCTCAATTGATGTTTTAAATCTTTATGGAAACAAAGTAGCTATAAATATTTTTGTTTGTAGCTGTCATCATAATATCTATTATCTGTGTATGTTGTGAATGTTCATGTAAGTTAAAAATATATATTTTATTTTTAATTATATTTATTAACTTCAAAAAATAAGCCACAAATAGAGCTAAAAAATATATTTATTTTTTTTGTTTCGTTGGTATGACACTAGTACAATTTCAAAAGTTGAAAAAAATTTAACTTTGTTATGTTAGCCAGCGGGCCAAATGTCCCGAACAATTTCGTGAAGGCACCTTGAAGCCGTGTCCTCGAGATCGAATTTATTTCCTAGGAAATCATAGCCGATCTCTCTCCCTATCAAATCAATTAAAATGACGAAAAACACGCCCCTTTTTCTCTTTAAGTTGAAATATATTTAAGTAAGCAAACAACTTACAGACGACCAACTTAATCACACAAAAATTTTCTTAATCACACAAAAATTCTCTTAATCACACAAAAATTCTCTTAATCACACAAAAATTCTCTTAATCACAAAAATTCTCTTAATCACAAAAATTCTCTTAATCACACAAAAATTCTCTCAGAGAGAGGGATCGAATATGATTTCCTATGAAATAAATTCGATCTCGAGGACACGGCTTACAACAAATATCAATTATTTTCTTGCCAATCGAAAACGAAAAATAATTGATTATTTTTTGTCTTTGTGTTGGTATTTTGACCTTTTGTTTTCTGTCAGTTTAATGTGAATTTCATGTGAATGAAATAAATATAATGAATCTTTTTGTGTTTTATTTATTATAATGTATCTGTTATTTATAATTTATATGTAATATTTTTGCTTTAAATTTTAAAAACTAGAACCAATTCGATTGCGTTTTACTTGGCCCAAATGCTTCAATACATTATCAGTTACATTTTCTCCCGAGTTATCAGTTGAATCATTTTGTTCTGTCGATGTTATCTGCTGATCTTGTGTACGATCTGAGGTAATGTTTGATGCCTCACCCCATAAATCGCCACTGCCAATGCAGACTACCTCTTCAACAAAATTATGGACAACTATTATGGACAAATTATTATAACCACACAGCAAGATAAAATGGAATTGGACATAAAAATGGCGAGGCGTCTATTTGTCATATTTGACATTTCTATTTTTCAATGTAGTGGTAGTAGATTATAGAAAAAATCATTATTTGAAAAAATTGATTATACATCAAAAATAATGAATTATTTTCGTCAAAGAAAAATGAAACACTGAAAAATATCAATTATTCATCCGAATCGATTTAGCATACTTAGTTTGATACTAATGTCAAAACAACAAAAAATTACTTATGTTAACCTATATGAAAAAACAGTAGGCAATAATTTACTGCTTTTTACTTCATTTGATGAATTAAAATATACAATTATACTTTCTAATTGGCAGAGTATTTTAAAATTATGTGGAAAATAATTTTATTTTAGAATTTAGAACAGTGATGATCAACTATAAATAAGTGGAAACTGCTGTAGATAGTTGAAGGCCTAAAACCTCCGTAGATACATATATGTAGCTGGTGAAAAAACTTTTAAGCAAATGAAGGCATAGGTTTTTTCTTCAATTCTCTGAAATAATTATAAAAACTTATTGGTATTTGTCACAGATTACATAATGTAGAAGATTTGCAATTATGATATTTTGTAAACAGTGATAGCGAACTTCAAAATGGCGCTTAGATTTAGGTAAATAGATTAAAACCAATAATTGCAACTGAGCGAATATATGTGCAGAAATATTCAGTAGATAAAAACTTAGACAGAAAACTAAAATCTAAATATGTATGTATATATAGCTCACATCAGTCAAATAAATATTTTAAATTGATTATAAACACCAAAATTACATGATCATAAATATTTGACAAATTTTGACAGTTAATTTAAATTTTCTTGCAAGAAAGAGACAGCAAATATGTTACCTCGCAAGGATACTTATTTGAATATGTAAGTCTCCACAAATAAGTATTTCGTTTCGGAAACAGCCTTAGAGTGGAGTGCTATACTCCTATTTGCAACTTATTTGCCTTATTCAATAAGGCGGCGTTAAATAAGTGACTATCTTTGTGGAAACTCTCCAAAAAAGTCTACAAGTAGTCTCCTCGCGACTCACGAGTAGACTTTAGTTTTAAATAAGTCAGTCTACGCAAAATAAGTTTCAAAACCCAAGTCAAGCTATTTTCGGAAATATTACAGTACAGATCTCATATATGTATATATAATATACAGAGATGTACGATTTACATATGCAATACTCGATGTTATGAGGATTTATTTTGATTAACAGATTTTTCCAACACTCCGCAGTTTAACAAATATGTATTGAATATGTTGTTTTCGGTATAGTTTTCCTGCGTTCTTTACCACTCTTTTGCCTAACAACTCAGAAATGGAAAGAAGGAAAATAATTTTTTTTATTAATCGTCAATAGCATAATAGTATTATACTATCATTCATAGTCGGGTTTCCATCATATGTATAGTGTGAAGTAAGCTGTATCAAACTGAAATTTGTCTTTTAATGTTTTATACAAATTTCATTACAATAATCAAATCACAATAACTAAGTATGTAAATCAAAATCGTATAGTTATATCAAAATACCACAAAAAAAACTTCGAACGAATCGAAATTGTTAAAAATATAATTTGATACCTACTTTATTTTTGATTGATAGTATACTGAAATTAAATAATAAAGTATTATACTACCAACTTCGCGTTTCCATCGTCGTACTATAATAGTATAATACTATTAAACTATTATACTAACACGATGGAAACCCGGTATAAATTTCGCTATAAAAACTCATCGCTCTTTATTCATTCAGTTCTTTGTTCACCTTCATTTAATAATTAATTAAATAATTAAATTAATATTTTTCTGGAACAATTGCTGAATTATGTGCGAATTAAATCACTTATGCCCGGTTGCGCGAAAATATTTAACTAGAATCTCTAGCTAACCAGCGGTTAAATTCTAAAATTGCTTTTCATTTCACAACCGAAATTCAATTCAATTTAATTTATTTTTGCACTTAGAAATATTAACATTTTCTATTGGTACAATAAAAAATCAAAATATTAACAGCACGTTAAATATTTAACTCTTAATAATCGGGCGGTTAACTTTAACTGGAAAAAGGTTGTTAAATATTTCGTGCAACGGAGCATTAATGTGATTACAGAATTCTTATACATTACGAATGATAGTTCAAAATTTATAAAAGCTTCTGCTAGTCTAGCCAAGCGACGGACAATGCAGTCGCAACAACACCATAAAGATTCCGTCTTCCATTGTATGTACGGAACCGGGTTCTCTAAAAATTAGTGTTCCTATAACAGCATATCATGATTATTGATATATGTAATCAAAAGAAACTGCTGTATGTCCTAGAAGAAAGTAAAACTAAGTAATTCATGCGTATATAAATCGATGGCACTAGATTAAAAGATCCTATCTAAGCCTCAATTTGCACTAAACTAAACTAAAAATTGATTTATAAACAATAAGAAAATACATAGCAACGTACATAACAAGGCACGAAGCATTGTTGAAAATGCTTTTTGCATAATGAACAACGATATCGTTCAATTTTTTCCAAATCTCTCGAATTAAAAATTTCGAAAAAGTAATTATGGCAAGTTGTGCTTAACCGAAAATTTTGAACTTTAGAACCATATAAACAAGGCTACGGAATGAATGAAGAGTGCAGCTGCTGTGCAGTTTACGCGTCCTTATTAAATTGACTGGGAGTACTATAAATGTTATTTTCATGTTTGCTTTATAATCCAGTTATCTAGTCATAATGGATGAAATGAAGTAAATGTTATAAAATAATTTATCATTGGGAATTATTACAGTTTTTGTTAACTTTTAGTTAAAAATTACAAATTTTATGCAGCCTCAATTTTGCGCATTGTCACATTACAATCAAAGTACTATATCCTCAAGAAGTGCAATTGTCTAACTAACGAATGCACACTTAACATCAGACGAGCTGGATAATATTACAAGCAGTTTTGCACAACCAAGAGTTTCTTAACACCCTAAAAGGTACCACCACAAAAACAAAAGTTCATTGAAAGGGAATTAAATATTCACGCAACCGTAAATAAACTGATAATGATGATGGAAAGGCTATTTGCTAGTCTGTATCGAGTTTCGTTGGAAAAATTCTAACGCGTTGTAGAAATTCCAACACAATGGAAGTTTAACTCCGAATTTAATTTTGTTGGAATTTGTCTAGTCTGTAACTCGATTCCATTGGAATTTTTGACTATTTTTAGTAAAAAATTTCCACCAAACGACACTAACAGTTGCCAATAGACGGTTATTAGCTCAAAGTGTCATCGAGTAAAATTTGTTAGCCGTCATCACGACTTTTCTGCATTGTTGTCATCTTTTTATCCCTTTCCATTTGTTGTACGTTACGAAATATATATAAAAATTGGGCGGGTAATAATAAAAAAATTCATAAAATCATTAGCTAGCAAATTTTTCAATGAACCCGCTATTAAACAATATACGGTTCAATTGTTTAGTTCTTTTATTACAATTGTTTATGAGTTTGACTCATTTATTTAAAAAAATTGGAAAATTCGTAGACGTAATTTTTTTAAATATTGGGGATTGTTCGTTGAAAATGATTGGTGGTCGGCCAACAGTATTTTTTTGGATAATTACTATTCACAACTGACTCAGGCATAATAAAATCAACAAGAACTATGTACTCGTACATGGTTGGGATATATAAATTCATTTATGTTAGTTAAAATTAGCTCAATCGTTTTTAATCTTAGGCTCTGTGTGAAACGATTAAAAGTTGTTAAAAAAAATTAGTTATAACTTTGGTGAAATAGAAAATTTTTATGGTGAAATATTTTTAACGTGGTGATTATGTTTGCTGTGTGAATCAGTTAAAATTTAAACAGTCAAAAATTAAAATGAATCGCGTCGTGAAAAAATAATAATTTTTAATAATTTCTTTAATAATTTTAATAACGGAAATACCGCAGGAAACTTAGGGAAGTATGCAATTTATAAATGAAATTTATTTAATATGTACTATAAATAAAATATTTAATATCGTAATAAATATTCTTACATATAGCATATGGTTTATCTATAATTCTTTTTGTGTTTTTTGATTTCATCGATTCCATTTTTTTCAAATTATTTATAACGTTTAATTTATCGCCTGCTCATTTAAACACGTTCGTATCTAAATTATTTATCCAATAAAAATATAAGGTTATGTTTTTTTAACATATTTGTCAAAATTTGTATACGGTTCCGACCGTGATAAATTTTTTTTGTTTTTTTGTGGTGAATAAATTTAATTTTGTTGTCAAAATTTTAATTTTTATCACTTTTTAACAACTTTTAATCGTTTCACACAGAGCCTTAATAGTGTAATAATACAGCTATTTTGTTACGAACAGTTTATATGTGGAGAGCAACAAATAAATTCCAACAACAAAACAATTGCTCAAGGATAAACGAAAACACACCAACAATAATTGTGCTACATCTGCAAAACGATAACTTTTCTGTATATATTACAGTAAATATTTTATTATTAACAACATTAAGATGAATGAAAAATAATTGTATTACATGTTTTGAAATTCCAGTTTTTTAAATGAAAAATACCAAAGGCCATTTTTTGTTCTCTATTTGACAGTAATCAATTTTTTCCAGTGAAAATTTTCTAACCGAGCTACTGAATAGACATGATTAACTCTGCGTACCCGAACTTTAAAAGCAGAACCACTTCCACGTCTAACAAATAAATTAACTACAAACACATTGGCCCTACATAAAAAATATCATCGAACAGAATTGCCAATTGGATATCTCTATCTCTGCACACCAAAAGATATTGATGCGGCGACTAATAGTCTAACACAAACAATGGAAACAAAAGAGGCCACACTTGATATTAGCCGTTCTAAAAAAGTTAGTAAGCCTTGAAGTAATATTCTAACTAAAAAAGGCTTTTAAAGCTCTGTAAGGAGTGATTGTAAACCAAGGAATCCAAAGTTACCTTTAGAGCTCTCGTCGACCGACACAGTTTATTCATTATGGGAGAAAACATGAATCTGAAAAAGCCGGCATTATTGAGTCTACCAATCACGCAACCAGATGGACATTGGGCTAGAAGTGAAATATAAACGGTTACAGTTTTTTCTCTCTAACTACTTATAGACAGAATTCACACCAAATGAAATACTAATAGCAGTGAAGTACCACAGTACACGGACGCCGATTCAAACCCAATTTCTGCAAAATTTAAAACAAAGAAAGCATACAATTATGAGATATGGGTATTTCCCTCGGAAATGGAAAATATCGCTAATTAAGTTCGCGTAGACGCCGATAAGCCTAATTCCGGTAATTTCGAAACTTTTTGAATAGGTTGTATTACAAAAATTAAAATAAATTATATCTGAAGCATGGATTTTTAACCTTTCGGTTATGACACAAGTTGGGATCGTGAAATTTATACCCATATTATGCATTCTCACCTCACCTCACTTTCGTATCTATTGGACAAGCTAGAAGGAAAATACGAGTTTTGCGAATTGTTCGCCATTATGTAGCTATTTTTGGTTTATTTCTATGTAGTTATGAAAAATAAAAAATTTTATAATACATACAACAAAAATATTATTTATTATAATGCAACAAATTGTAGTTGAGGATATGTGACATTAGACTCGCTCACGGCGAGAATCATAATACCAAAATTGAAATACGGTGACGTCGCGTCGCTCAGTGACGCGTAAGTGAGATTCATAATAGGGGCATTAAATGTTGGGTTAATCATATCATGTCACATGAAAATTGTTATTCGAGAAGAGAAAAAGGGGCTCGTGTACCCGACTTAAGCCCGCCTAATAAACGAGTACGAGAATAGGAAAGTTGACGTGAGGAGTGAAGTGATTGTAGTCTTGAAACGGCTGTATAATAATAGCATTTTAAATTATATAACGGACGAATTCCGACAGTATGTTAGCTTCACTTCGTTAAATACTACGTCAAACCCGACCAAATAGCCAACAAAATAATAGTGATAATTTAGTTTTAAATTTTAATGTCAAATGTAAAAATTAATTAACCTAGTTATTTTTTACTGAATTGGAACATTATAGTTGTTATATCTATACATATATAAAATTATTGTAATTTTATAAAAGGATCGGCATTACAATGTTGTATGGTATCATGAGCTAAAATGTTGAGAACGGCTGAGTACATTATTTTTGAATTATCAAAGTAAATTTAAGTCGACTGAACGATATTTATATTTTCATCTGATTTGGAACGTATGTACATCTGTACATATATGTATAATGTATAATGTTATTCAACTAATAAATATATTTGAAATTAATCGTTTGTGATGTAAAGATTTTCTATATGTCATCTATTTATAAAAAGCAAAGTATTTCGATGGTTAATAAAATCCTTTCAATTTTAAAACATTTTAAGTAGTTCAGCAGGCCCGCCATATTTTCTAATGTTGACCACTTCAATTTAAAATTTACAGTTTCGATGTAGAAATAATAAGTATAGGAGGAATGCATGTCACTATCAGCGAATAACGAATGGTAATCGTGTGAACCTTAAAATTTGACATATCGGCATAGATCATTTTTGTTAAATGTCTTCCAAATTAAATAATATAATCGATTTATAAGAAAATTGGAGACACTCATAACTTTTTTCTAGATTTTTTCAGTTTGTATTTTTTAAGAATTAATTTGATATCATTTAAAATCATTTTATAAATAAATCAATGTAAGTTTATTGGCATTAATTATGAAGACGTTGGTTTTAAAATAATAAAATAGTTTATTTTAAAACTAGTTAAATATGGATTTGTTTAAATATATAGCTTGTTATATATTACCTTATAATATAATATATTACCTTATATTATACAATATATAGTTATGGAAAACATTTATTATGCTGTAACAGGAGTTATAAGATTGAGTGGAAAATGTATTTTATGGTAATTTTGTTTTATTTCTAAGTACGTATTTAATATTTTATTACTTAGATTTTATAAAGAAAATTACTTGAAATATATTTTTATGTCCATTATAAAATCATGAAGTGTACCTAACATCGAATATGTTGACATATATTTTTACTATGATTTGCTATAGTGGAGAAATTTATTTTGTCTCACATGCATCATAAAAATTTTATTCATGCTACCTTTCGGCAAGATTAACGTCATCATGTGAAATCGTTGAATATCAAAAATATGAATAATCAGATATCAAATAAAATGAACAGTATTTATTTATTTTTATTATTCTATATTTAACAATTTTGCTTTTAATGATATATCTATCAATGTTAATCAACAATCAAAAATTATTTTAATTTGTTTTTTTTTGTATTTATTGTTTGAAAACAAAAGTTAATTTTACCTATACATACTTAATTACGATTCGTTTTTAAATTATATACTAACAATTATTAATAATAGTAATATTATAATCAATGAAGATGTTAAAATATAATCGGATAGGCATAAATATAATAAATAAATAGTAGCAATAACAATGTATAAACAATAGCTATTATATAAATGTGATTTTAACTAATTAATTAAGTATTGTATTATCATCGTTATTATTAATTATTAAATTAAATAATAATTCTTTGGAATTAAACAAAAATAGGATGCCTGTTAAAAACACTTTTTTGGTTACAATTCGCTCCAAAATATGAAGCTTTATCCAAATTATTGTTTTTTAAATCTGTTTTATAACTTAGTTAATAAAACTAATTATACAATCAATTAATAAAAACAGCCTATCTTTAGATAGCTGTGTCATTTTTAGAAGTCAGAATGAAATTAATTTGAGTCAAATTACAAATATTGTTTTCTTAACATAAACAATTGTTTGTACCTACAATTATCATTAAAACAATGTATTGTATAAATCCAAAATCTAATTCATTCCAAACAAGGTACCAAAAGAAGTAATATTTTCAATAGTTACCTCCTCTTGTTCTTATACAAACATCCATAGGACTATTCATTGATCGAATTAACTTTTATATGTAATTTTTCCAAATTTTTGGCACCAATAAATTCGGCATTAAGTACCACATGATCAGCAAGAATTTCATTGTTGTACCACTGCTACGTCAGGTTTTGCTGACTATGTCCATGGTCACACCACGCAACACCATACATGAACCACCGCCAAAGCTTACAGATTCACCTATGCAACACTGCGAACAAATCGTTTGCCAGGGCACAAGTAAACTTGTTGTTTTCCATCGTTGCATACAGATTTGAAAATATTTATAAAAATATGTATATAAATATTTTTAAAACTAAATAAATTAAAAGTATTATATATTTTGGTTTTATTACTCGTATTATTATTATTAGCTAATATTTTATATTCTTCGCTAAATATATATAAAACAAATAATACATCATCATTTTGATATTATTAATTTATAAAACTCTTAAAGATACGAGTATAACATATCTAGAATTGGAAACGATTTAAAATTTTAATTGAATTACTAAATTAATAAAACAAAATATAAATAAATAATTAAATGAATAAAAAATAATTAGAGTGATGTGATTTCTTCAAAAATAAAAATTAAGTTGAAGTTTATATTTTTGATCAATAAATAAATAATAAATGATAATAATTAAATTAAAATTAAATTGAAAAACAATAATATAAATTAGCAATATAATATTATAAAAACAAATAATTATTGAATTATATAAAATATATATAATAATAGATTTGTTTCTCTTGATTGCTGTGTTTCAACAAATAGAATACATTATTATAATAAAAACTGATTTTATAACTATCATTTAAAAGAAATAATCTTTTAAAAATGTTACTTATAATTAAAATTAAAAAAAAAAACTTTACTACAAATAATGTGAAATAAAAATTTAAATTTTTGTTGTATATAATTTTTAATTTATTTGTTCCTTCTATTTAAAAGTGTGAAACCAATGGATATTACGAAGAAGAGTGGCTAAGGTTTAGCATCGTTCACCACTTTTAGTTCTACATGCCATCCTTATAAAGGTGTAATCTCCTATACACCCTAGATCACCCTTCATCTAAAGCGTCATCGTCGATGTTGATTCTTAGCCTAGACAAAAAATTTAATGATGTTAAAGGCGCATTGTATTTGGTAAAATTCAGAATGGTATTCTTTTCGAAATCGCGCCTCTGTTATTTCTCAAAAAACGCTACTAAATTTACAATTCAAGTTGCTTTTTTTTCACTGCTGCTTTAATACCTAGTAAGCTCAACACAAACGTATTGCAATAAAACAAAATATACACTATAGTATATACATATATATGTACATTTAAGCCTCTATCAAAACCGTCATAAGATACAAGCCAAATTCATTTAACATTTCTATGATTTGTTTACCCTCCTATAGCCGTGTACGTACACGATATAAAATAAACTCGAAAAACGGAAAAAACTATTTTATAGGTATGTATTGGTTTTATATCATTTTGTGTATAGAAAAAACAGAGTAGGATAAAATTATAGAAAATTAAAATTTGTTGTTGGGAATTAAATTTTTTTACGTGCAGGTGCAATATATTATTTATTTTGTTTCTATAATATCTACAAAGGGTGTTTCCAATTACTGGTATTATAATTACAAGCATGTACAGAAATAAATTGTAAAAAAAAAATTGTTTCAAGAAACAATCAAATTCGTTATCGTTAAGCCCTTATAATTAAATCTAAATTAGAGCATTACACTAATTTTTTCCGCTCCTAACCTTTGATTTGACATAATTTATTTTGCGTTTCACTGTTCTACTCAGAATTAAATTTACTTATCGTGAAAATAATTTTAGTTATAATCCGTTATAACGGCTTAACGATAATGAATTTAAAAGTTACTTAAACAATTTCTTAGAATTTAATTCTGTACATGCATTGTTATTATAACACCAGTAATTGGAAACACCCTGTATGTATATTGTAAATAAAACAATATATATTTTCTCTTTTTTTTTTTATTATGTATTCTTTTGTTTTTTCATAATTTTTACTAACACTAAAAGAAATAGGAGGTGAAATTAAGCTAGTATGTGAGTACGAAATACTCAATTTGGCTTGTATCTTATGACGGTTTTGAATAGAGGCAGTACGATAATTATTCAAACATTATTTAAATCTATTTGAAGTATAAAATTATACATTTTCATAAAATATTTGACAACATTTTTTTAAATAAAATTTTGAATTCAAAATCATACAATTTAATTTTGATTAACATACAGAATATTAAATTAATTGATATTGTACTAGTATGTAATTATATTTCTACATATATATTATATTTAAATAAACTATTTTAATATATGCATAATCATAAAACTAATCTATAATCATCAATCCCCGCAAAAAAATTTAATTCATAATAACTGACAAAAACATAATACAATATACAAAAACAAATGCAAAACACCTAAAAAAGAAATGTACCATCAAGAACAAAAATTTAAAAAAATTGAAAACGACGAAAGCAAAACAAATCGAATACTTTTTTATCAATGAGAGAGAAGAGTTAAGTTATACCATCACTATTTATGAATTTTATGGAATTATTGACTAACGAAACAACACCGAACGTAGAAATCACACGAACGTAAAAATAAAAATGTTGTTGATTAAAAATTAAAAATTTAGATAAAATATATCCAATAATTGGAAAAATTATCTTACAGGACTCTTGGTAAATAATCATAATTAAAACCCTCATCATTGAAAAATTAATTTTAGGCCTGTATATTTAGATATAAGAATGTTAAGCGCAAAAAAAAACGTAAAATCTACTTTTTCCATATGATTTTGTTCAATTTTGCTGTTTTCTATTCCATTACTCATACTAATGCTCAAATGTTATGAAACGGCCTATTATATATTGGTATTGGTTTTATACTCTTCCTGAGAATCCCCACCTATTTTCATTCCATTTGTTTTCGTAAAAATTATATTTATCCCTGTCACTCACACCAAGTGATTTTTGTTAGCTCGCTTATTTCGAATGTGAAACAGATGCAGTTTAATACGAATAATAAGGGACACGAATAGCGAAAATTATTAATTTCTCATATTTTCCCCTAAAAAAATAAGGAAAACCTAGACTGAGAGTTGTTGAAATTCATGAATGAAAAATGTGGAAATTGAATAATTTTTCATCTTAAAATGAACGAAAACATATTGTTCCTTGTACTCAGGTACATGAAAAAGTGTCTTTGGGCCTAATTTAGAAGTTATTACAAATGTAAGACCAAAAAATGCAACAAAAAAAAGTAGTTTTCATATGATTTGTATGGAGCGATTTTTGTTTGTTATTACTCGACACATACATATGCTATAACAGACTTGTCAGGCCATTAATACATAGGCATTGACTCAACTTGTACTTATATTGTATTTTATACTCTTCCTGAGAATTTCCGCGTGTTTTCATTCCATTTGTTTTCGTAAAAATTTTATTTATCTCTGTCACTCACACCAACCGATTTTTGTTAGCTCGCTTATTTCGAATGTGAAACAGATGCAGTTTAATATGAATAATAAGAGACACGAATAGCGAAAATTATTAATTTCTCATATTTACCCCTAAAAAAATAATGAAAATCTTGACTGAGAGTTGTTGAAATTCATGAATGAAAAGTGTGGAAATTGAATAATTTTTCATCTTAAAATGAACGAACACATATTGTTCCTTGTACTCAGGTACATGAAAAAGTGCCTTTGGGCCTAATTTATAAGTTATTACAAATCTAAGACCAAAAAATGCAAAAAAAAAGTAGTTTTCATATGATTTGTATGGAGCGATTTTTGTTTGTTATTACTCGATACATACATATGCAATTTCAAAATTGATGTGGAAAATCGGCCTATTATATATTGGTATTGTTTCAAGTATAAGCGCATACAAAACCGTCATAAGATACAAGCCAAATTCATTTAACATTACTATGATTTGTTTACCCTCCTATAGCAGTGTACATACACGATGTAAAATAAACTCGAAAAACGGAAAAACTCTATTTTGTAGGTATTGGTGTCATATGATTTTGTGTATAGAAAAAAGAGTAGGATAAAATATACAATATTGATTAACAAGTGAAGAAACCAAACGCAAAAAATCTGCTGCACAATAACAAAATGTTTAGAGAAGAGAAATAGAAAATAATTATATATAAAATTAAAATTTGTTGTTGGGAATTAAATTTTTTAACGTGCACGTGCAATATATTATTTAATTTGTTTCTATAATATATACACAAGGTGTTTCCAATTACTGGTATTATAATTAACAAGCATGTACAGAAATAAATTGTAAGAAAAAATTTATTTCAAGAAACAATCAAATTTGTTACCATTAAGCCCTTATAATTAAAATAGAGTAATTACACTAATTTTTACCCCTCATAACCTTTGATTTGACATAATTGATTTTACTTTTCACTATTCTACTCAGAATTAAATTTACTTATCGTGAAAATAATTTTCGATTTAATCCGTTATAACGGCTTAACGATAACGAATTTAAAAGTTACTTAAACAGTTTCTTAGAATTTAATTCTGTACATGCATTGTTATTATAACACCAGTAATTGGAGACACCCTGCACGTATATTTTAATTAAAACATATATTTTCTCTTTTTTTTTCTATTATATATTCTCTTGTTTTTTCATAATTTTCACTAACACTAAAAGAAATAGGAGGTGAAATTAAGCTAGTATCTGCGTACGAAATACTCAATTTGGCTTGTATCTTATGACGGTTTTGGCGCATAGTAAATTAAATAATATTGGTGACAATCAGGCTTGAAGTACATTTGTGTTGGTTTTTCCAGGTTATTGCTCGACACCACTACTAATGCAATTTTATTTTAACCTGTGGAAAATATGCCCTGCTATATATTGTTATTAAAATAAATTTAGTTTAATAAATACATTTTTCCAAGAATAAACGCCCACGTGAAATGGTTCGTTATTAACTAATCTTTATAAATACAGAAAATCAAGTTGATTTATATTTTCTCCTTCTTCTCTCTCTCATGTGTGTGTAAATTGTGATGTATTTAATCTTCCTGGGAATTCCCACGTGTTTTCATTCCATTTATTTTCGTATAAATTCTAGTTATTGACAGAGACAACTAGAATTTATACGAAAATTATGAATGAAACCACGCGGGAATTCTCAGGAAGTGTGGAATAGTAAAAATCAAAACCGTCTATAGATACAAGCCGGAACAAATGCTTCGCACGCAGATACCACCACGAATAATGCACACGCGAATGTAGTAGTTACCATGTAAATTAATACAGTTTATTTTGCTTTCTTATTTCTCTTATATACGATATTTGTTTTGGCGTATACACGACACATACTATCGCGTGTGTAGTCAAAAATTTAACAGTATTCATTTCGTTACGGCTTGTATCTATAGACGGTTTTGGTAAAAATACATTACAATTTACACACACACATGCACACCAATCGATTTTTATTAGCTCGCTCATTACGAATGTGAAGTAGGTAGGTGCAGTTTAATATGAGCAATAAGGATCACCAATAACAAAAAATCGTCTTTTCTCTGATTTCCCCGTTTACGAAAACTGATAATCCTGACTGAGAAAAATTGAAATTCATGAAAGAAAAGTTTGTAAATGGAATCTTTTTTTTTTTTTTTTAATGAACGAAAACATATTGTTATTATTGTATTCAGGTACATTAAAAACTGTCTTTGGACCTAATTTATAAGTTATATTAAATCCGAAAAATGCATAAAAAAAAGTACTTTCATATGATTTGTATGCTCGTTTTTGTTTGTTATTGCTTGATTAGTCTACGGAAATTTTATTTTTACTCTTGAAAATCGACCTGTTATATCGTTCAGTCATCTTGTCGTTCAGTCATAATTTCCGAACCACTCTAACATGTTTCAGTTCAACTGAACTGACCGTAACACAAGATAGTGAATCCAGTCATGACCGACACAAGATAGTGAATCTAGTCATGACCGACACAAGATAGTGAATCTAGTCATGACCGACACAAGATAGTGAATCTAGTCATGACCGACATATCTTGTGTCAATAAATCATGCACAATATATTATAATGATTATAAAATACAGGTTTTTTAATTTGTTGCAGAATTATAAAAATACCAAAGCAAAAAAACCGCGTTTTTTATATTGGTTTTTGACATGTTAACATCAATTTTCAAACTACAAATTTGAGTAGGTTAATTAATATTATTATCTTAATAATACTAAACTTCTATTTTGTATTGAACAATTATTTTCTTTACTAAATAAAACTAAAAAATTTGCCTCATCTACATAATAAAAATAAAATTGCATTTATTTATATTTCTTCCGAACATTCGGTTTATTTTCACCAAAATTCATGATTGTTGAATAGTTAAGTTATTACATAAGAAAATAAAAACAAAAATTGATAAGAACGAGTCTAATAACTATTCCTTTTGTAGAGAATATTATATGCAGCTGTGTTGTCATCAAATATTGTCTCTATTTAATCGGTTTCATCTGCCAAAGCCCATCGTTTAAGTAATGACAATTTTCTACTCCAACTCCTTTATTCACTTTTGCTCTGCAATAAAAAATGTAATAATAATTGGTAAACTATGCTGTGTAACAATTACATATCATTTGTGGATAAAGTTGTGATTCCAATGGCTAAAGCAGTCTCCTTCCCCTCAGCCATAATTGCAACTACAGTTCCCTTTTCGACGGACGTCATGCAAGCCCCGGGCGATGTTAACCCTGGGCACATAATATTAGCACCACTTAATACAAATCTAATAGCACCTTTATCGACTTGTTCCATAGGTAAGAATACTGGATATTTATGAAATAGTTTTAAAGTGGGCATCCATTGTCCTTCACGATGACGGAAGAACAAATGTTCCCCCGAACTATTTACTAAAATTTCAATATGATCATGGCTAATAAATGGAATGATTAATTCACGGTAAATATCACAAAAATATTGCATATTAGAAATATAACACAAACCATTTAACGATTTTAAATGCGTCTTTTTTCGGCAAAATTGCGTCAATAAAATGTTCTATATGCGGATAAGATTCCAACAGTTTAGCACGTATACCCTTTTGTACAGACGATTTAAGTTGTTGAACGCCTGAGACACTTTCTTTTTCATCAAATCTTTAAAACAATCATAATTATAAAATTGACAACAAATTCTTTAATGAATAATTCACACAACTAAACATAACCTCAATCGAACAGTTTACATACTTTTTAAACATTTCGCTTAGTTTTCTGTGTAATTATTTGATGTTTTAAAACAAAACTTTATTTCTTTCGTCTTTTCCAATAAATCTATAATTTAATTTTCTTTTAAAAAAAGTAAGTTTAGCAAACTAGTTTTGTGACAGATTAAAAATCAAAATTTACAAAGGGAAGTTTTCGGTATGTATACACTCGACTATTAACTTCTAGTTACCTGGGGTTCACATTTAGTACGTTTATGTTTAGAGTCGAGTCATTTTGTAGTAAACTCGAGTTATGTTTTTTAAATTCGAGTTATGTTTTTCCGCGTTTATATGTTGCATAGTCAAGTCGTAGTCGAGCCGAATGTGGGTAGAAACCGAGTTATAAACGTCATAGATGATTTGTATTTAAAAATTTATTTTAGAGAGAAACAAACTGTTAATTAAAAAGGCAAAATAAAAAATTAAAAATGTTGGTAATACTGCATATTTTAGTTTTTGTTTTAGTGATTAGTGCATCTGTTTAGAGTTAACTAGACTTGACTCTACAAATTTGTTAAGTCGAGTCACAAACGTAATATATCCAGACGAATTATTGGGAAATAAAGTTTGGTCGAATATCGAGGAACCAAATATATTTTCTAAAAATTTTCATTACTGCCATTTTCATTTATACAAAACAGAAACAACATCAAAAATTACCAAATAATCATTAATTATAAATTACCTGATAACCAAATTAAAAAAATAAAACAAATTGAAATATTAGTCTATATGTATATATATAACAATGCCTATAATCTATATAGATTATATAATATAATATACAGTGCCATCAACAGGAAAGTAGATGTCAAATATAGTTCAAAATAGCTAATTGGGTTCCTCGATTGCAGTATACTTACAACCACTTCTTTATTCGTCAATAATTCGTCTGGATATATCCGTCCCAACAAAAAAATGTATACTCTAAATTCCATGCAGAAACGTAAACTTTACGAACGCCTTTTTCAATCGAACACCAATACACAAACAACTTTTGTCATTCTACATATATACTCTTTTAAAACAGTTGCAAAATAATTTTATTATTGAGTTTAGTAGAAGCAGTAATCGAGTGCGAATGCCATTTTGTTTATCAAATAATTTGTTGGTATAGTGTTTTAATAAAAAGAAATTAATATTTTATACTTATATTTATATGTTTTTATGTTTTTTATATTTTATATAGCTATAATGTGAAAAAATTAAATCTTAATTCAATATCTAAATGTGAATTAAAACTGTGATTAAATTTTACTTAATTTATGCAATAAATATGTTTAAAAAATCTACTTTTACGTCTTTTAAATTCAAAGCAAGCGTGTACAAATTCCGCTCATATTAGCCGTTCGTTAACATTACGCTAAAGCGAGGGACAATCGAACACATGTTTGTTTTACTAATCCATACACAAGTCTACGCAAAATAGTTTCACTTCTCTTGTGATGGTCTGTTCGTTTTCACAACTTTTTCATTTCGTAAAAACTTTACGTTAGCGAAGACTTTAGTACCATGAAGTCCTCGAAAACTGTGTGATTACTTTACGTTATGTTTGAAGGGATATTCGTCTGGATAGACGTCTGTGATTACGTCTGTGGTTGAGTCGAGCTAACAAGAAGACGACTCCGTGTTTAGTGAAAGATAACCTAGGTTGAACTCCAAACATAAGCGTACTAATTATGCATATCCATTTATATTTTCTATTAGCAATTTTATGTTAGTACATATTAATGTACATACAAATTTGTTTTTTTCAATGTACATATAAATATGTACATTGAAAAAAACATATTTATAATACATACGTACGTACTAAAGTACGTTTATAGTAGGTGTCGAGCCCTCTTGAATTAAATTCCGAGCTATCTTCTTCAGCATTTTTGTTTCAGAGTCATGTCAAAGTCGAGTCGAAATTGGATTAAAACCGAGTTATAAAGTTGCCTTGACGAAATTGTTCGGAACATTTGGCCCGCGGCCCACCATAACAAAGAAAGTTAAATTTTTTTCATTTTTTGAAATTGTATTAAGGCAATGCCACATGCAGTTGTCTTTCCGACCGATTCGGTAGAAAATATGGTAAGACACGCCACATGAGCAAAACAATAATCCGACCGATTTTTATAACAACAATTAATTTTTTTTTTTTTTTACTTCTTTTTTTTGTCATGAGTTTTTGATATTTAGTTAATATAATTTATCAAATTATTATCAATTAGTACAGATTGACAGCTGCGTTTGTAAACAAAACAAATTTATCACCGAAGTGAGGTTATACTCACAACGAAAATCGGTGATATTTGATGCGTTCGGAACCGACAAAATTTGTATTGGGAAGCGTTCGGGACCGACAAAATTTATACCATTTACGTAAAAAATCGGTTGTCGGACCGACAGAATAGAAAAACTATTATTATTCAATAAAAATTGTTATATTATTATAAATTTATGATTTTAATTACTAATTGTAGTTATTTCACATATTTTCACAATAATTTAAACAAAAAATGTGCAATCATTTAATCATAAATGAAAAAATCGGTCCCAGGCTATCGCCGATATTTTTATCATGTGGCAACGCCTTGAGAGAATTTTCGTGTGATTAAGAGAATTTTTGTGTGATTAAGTTGGTCGTCTGCGAGTTGCTCAAAGTTAAATATATTTCAACTCAAAGAAGAGAAAAAGGGGCATGTTTTTCGTCATTTTAGTTGATTTGATTGGGAGAGAGATCGGCTATGATTTCCTAGCAAATATTTCCTAACTCGTGTACAAGCCGTCAAGGCTTGAAATGATTGTTTTTAAGGAAAATTTGTCAAAATTAATAAGCCTAAATAATATTGTATGGATTTTAAGGATTTTTAGTAGTCAATAATATAGGATTCATTTATGAATTATTAAAAATTTAATAGTTTAATCTGTTAGGTATGTTCATTCCATTTTGATAAAACAGCGACACTTGTTAGTGTGGTGGAAATATTAATATAGTATATTATAATACTTTGTCTTTTTTATATAAATTATTAATAATTAAATGTTTTTACCGTATACGATCAATTGCGAGATTGATTTATATATTTAGTATTGCAATTAAATAATAAACTAAAATTATTCTAATTTTATTTTTTGGATTTTATTTGAAATTTAATTCTACTTGTTTAAAAATCAAACAATTTCGAATTAAAACACAAAAATAAATCTGTCGAACGCTACAATTTTGAAATTGCAATACAAATTACAACAAAATTGTTGTAAACAAAATAAAAACAATAACAAAATACATGTACGAAAATGAAGCAATCGTGCAACACGTTTTATCAAAATATATTTTGGTCGTATTTGCAATGCCAATTAATTACTGGCCTAACAAGTCTTTTATAACATATGTATGTGTCGAGTAATAACAAACAAAAATCGCTCCATACAAATCATATGAAAACTACTTTTTTTTTGCATTTTTTGGTCTTAGATTTGTAATAACTTATACATTAGGCCCAAAGACACTTTTTCATGTACCTGAGTACAAGGAACAATATGTTTTCGTTCATTTTAAGATGAAAAATTCTTCAATTTCCACACTTTTCATTCATGAATTTCAACAACTCTCAGTCAAGATTTTCATTATTTTTTTAGGGGTAAATATGAAAAATTAATAATTTTCGCTATTCGTGTCCCTTATTATTCATATTAAACTGCATCTGTTTCACATTCGAAATAAGCGAGCTAACAAAAATCGGTTGGTGTGAGTGACAGAGATAAATAAAATTTTTACGAAAACAAATGGAATGAAAACACGCGGAAATTCTCAGGTATATGAAATGTTGAAAAAAAATTACAACTAAACTTAAAAAATGCAATTTAACTACGAAAACACGAAAAATATTTAAGAACTGAATCAATAATGTACTGAATAAGGTATTAAACGAAAATATTAACAATAAAGGCGTTTCCACATGACAAAAATATCAGCGAAAGCCTGGGACCGATTTTTTCTTTTATAATTAAATGATTGCATATTTTTGACTTAAATTATTGAGAAAATATATGAAATAACTACAATTAGTAATTAAAATCATAAATTTATAATAATATAACAATTTTAATTGAATAATAAGAGTTTTTCTATTCTGTCGGTCCGACAACCGATTTTTTACGTAAATGGCATAAATTTTGTCGGTTCCGAACGCTTCCCAATATAAATTTTGTCGGTTCCGAACGCATCAAATATCACCGATATTTATTTTCGTTGTGACCATAACCTCACTTCGGTGATAATTTGGTTTGTTTACAAACGTAGCTGTCAATCTGTACAATTTATTGAAAATTAAAAATGAGTATGGTATTAATTTGATGAAATATATAAATTAAATGTCAAAAACAAATGACAAAAAAAAAAACACAAACAAAAATTTTGTTGTTGTAAAAATCGGTCGGATCATTGTTTTGCTCATGTGGCGTGTCTTATCATATTTTCTACCGAATCGGTCGGAAAGACAACTGCATGTGGCATCGCCTTCAGAGAGAGATCGGCTATGATTTCCTAGCAAATATTTTCTAACTCGTGTACAAGCCTTCAACCATTACGAGTTGCTTGTCGTACTCAAAAACTTGTACAAGTAAAACAACAACAACATGTCGCAATTACGAGAACTTGAAATGTCTTACATAATCGCGTTTGGTCGTAATTTCGAGAAACTCGTAACTCGTAATGCTTACATAATCGACCCCCATAAGTTTTTAAGTGACAGCTGAAATGTAACGAAGTTACGTTGGATTTTTTAAGTTAAGTTAAGTTTTCCAAAGAGTCAACCATAGAAAAAATATGAACATAAAAAAAATAAGAATTTTATCGAATCCAATTTTTTTTATTTTTTTTTTGACATTCAAACCATAGAAACATAATAATTCTTATGTGGCAGCGTTTGTTTTGTTTACATTTTTCATTATTGCATAACTATTCATTCTTTGTGTATCACATGAGTATTTCGAATAAAACATTAATTTTTCAATTAAATCAGTTTAGATTTCAAATCAAACGTGTGTTAACTATTTATATATTGTTAACTATGTCCTATTATTTCCTTAAAATCAAATTTTAATAAATAATTTCTTAAACTATGATGAAATCTAATCAAATTGTAACAGCAGAACAATAAAATTTACAATATTTTATTTATTATCACACTTAAAAAAAATTATTCATACAATTTTAAAAAATTATTTATATTTGATTAGCAATTAAATAGAAATATAATTAAATATATACATATGTATGAAAAAAATAATCATAAGATAGAAATATTAAAATGGCTACCGCCGCATGAAAATATTATTCCCTTTTGTTTTCCTTAAAATATCAAATAAAACATCTGTTTTGCCATCTCTCTTATTTTTTCTTATGTTTGGGCGAAAAATTTCGCATTCCTAATTTTTTTTATGTGACAGATGAAATTTAACGAGGTTTCGTAATTCGTTGGATTTTTTACGTTACGTTATTTTTTCCATGGGCGAATACACAGAAATGCCATTTATCGCATTCTTATTTTTTTTTTACGTTATTTTAGTAATTTTTTTTATGTCATGTCTAGTTACCACTTTACACAGATGCCATTTATTGCATTCTTATGTTTTTACTCATACGTTATTTTTATAGTTTTTTCTAGTTTTGTATAGGTACCACTTTATTCATGTTGTATTCGAAAAATAAGACCTTGCATTGAAGTTTGCGATAAACAATGTAGTGTCAAATTATTTATATTTTAGATTTCAATATTTGATATAATATTAATATTAAGTTAGATTTAAATAGAATGGATTTATTAAATCCACACTTTTTTAACCAAGACGAATTGATACAAATTTTATCGGAGGTAAGTCGTAAAAACTATAACCGCTAAAATATACGCTATAATTTAAAAAAACAACATTTAATAAGTAGGTAGGTATTACCTATATTAATTATAATATTCTTCTTATTTTACAGAGACATTTGAACATAAATAATTTGAGTAAAAAAACATTCAGTGAATTATTGGAGCTGTATTATAATTTTGTTATGCCGCTACATCAACGTACCCCACATAGGAAAGACGAAATAATAAATGGAACAAGCATGAATAGCATTATTAAATTGAATAGTAATCACCGTTTAAAAGATAAAAATTGTAGTGATAATAAAGACGTCCCGAAATGTCATCAAAATGCCTATAAACATAAGAGAATTGAGTTTTCAAGTGATGCAGCGCCTGTGGATAGTGGTGAAGTGCCGAAGAAACTTAAAATTATGAATGGGATTCGAATTGAAACCTCTAAAACTCCTACCAGAATGTTACTAAAACGACCAATTGAAAATAATGTAAGTACAATTTTTTGTGGATATTGAAATTTCTTTTGCTTCCGTTCCGTCTTTGACAATTTTGGTGTTAACTACAAACAAACGTTCAGAAACAATCTCCAAGATGTTTATAGTTCTTAGTTAGACTTAATTTCCGATTCAACAGTTTCAATTGCCGTTACAATTGGAAAGATCTGTTAATTTTAGTGTTATTATTGAAATGTGATTTAAGTCTAGGTGAGCCTAGTGATTATTCAAAAATACCTTGGATCTACAGTGTCGGACAAACTTAAAGAACGAGCTGCGCCTTGTTCACATTCTTAAATTCAAAACTTACATTCAAAAATTAAAATACAAGTTTTTTAGATTTTGTGTAACATTTTAATACAATTAAACACCACAATAACAGATTTCCATACTTTAAATAAATTACAGCCAAATTAGGAAGATACGACCAAACTAAAGTACAAAATTTTTGCATCAATAAACTTCTGTGGGATCCTGTTCCATGCAATTTGAAGTTGGTTGATTTTTTTTATTCGCCATTCCGATAGTTATCTCACTGAATCCAAAGATCCACAATATCTCTCTAAACGGATCGGTTCAGTTTCATATATTATTCCTTGAGCAACTCTATCTTCAATGCTTCCACGAAGAGTGACAATAAGTAATTATTCGAGAAATAATACAATGGGTAATTTCATATTTTTCAGCAATGGAGCTGATTTATTTTTATAACATTTACTAAAAACAAGGTTCAAATAATTAATGCGTGCCATTTAATGAAATTGAAGCGACTTCGATAAACAAATTATTAACTAAGTGTGGTCTGGGATGTTGTAACATCACCATGTCCGATATTCGATAGACGTTTGCATATAATATCATACGGTGCTTCTACTGCGTTCTCAGCCTGAAATTAAAACAATTCGTGATATTCTACGGAATAAATGTATAGCAATAGAATCGAGCAGGTATAGAACTACAATAAAATATGCGCAATTGAATACAAAAGAGCGTATGATTTCGTTCTTGAAAAAAGAGACGAACGTCTATCGAATTTCGAAACTGGTTCATCAACACTCTTCACATTCATACGTTTTTTAATAATAATTTCCTGGAACTCGTGTTAAAATTTAATTACAGAAATTCAATTTTCGATTATTAACGATTTGCAGGTATTTTTATGGTTAGCATCAACCGAATAGTTTAAACAAAATCTAAATATTTTAGAATGCTACTCTAGTTTTGTCGATTCGATAAGCAATAAATGAAATTGTTTATTATTGTCGCATTGAAGGTGGTGTTTAATTGTATTAAAATG
This sequence comes from Tipula unca, assembly GCA_951394425.1. Lineage (NCBI taxonomy): Eukaryota > Metazoa > Arthropoda > Insecta > Diptera > Tipulidae > Tipula > Tipula unca. The sequence goes on from OX596381.1 coordinate 107,990,857, forward strand.
TACAAAAAATCCGTAAGTTCTGTTTACTTCTATTATTTATAATTATATTTTTTATAAAGCAAAATGTGAATATATAAAGGCCATTATTCCATATTGTATTTAGAAGTTTAATGTGCGTTTCTCAAGAAAAGCACCCACTTTAAAATTGTTTGAGTGGTGCTAGATATGATTAAGTGGTGTTTGAAAATATGTTCACTAGTTTTTATAAACAATACCAATTTAGCCTGAATATATCAAAGGCCATTTGTGATATTCACAATGCGTTATTATTAATAAATATTACATAAATCGTAAATAAATATTAACCATAATAAATATTAACAAAATTTCTATTACCATTACTTTTTTATTTATTTGATAAAAATCTGTCAATAGGATAACACAATATTCCTTAAAATTAACATTAAAATCATAAAAATTAAAAAATGTCAAAACAAACATTAATTATTTATGCAATTTATGATACATTCAGTATTATAAATCAACACCAGCCTTTAATTTCCATGCCGTCGGATATTTATCACAATCAACAATCAGCTAAATCAGTTAAACATAAGAAATCCGAGAAATTTACGATATACTTCCAGAACGTGAACAAGATGGCATCAAAAGCTTCTAAATTTTTCAATTTTGTTCTGAAAACTAATTATTTAATTTATGTAATTGGTGAAAGCTCATTGCATCCTAACATTAACAGTAAGGAATACTTTGGAAATGATTACGCTGTTTTTAGATGTGATCGTTCATCATCAACAAGTGAAAAAAAATCAGGAGGCGGTGTACTTATTGCAGTGCATTCAATGTTGCCAGTATTGCCATAAATTTAACTCCATCATCTATCGAGCACGTGTGCGTAAAAATCAAAATAAATCAGACGAATCTGTTTATTTATACAGCCTACATTCCACCCAGTTCGTGTAGTGAAATATACGGCAGATGCAGTGATGCAGTTGACGAATTAATTAATCTCACAAAGCCAAATGACTTAGTCTTAGTACTAGGTGACTTTAATCTTCCAAATGTAATGTGGAATTATGATCAAGATATGGATTCCTTTCTACCATGCAATATCACATCAGAATCGGAATATGTCTTTCTTGATTTGATGCTATGTTTGGTTTTAACATAAAGCAAATCAACAACATAGCCAATGCTCTTGAGAGAATATTAGATTTATTCTTCACAAATGATGCAGATATATTTAAAGTGACAGAATCACTCAATCCATTTGTTGTTAATGATGTTAACATTTGTGGTTATGGAAATAGCTTTTGATTCAAATTAAATTAAGTCAACAACATCCGGCATCATATGCATACCACCTATAATTTTAAAAAAATAAACCACACTGGACTTCAGCAGTACTTAGAAGGTATACAATGGGACGCTGCTTTAAATACTAATGATGTAAACTAAGTTGCTAACAAATTCTACCAAATTTTATTATGTATAAGGTTTTGAAACCCACATTCCATTGTGCCGGAAAAATTCTAATATTCATCCTCTTTGGTTTGACGACCATCTGATTAATCTGAAGAACCGTAAATCTAAAGCCTATGTCAAGATGATTAAAAGTGGTTTAGAATCGGATAGGACTGTGTTTCTCCAATCTAATGAAGAATATGATACATACTTCAAGGAAAAGCACCTCTCATATATTGCAGATGTACAACGAAGCATTACAACCAACCCTAAACAATTCTGGAAATACTTTAGATCCAAACGAGAAATTGATGGTTATCCAACTAATATGTATTTGAATGATATTACAACATCAGATCCTAAAAAAATTGCTGACATGTTTGCGGATTTTTTTCAATATGTATACAAACCTAAAAACAGTAATTGGTTTACCACTCAATCAAACGTAAATAATAATGTACTTAACAGCACCACTATTTGAGAATCCGTTTCGAATTGCAATTCGTTTCGAATGATAGATTCGTTTCAAATTTCAATTGGTATTTGTGAATTCGATCGTTAATAGAACTATACACTGTCACAAAATGAAAAAGGAAAATTTTTTTTAATGGTTACACCTACATGAAAAATATAAACTTTGATTGAATTTTGACGTTTAGTTTATTGTTTTGGAGTTCAATAACAACACGCATCACTGTTAAATGTTAAAATGTTGTAATTTTTCATGTCCCAAATTACATTATTTCTGTTTGTTTTTGTTATGAAACTATTATTGTCTTCACAAAAAAAAATATTAACAATTATAGTATATTTTGTGTATGTATGTATAGAAATATTATATTATATAAAAATTATATTTTATATATAATGTAAATACTATATAAGTATATATACATAAGTACATTATGTACATATGTATTATAATATATTTATACATATAATATAGCACCGGTTGCCATTTTTATTTAGTTAAATTTTAAAATTTAAGATCCTTTTATATGGGTTCGTCAACAAAATGTATAACGAACAGAAATTCGTTCACGATCGTACAATTTTTAGTCGAAAACGAATTGCGCGATAAGCGAAATTTATGTTCGTTTTAGGTTTTTTGATTTCGTTTCATAGTAACACGTTTTCGTTGATTTATTGTACGTTTTCGAATTCACAAATACCAATCGTTCGAAAACGTCGTTCGTTTGGTCGAATTCGAATTCACAAATAGGGGCCCAGTTTACCGGTTATTAGGATGAGGATATTTTATAGGCACTTAATCAGTTTGGTGACGGATGTGGGCCGGATAATATTCCAACGTCTATATTAAAAAAATATGCTAATATTTTAGTAAAACCATTACGGAATGTATACAATCTCTCGTTAACATCCGGAATATTCCCTGATACATGGAAAATATCTAAAGTTACACCTATATTTAAATCGGGTAAAAGAGAAGACATCACTTGTTATAGAGGGATATCAACCACTTCAACCATAGCAAAATTATTCGAACAGGTTGTATGCAATAGCTTTAAAGGAATCCTAGCTCAACATATATCACTCAATCAGCATGGGTTTATGCCTAGAACATCTACATCTACTAACCTTGTTGAATTTACCAACAAAGTTATTAATGATATTGAAAACCGCAACCAAGTAGACGTAGTGTTTACTGATTTTAGTAAAGCATTTGACTCAATCTGCCATCACAAGGCTCTAGAAAGTCTTTACAACTTTGGCTTTGCATCCAACTTCATTAAATGGTTAAACTCATATTTGACTAGTCGCGTACAATATGTGTCAATTGGAAGCGAAAAATCTAAAATAATCAAAGTAACGTCAGGAGTTCCTCAGGGTTCCCATATTGGACCATGGATTTTTCTCGTTTTCATAAATGGAATAACTGAAGTCATAAAATACTCTAATCTTCTCATTTCCGCAGATGGCATAAAAATCTATCATACAATTAAAGATATACATGACACAAAAATATTACAAGAAAACATCGAGAGATTCAGTGAATGGTGCCACAAAAATTCTTTGCTGTTGAATATTGACAAATGCAAAGTAATGTATTTTCATCGCAAGAGAAAACCGATTAACTTTGCTTATAACGTTAATAATACGGAACTGCAAAGAGTTAAAGAAATAACCGATCTAGGTGTCACATTCGCTGAAAATAAGAGTGTTAACAACCACATTGACAAATGCATTGCTAAAGCTAATTCTATGTTTGGTTTTGTTAAGCGTTGGACTGGTGATATATAAGGCGTATATAAGATCGCGTATATAAGATCGCAAGTTGAATACGCATCAGTAATTTGGAGCCCGTATTATGCTAACCACATCAAAAGGATTGAAAGCATTCAAAAGAAATTTATGATCTTCATTTTCTTCAGAAAACTGACTGGGACTATGATCATAGACCATAGCTTACGTTTCATGAGAATATAGCCCGCCTTCCACCATACACGACAAGATGTTTAGAGTATAAAATTTGCACTCTGGAAAATAGACGCTTATTTTTAGACTCAGCCTTCATCGGTAACATCCTGCTTGGCCTTATTGATTCTCCCTACATATTGGAAAATACAGCTATCCATGTTCCAATCAAATCGCTGCGAAACCATCGGTTTTTGGAGATAGTACGCCTCTCAACTAACTATGGTGAAAATTGGCCAATCAACAGACTGGCAAAATCATTCAACATCGCTGAAGAAAACTTTGACTTTCATCTCACAAAGGACTGCTTCAAAAGGAACTTGAAGAACTATTTTTTAAATTTTAAAACTTAATTTATCAGAAATTATCTGGTAACATCTTTTCAGTTTATTTTTTGTAAAAAATATACTTTTCCAATCTAATTTTTTTGACAACTTCTAATCTGAAGTACTTAACTTTTAATTTTTAAAATTGTAAAATTGAAATTTTTTAATCTTGTGTGTAATAATCAATACTGAATTGATTATTTTTTTGCATATGAAATCATACTTGTAATATACTACATCGATTTCTTTAATATAAATAAATAAATAAATTATGCAACATTAACAACATTAACATTTATTTGATAAAAATCTGTCAATAGGATAACACAATATTCCTTAAAATTAACATTAAAATCATAAAAATTAAAAAATGTCAAAACTAACATTAATTATTTATGCAATTTATGATACATTCAGTATTATGCAAAACAAAAATTTAAATATATGTATGTACAAGCAAAAAGAATAAAATTATTATAATACTAAATCAATATTCCTAAAAACGCACTTCTCCTGATTATGTACTTCATAAATTCGAGCATTGGATTTATGAGACGCATATAATAAATAATTGCTAACCTTATTGTCCTTTAGATGTATCATTTTTTTCTTCATTAGCTTGTAATGTTTATTTAGAAAAGATTCAACAAACATCGGCCAGCTTAGAATAAGTGCAGGGAACGTTGTCGGAGACGGTGACGTTGATAATCACTTGGCATTTTCCTGTTGTATGCGAGAATTATACATCACAGACCCAATATAGAAATCGATGAAGCCAAAATATTAAATTGATCAACGGTTGTTAATTTCTTTTTGTTATTTCCTAATTTCAACAAAAAGCTTAACTTTAAAAGTTTTGGGAAAATGGGAAAAAAGAACGTTCATCCGCCCTTTCATTTCAACTGACGAAGTTTGTGTAACTTGATTTGTAAAAAATCACATATAATGCAAAACAAGTGAAACAAAAATACAAAATTTGCTCACTTGAAATGTACGTCAATACATCAACGTTTACTACTACCAACTACTACTAATTTAAATAGATAAATAAATTTCCTAGGATTCTGTTTTCTGTGATTATACCTTTTGTTACATTGCACTTAATTATTTCATAAAATAGTTCTCAAGGTAAAAAGATCTATCTAATACCTACCTTGTCTTGTATTTAATAGTCACTAAAATATATCCATTCATTTAAAAAGATCTTTTTATATTTCAGATTGATTCACCGTCGAAACACAAGAAAATAACATGGCCATAAGAATAGCGCCTGGATAATAATGCTTACATCAAATTAATTAATTTAAACATAATATGTACATTATCATTAGGAACATCGTATTTAAAATTAGTTTCGTGTCGAAAAACGAGTTTAGTTTTAAATATGTCAACTTAAATGGTGGGCATTCATAAACTTAAAAAATCTGTACATATACATATGATGTATACATAAACGATAAATAGAAAAATTTCAACTCACATATTTAGCCTTGGTTTGTCGTAAGATAAGAAAATCAACTAATAATGCTATATAAAATACTGACGCAATAATCATATTTTTCATAACTACATTTTTATCTAAATTGTATAGGAACCAAGTTTTAGTTACCGCAAATTTTAGCGAAAAAGAAACTCGATCTAGGAAAATAATTTTTGTAAAGTAAACTCAGTGTGCAACCAAAACTGCTAGATTTATTGTTTCGTCATAACAAACTATATAAACTCTCTATATAAAAATAATTTTTAGTGGTACATCCTGAGGTATCGATAAAATAAATTAAATAGTTGTTAAAAGTCATATAATTGTTAAACATATAATGTATGTAAATTATAAGTTTTTCTAGCAAATTAGAAAAAATTGTATCGAGTTTTTTTTCCGCTATAATTTTCGCTTGGTTCCTATACTGGGTTATTGTTGCCAATCGAAAGCTATTAATATCCTTTGTGTTCTAAATTAATAGTGAAAAACTATTAACGGTTGCACTTGTTTAATGATCTGTAAGATCCCAAAAGTAAGAGATCCTAAATAAATCAATAGCTCCCACATGTAATCAACAAGAAAAAGTTAATAGACAAATGGTTTGCTCTAATACAAGATAATTAGACTACATGGTAATATCATAGAGAAGGATATAAGAGTACTTTCTTTCATACATTAAAATGGCATTAGATTCACCAAAAACTTGTTTTATAATATTTATTTACCTATTATAGCAAAAAGAGATATCTATCCTTATTCATACTTCTTTAAAGATCAAGAAAACCAAAAAATTGTATTCCTATTTATTTACACAAAAGCAAAACAAAAATGAGATTATGAATGAACCAAACATTTCAGTATATTTAACGTAGTAAAGCGCAGGTTTTTAGCAATATCTTATAAAAGTAAAATTTATTTAGACAGAGGCCATGATGGTATTATTAAAAACCGGTTTTGGTCTGTTTTTGATTTTTTCATCAAAACCTTTTATGAATATAAACAAAAAAAAAATACACTATCTTGTTTTATCTATTCCAAAGAGAAAGACGAAAATACAAATGTATAGAAATTAGAAAGTTTTGTGTTTTGAGCTGAGAATGAAAAAGCGTTTTATTCCTTGAGAAAAATTTTGTTTGAAATATTTTGGATTAATATAAAATTAATTTTTCCAAGGAAAAGTCAAGTTAGATTTAATTCTTTTTGAAAAATAGACAACCATTCTCCGACACAACCATAACGATGAGTTGTTGAATTAGTGACGTTCGGCATGTGTATACGTCATGATTGGCTTTGGCAACATTATTGTATATGGATTATGAAAAATTCAGTTTTTTCTCTTATAAAACGCATTAAAATGTAAGTCCAAAGTACAATTTTATTGATCCAGTCTGTGTTATAAGCGGTTAATGGGACTAGACATTTCTGTTAGTTTTGGCTCTTTTAAACAAATGTAGAGAACTAATATTGAAATACCCTAGTTTTTAATCACTTTTGAAAACTAATTTTTATTACCTTTTTCTCAAAACTCAACAAAGGCAAATTTGGCTTGGCACTTTATGCACAACTTCAATTTTTCGATAGGAACTAAATGGTTTAATTATTCGAATGAGTGATGAGAATAAAGGGTTTGAAAAAAAGAAGAAATGATATAGTTTTGGCCCACAAATACTGAAAACTGTTTTAGAGCAAATAATTTAAAGAACTTTGCGTCAGGGGAACTTTTTAAAATAAAAAAACAGAAATACAATAATTATTTCGTTATACCTTACGTATTATACAATGATGATTTTCAAATTAATAATCCTTTGGGAAGCCATTGTTATATGGGAAGCCATTGTTCTTCAATATGTGGCTTGTAGTATAATTTTCATACGATGCCACAGTATTTATTGTCCAAATATACAATAAAACCTGTTTGGAAATTGTTGTTATCTATAAATAAAACTCTGTAGTTTTTATTTTTGGTTTTTTAATTTTATTTTTCTTCCTTTTTGTGATAATATAATTTATATTGTTTTTTTAAAGATCGATTTCGGATAATTCCTTCTTCAGTTTCTTAAAAATTACTAATCTTGGATATCCATAACTCAAATGTTGTTATCGTATTTGCTTACCTGTAATCTAACAAATAAAACAAAATTCGCGCGATTATTTTTTAGAAATTTTTGTCTAACCTTAAAGGACTGTATCCTTTGATGAAATCGTCTTTGTTATGTTTAGTGTTTCTAAACATATATATTATATTAGGATTAAAACAATAAACGTGAATTATTTCACGACTTTTCATCTATGATACAATAACGTGACTAACTTAACATTTGGACTGACATCTATAAAAAGAGTGTGTTTAATGACAATTTAAAGGTGCATTCACATGACATTCCTCCCCACTACCTTCCCACAGAATGTTTGGAATTCCTGTGATGTAAATGAAGTGCCATTGTCACTGACGATTACTTGAGGCACTCCGTAACGAGCAAATAAACTGGATAGCACTTTCTCGAGCATGTTTGTTGTGATGCTTGTCATTGTGTAGACTTCTACCCATTTCGAAAGCGCATCTACTACGACCAGAAACTGTTTGTTTTTAAAAGGCCCCGCGAAGTCGATGTGAATGCGTTCCCATATTCGTGCTGGAACGTTCCATGAATATAATGGTACTTCTGGTTGACAGTTTCGATTTTCTTGACAGCTTTGACATCTTTTGACAAAATCTTCAATGTCAGAATCGAGTTTTGGCCACCATATGTAGTATCGCGCCATTGCGCACATAGCAACGATGCCCGGATGGCCGCTGTGTAAACGTTGTAATGCGGCTGTACGCAATGACGTAGGTAATACCATTCTTCCCTGCCACATAAGAATGTTGTTCTCTACGGACAGTTCGTCTCTGCGTTGTAGAAACGGTTGAAATTGTGATTGTTGGCAAATTTGTTGTGTCCAACAGCATTACAGCATTAATAATGCGAGTAATTTCTTTGTCTTTACTGGATTCGTCTGATATGCTTTTCTCACAGAATAGGAGGTCATCCATCTTTGCTTTGTTTATGTAGTTGACGTCGTTTTCAATGTTTTGCCCATCAAGTTGTGGTTCTTCCGTAGCACTCGGCATTCGCGATAAAAAATCGGCGAAAATGTTTAATTTTCCTGGAATATATTCCACGTCATAGCTATATGAATTTAATAGCAATGCCCATCATACTAAGTTAACGAGCTTTGGTAAATTGCGATTTCTGCCAAATATGTGAATCAACGGTTCGTGATCCGTAACTACTGCCAGCTAAGAATCTGTCGAACTTTTGTACTCCAAAAACAATTGCAATTGCCTCCTTGTCAATTGTACTGTAGTCTAATTGTGCTCCTGATAACTTTTTTGATGCAAAAGCGATTGGTAAGTCAATTCCATTGTCGTTACGGTGACTAAGAACTGCACCTATTCCTTTGTCAGACGCGTCGCATGTTAAATACAATTCTTTCTTCTCGTAATAGGGGTGTAAAATTTGTGCGTGTAAAAGCTGAGATTTGTTGTCGTCAAAAATTGCTTGTTCTTGATTTGTCCATTTGAATCGTGTGTTTTGTCCTGATAGTGTATGTAAATCGGCAGCTATGCCGTGCAAATTTGGTATAAAACGTTCGTAGAAATTTACAATAACCCATAAAAGAGCGTAGTTCTTTTATGTTCGTTGGTGGACTGGCGTTGGTGATGGCATCCAATTTGTCTTGTGTTGGAAATATCCCATTTTTGTTGAAACGATGACCCAAATATACCATTTCATCTTGGAAGAACGTGCATTTTTCTTGTTTGATTCGAAAACCCGCTGTTTGTAATCGTGTGAGAACTTCCTTCAAATTTTGCATGTGTTCGGCGTCGTTTTTTCCTGTGACAGCAATATCATCAAAATATATAGCAACTGAATTAATATTCGCTAATAATTTTTCCATGTATCGTTGGAAAATAGCTGGTGCGTTTGCTATTCCAAACGGTAATCGACTGTATTTATAGTATCCCATGTGTGTTGATATTGTGAGCAAATGTTGGGACTCTGGATGCACCTTAAATTGTAGATAAGCATCCTTTAAATCGATTTTGGAGAATCGTTCCCCACCAGCAAGCGTGCGCCGTAAATTGTCAAATAATGGTACTGGATGTTTTTCCAGTAGTAGACAGGGATTTATTGTAACACTGAAATCACCACAAATTCGTATGTCGCCGTTGCGCTTCGGCACGTTAACAGTTGGTGTAGCCCATTCGACAGGTGTTTCGTTTGGATCAATTGGTGTTAAAACGCCTTTGACTACTAATCTGGTAATTTCCTTTTCGACGTTATTTTGTATCCCGAATTTAACATACCGAGGGTCGAAACGTTTCGGTTGTGAGCCTTGTTTCAAATGTATTTTGACTTGGTAGTCTTTGATGCATCCCATGGTATCACTGAATAACTCGCTGTAATTAACCAACATATTTGATAGCGCTGTTTGTATTCGTGATTCGTCGGTCGTCGTATGTGCTTCAGATTTTGTAATCGAATACACTTGTGCAGGGAATGGCATGTTGAATGATTCACACCACGGTAACCCAAACAAAAATGGTTTTGCCTGCTTCATGACAATCACCGGCAACTTAAGTGTGCTATTGTTGTAGGTCACGTGTATCTCTGTCTGACCTAATGTCTGTAGCACATGACTGCCGTATGCCACAAGTTTAGGTGCCTGTACCAATGTCGGCTTACCCACCTGTTTCCACAAATCCTCGTCAATGATAGAATGTGAGGCCTCAGAATCGTAATCGAATGTAGCCTTGATTCCATTGACATAAACGTCAACACGTGTGCTTATTTTATTTATGTTGTTGATGGTGTAAATAAAAACACTGGAATCATCACTATCGTTGTCGTAAGATGTGGATGTTGCAGACATTTTGTGAATGTTGCCCGATTTATTACGTTTATCGTCTTTAGTGTGTGTTGTCGTCATGTTGTTTCTTTCTTGTTGACAAATTTGTGCTCTGCCTGTTTTGATGCAACATGAAGCGTAGTGTCCAATTCGCATACATGCATTGCATGCCGATTTCGTTGCTGGACACGAATTGTCGTTTGAGTGTTTCTCGTACCCGCAACGTTTGCATTGGTTTGTATATAACTTGCGTGGCTGTTGATTGTAAGTGTTTCCATGTTTCGATGTGGTTTTGTTTTTAATTTTGTTAACACTTTGCTGTTCACTGCTTGTAGCACTTTGTTTTAATACGTCGTTTTCTGCACGTTCGCGTGACTGAACCACTTCGAAAACTTCTTTAAACGTAACTTCACCCATGGTCTCTGTTTCTTTGTTAGCAGCGTTTCTGATAGTACGTGTTGTTTTTAAATCTGGCCAGCGTTGTCGTAATTCAATTTCGGCATGTTAATGTCGAATGCCCGTTGCGAAACGATCGCGCAATTGACGATCGAGATTTTCAAAATCACAGTCGCGACTAATTGCTCGTAATTCGTTTGCGTAATGTTCAAAAGATTGTGTTTCTTTTCGTGTACAATTCCAAAATTGTGACAATGCTTTAAATCGCGTTGTTTTGTGTGTGTACAAATGGATGAATCGATCGATTATTGTTTTGTATGTGTTTTGTTCGAATGGTGTGGTAGCATCCGTAAAAGACACTTTAAGTTCGTGATGCGTGTGCGGTGCCAAACAACAGAGAAATAAATCGCGCTTCGCGTTCACATATAGTTCTGTGTTGGAACTATTGAGTCCCCTCATGCGACATTGCGCCTCAAAGATATCCACAAAATTTTCCGCCGATGATGTTGGAGATGCGATGTATTGCTCACATTTAAAATTTTTTTTAATTTCACGTACTTCCTTTTCATCCGAATTTTGCGGAGCTGGCTGTGGGGGATGTATATCTCGGTTTTGTGCCCGTAATGCTTGCCCAATTGTATCCATGAGCGTTTCGTTGTTGCGGCTGATCAATTCAACAAATTTTTGAAATTGATTTTGATCCATCTTATTTATGGAAATAATTAATTGTGATTTAGATTCTTAATCCTCGTCGCCAGTATGTTATGTTTAGTGTTTCTAAACATATATATTATATTAGGATTAAAACAATAAACGTGGATTATTTCACGACTTTTCATCTATGATACAATAACGTGACTAACTTAACATTTGGACTGACATCTATAAAAAGAGTGTGTTTAATGACAATTTAAAGGTGCATTCACATGACAGTCTTGTAACAATATTTTTATTTTAATATTCTGAATCAGATTGGAAATGAAATGTTGATTTTGAGAAACCAAAATTGAGTGTGCCTCTTTCTTAATTTTTTTACTCCATTTCTCCCAGTATACTCGTATAAGTAATACCTCTGTTATGATTGACTTTATTCACGGAGCTTCAGTGCAGCTATTATTATTTTTCTTTATTGTTAAATTCCGCGCACGATAAATTTCGGTATGCGTCAGTAAATATTGGCACAGTTCTTTAAATATGTGAAACAAAACAAAATGGAGGAATAAAATATACTAGCAGGAGTAGAAAAAGTGTCTTATTTTAATCGCGTGTAATAAACCAGCCAAAATAGACCCAAAAATCGTATTATAAAATGGTACAGTATCTAAGGTTTAGCGATAGTGCACTGAGAGAAAAAACAACTTAAAATCAACAGAAACCACTTCTTTTTGAAGTATAATCTTTTTACTGGTTTTTTGTTAATTGAAAGTTTAAACACTTTAAAATATAATAAAATAAATTTTAATATTTTTACTTTAAAATCGAAGTTTTTCACATTCATTTTAAATTTACAAAATTTAGTGTTATCAATAATTGACAATTAATTTTGATTTAATGTATTCCAAACAATGGCTTAAAGTAGGCTACTTTAATTTGAAATGGAAAATTTGTTGAAATAAAGAATAAAACATTAAAAATATAATTGTTCTAAAGTTGTATTAAGTTTATTTTGAACTCTTAATTGCTTCAAATCAAACAGTTTGTATATTAAAACGAAGTTGTATTATATTTGAAGTAAATTAAAACGCGTTTAATTTTTAAAACATAAATATGTTTATTCCATTTTTATCAATAATTTTATTGTCAAACTTTTGTATTTATAATTTTTTTTTAAGTTTATTCATTTATCATGTTATTAATCATATTCAATTTCAATTTTACAAAAACTTATTTCTAATATATGTTTTTCCATTATTAATGGAGTATATATGCAACGGTGGGTTACTGAAAAAATTAATATGTTTTATAAATAGTTTGTTTGTAGAAATACTTTGTACTTCATAGGCTTGATAATGACAGTCAACACTTTTTATATTGATTAAATAGCAAAGTATTAATAGACTCTTCTCGTACATTAAAGTTTTTATTTTATAAAATTGATATTCATCGTCAATTATTTTTGCTAAATAGTAATTAGGTTTATACACATATTAATAAATTTGTAGTTAATTTGTTCAACTTCAACGATTTCTGAATAGTAATCTTCGTTCGACAAATCTTTAGTTTCAAACTGACTAATATCATAGAAATCTTCAAACCCATTCTCATATTTAATTAAAAACTGAGAGAATTTTTAACTTGATTTGATAGCTAATATGTATTTATAAGGTGTTTGCGGATGGACAGCTTTATTCGTAATGATTTTGATGTTGCCATTCTATTGACATATAATAGTATAACAGTATTAATCTATTTACATTACAGTGACTGTACAATAAACGAATGCACTATAATGCGCGTACATATCATATACCCTTACCAGTCTTTGACTATCATGAATGTACTAAGTATACATAAGCTCTATACTTATACATTTCCTTATTTAATTCTCGCTCCCATCGCCTAGGTCACAAAATGGCACCACTCTAGAATCAACCCGTTTTATTTTTTGTGAAAGTATATCTGTGATCGACATGGGCTTTACATTACTTTTTATTTTATCAATTAGAGTATCATTTGGTTTCTTATTTAAAGTTTGTTTTGTCAAAGTTATGTGATCTGCATGTCTTTTCCACAATTTATTATCCTAGGTTTGAACCCATTTAAGCGTTCGAAAATCTTTAGTGTATATACTGTCTCCAATATTTAGATTTTTAGAATTAACAGGCAAATTTTGCTTAGTGACTTCAACAAAAATATTATTCTTTGGCAGTAACAAGTTCCATCTAATATTAGATTCCCGATTAAAAAGAAGTTCAAATGGTGTTTGAGATGTTATAGTTTGAGGGGTATTTCGATAAACATATAATTGAGTCTGAATTAATTCTGAAATATCCATTTGTTTATTATTAGCATCAGCCAACTGTTTAAACAAGGTTTTCTTAAATATCCTAACAGCATTCTAACCTGGACCATTCGAGGCAGGATGATAAGGAGGAGAGGTAATAAGTTTGATTCCATTTTCTTTACAAAATGACAGAAATTAATTTGAAGTAAAACAAGTTGCATTATCTGCGACAATCGCTGACGGGAATCCTAGTCGAGAGAATATCCCTCTTAGAGCAGATATTGTTTTAGAAGAACTTGTATCTTTTGCTTTACATATTTCTATCCATTTAGTAAACGTGTCTACAAGTACCAAAAATGAAAATTCTTAATTTAACCACAATAGTCTATATGAACACGATCAAATGGACGACTTGATTTGGGCCACGGTTTTGGTTCTATTCTAGCAGGATTGCTTTGTAAAGATCTACAAACATGACAATTTTTTATTAGATCCTCTATCATTTTGTCAATATGTGGCCACCAAAAGTAGGATCTGGCAATCGATTTCAACTTAACTACTCCCATATGAGTTTGATGAATCTCATTTAATAAAGTGTTTTTAAATTTTTCAGGAATAACTGCTCTATGGCCCCACATTAAAACATTTTCTTCCAGCGTTAGGCTATCTCGCTTTTCATAATAACTTTTGAGATCTCCTTCCGATTTTTTAATATCTGGCCATCCTTCCCTGACATACTTTATAACTAGCTTTAACATCGGATCTTTCTCTGACTCCTCTGCTAAATCTTTGGCTCTTATAGGGCGACTAAATTCATTTCTGATAAAATTTAGATACGAATATTCCTTACTAGTATCTGCCTCGCTTTTTTCAGATAACCGAGAGAGCGCATCAGCGCAAACATTATCCTTCCCTGCAATGTAATTTATGTCATAATCGAAATTCTATAAGAATATGGCCCATCGTTGTAACCGTCCTGCTGCCATACTCGGAATGCCCTTCTTGTGACCAGAAATCGCAACAAGAGGCTTATGATCCGTACATAATAGAAATTTTCGCCCTAATAAATATTGTGAAAATTTTTTTACTCCAAAATGTATTGCTAATGCTTCTCTATCTATTGATGAGTAGTTTTTTTCTGAACTCGACAGGGTTCGGGAAGCAAACGCAATAGGTTTTTCTTCCCCTGCCTTCATAATATGCGAAATGCATGCTCCTATACCAGCTTCTGAAGCATCGGTTTTCAGAACTACTGGGAGTTTTGTGTCATAGTGAACTAGAATTTTATCCGACATAATCGCTGTTTTCACAGTATCCAAGGCTTTTTGACATTCCTTTGACCACACAATTTCTTTTCGACCTAGCAAATCATATATCGGTTTTAGTATTGCAGATACATTTGGTAAGAACCTAGAATAGTAGTTAATAAATCCACATAATGATTTTACTTGCGTTACTGTAGTAGGTATCGGCATTTTTAGGATAGCACTAACTTTATCTTTATCCTTATGTAAACCATTAGCATCGATTATATGTATATCCCAGATACTTAATACTACTTTTGAAAAACTCACATTTATCCCTATTAACAGTAAGTCCAAATGTTTTTAATCTATTCAAAACTTCGTTAAGATTTTTTATATGTTCTGCTTTCGAAGCTCCTGTGATAACAATGTCATCAACAAAAATAGCACAACTTGGACACCCTAACAACAATTTTTCCATTAATGCCTGAAAAATGGCTGTATTTGGTTTACATCCAAATGGAAGTCTATTCACTCTATAGATACCTTTATGTGTAGACCATGATAGTATTTGGCTTGAACATTTATCCACTGGCAGTTGTAAATAAGCCTGGGATAAATCTATCTTACTATAATGTTGTCCCCCACTCAAAGCTTTGAATAATTCTTCTATTTTGGGAAGCGGATAATTAACATCCTTTAAAAATTTATTTAGTGTTACAGAATAATCCCCACAGATACGTAGTCCACCAGTTTTTTTAACCACTACAACTAAAGGTGTACCCCACTCTGAAGATTCAATCATTGTTATAACTCCTTCACTTTCTAACTTATCTAACATTTGCTCAACTTTCTCTTTAAACGCAAACGGGATAGGTCGAGGTTTGACAAACACTGGGGTTGCTTGAGGCTTTATCTTTAAACTGATCGGATCACCATTATACTTTCCTAGCTCTAATCGAAACACTGTCTCTGTTGATAAATTATTATTATCGACTGTGCAATTGAAAGGGTTATTTAGTTTAAAGAAATAAAAAACACGTCCGTTCTGATCAATTACACAATAGCAAGAGTTCCAGACACAGTATTTATTTAACATAGTGTTAGTGGTTAGTTTTAGTACATATACGAGTATAGGGCGGCGCTACAAAGTAAAAATATTTAGAACACCCTCACTCATTTAAATATTAAATTTAATTTAAATACATTTCATTTAATTTTCAATGCATCTCTATTAACCCCATTTTTACCGAACACAGCTTTGGTTAATATATCCGCTGCATTTTCTTCCGTAGGCACGTACTCGAGTTGAATTGTACCATCTTCAATCTTCTCACGTAGATGATGGTAACGCACATCAATATGTTTTGTACGTTGATTATAGCCATCCGTCTCTGACAATTTAATTGCACTTTGATTGTCAACCCAAATTTTGATTGACTTGGCTACCTTTTTATCAAGTTCTTGAACGAAATTTTGTAACCATATTGCTTCACGAATCGACCAGGAGACAGCAATATTTTCCGCTTCGGTACTTGATAAAGCAACGGTATCTTGTCGTTTGCTATTCCATGAAATAGCGCCGTTGCTTAATTGAAAAACATATCCAGTACATGAACGTCTTTTGTCGACGTCAGATGCCCAATCAGCATCACAATAACCAAATAATTCATCGTCGACATTGGATTTCTTGAACCTTAATTTATAGTTCATCGTTCCCTTTAAATAACGATACTGCAACCTAGTGAGGCCGACCGAAATTAGTGTTGAATCGGCTCCCATCATTCACTGCGAATGCAATGTCAGGCCTTGTGCCCCCAGCAATAAACAATAAGCAGCCAACTAATGACTGATATGGTACCTCAGAAACATCTTGTTTTTCTTCAGCAGATACCGGACACATTGACACTGACAATTTTTGATTTGTGTCACTCGGAGTTGCACTTGGATTTGCATGTTTCATGCCAAAACGTTCGATCACCTCTGATATATAGGCTTTTTGATCAAGAGCAATACCCCCATCAATGTATGTGATATGTAGACCAATGCATGACGTCGCAACACCCAAGTCTTTCATTTTAAATGCATTACACAACGCCACTTTCAAACTCTTCAAAGTTTCCTGATTTTTCCAAAATATTAAAAAATCGTCGACGTAGATCGTAATGATTAATGATAGATCACTTTTGAAAAATACACACGGGTCACTTGATGACTTCTTCAAACCGTATGATTTCAGCATTTGCGTTAGCTTAATGTTCCACACTCGTCCACTTTGTTTTAAACCATATATAGCCCTCTTTAAATGGCAAACCTTTTGTGAACCGTCTCTGAAACCCTCTGGCTGGACCATGTAAATGTCTTCGTTTAAATCACCCTGCAAAAATGCAGTCACAGCATCCATTTGTTCAATTTTAAGTCCATTTTTAACTGCCAACGCTACAATGAACCGAATTGACGAATATCGAACTACCGGTGAATACACTTCTTGATAATCAATTCCATAAATTTGAGAGCAACCTTTGGCTACTAATCTGGCTTTGTAACGTACAGGATTACCGGATTCATCACGTTTGATTTTCTAGACCCACTTAGACTTTATTGGTTTACGTTTTGCCGGTAATTCAACCAACTGCCAGGTTTCATTTTCCACCAAGGAATTGATTTCTTCACTCATAGCCGCCTTCCACTTTGAATTTTCTTCATGTTTAATTGCTTCATTATATGAAGACGGTTCTTCAACAGCAAGAAAACCATAGGCCTTATACATAACATACCCATCAAAATTTCGCGGCTTCGGTACTCGTTCGGATCGTCGTAATTTTTGAACTGCTTCAACATCGTCGTCTGGGACAAACATTGTATCGTTAGCATCCTCATACGTAGTTTCAGTCTCATTTATTGTCGGATCATCATCGCTGAAATTTTCATTTTTTGACGAATCATCCCGACCTGAAGCTTTTGTTGGAGAACTCGTAACGATTTTATCGTCGTTGTTTGATAATGTTAAAACATTATCCCTATTGTGTATGTGTGTTTGATAGTTCTATTGAGATGTCGGTAGCATCAATATTGTATAAATGTGTTGTTTTTATACAGAACTATATACACTTTATACGTGTGTGTTTGGGGTATTTTACACGACTGTGAATATGAGCAGATAATGTATTTATGGATATTATGCAGTACTATGGAACTGTATGTCATGAGGTCATGGTCTATGTTTTTGTTACGTGTTTACTGTCGTCAACGTTGGAATATTTGGACTAATCCAAGTATTCTGGAGAATGTAACTGAATGTTAGTTATGAGTAAGTTCTTTATCGACACCTGCCACTAGGGAAGTTGAGCGCTGAAACGCTCTTCTTTCTTCCCTCCTCGTTTTGCCTTACGAGGTTCGTTCACCAATGTCGTAAAGAACGGTGCCGTGTTATGTTAGTAGGATGTTTTTATGTTAGAACAATACCCGCTTACCACTGGTGGGGGCTTGGCAGTATTGCTTGTTTTTTGTTGTTATTTAGTGAGAGATACTTACTTGGTATTGGTGATTTCCTCTAGATGAATGTTTGAATGAAAACTGGATTTTTATTTTAACTGGACTATTTTTATTTATTCGACTTTATTTACTGCTTTAACAATTTTACTTCTTGATTTCAACTACAACTATAACTGACTTATTTACTAAAATTTTTGGATTATTTATACTACAATATTTGGTGTAAATGAACTTAAAATTTAACTAAATGTGCATTTTGAATTAATGGCCTGAATAGCTATTTCGAAAATTATTTTCAATTTTGCAGCGTAAGTATTTTGTGCATGCGAGTTTATTTGGGTTTATATTTTTGTAATTTCAGCTATTCATGTCGTTTGTTCAAAAATGACATTTGTTAGTTTTTTGTTTTGAAATTATTTTGTTCTGAATAATTACTTTAGCCTAAATGTGAAGTAGTTTTATATTTTTATTAGGTGTTAACTTAAATTCATAATGGGTGTTATCTTTATGTTTAATCTATTACTATGTTATTTATATGTTTGTTACTTATCAGGGGTGTACAACACCTTCCCCCTTTATTAGTGAAATCTTCTTATGGAAGATTTCGCAGTTTGGGATACATATTGTCTAAGGCTTATTACTATTATTATTATTATTATTATTATTTTTGTTTATTATTGTTATGGATTATTCATGTTGGTCTGGTAATTGGTTATCTTCTGCTGGTCTTCTTGCGTTTTCTCTGCATTATAAAATTTAGTTTGGTCACGGATTCAGTATTCCATTGTTTGCATGTTGTATTGTTGTATTTGGTTGTGGTTGATGTTCTGACATCGTTTCTTGGCTATCTACGGTCCAATCGTTATCCGTATGTGTTTAATTTTGTGGTTTGCTAGATGGTAGGTAGTGTTACTATAGTGATTCTGTGCCAAATCTGTGTTGTTATGGCTGCTTCGTCAGTATTGTTTGTCTTCATCTTACGTATGTCGTTGCTTTTGCCTTGTCGTGTGCCTCATCGTTTTGTATTTGTTTTGTTGTTGTTTTGCTTACAATGTTATGTTGAATCGTGACCATGAACTATATTTTATTTTTGCTCTGGAATTCTGTCGTGTTGCATTTTATTGTCGTTTGTATTATATTATATTATTATTTAGGTTATTAACTTTTATAATTTATAATTATTTTTTTTTTTTGTAATCTAAGCTAATTTTGTTTATTCTTATTTTTACTGTATGAATTGGTTTAAAAAAAAATATGAAATGTATGCATTTTGTAATATGAGCTAAAATTTATATAATTGAGAAAAAAGATTTATGAGAATTTTATTTACTACTTTGTATAATTAGTATTTATGTGATATATATTTTTTTTTGTTTTATTAAAATTGCTTATCTTAAGATTTTTATGTGTTACATGTAATTTTAGTCACAAGATTGTCATGCTGTGCTAGTTTGTCATTTTGATCTTTTGCTCATTTTAAGTTTGTTTGTGAGAAGAAAAAAAAATTTATTTAAAAAAAAATGTGTTTCTGTTATTTAATTTTTAGGTTAAAAGTGTATTGATTTTTTTTTTTGTGTTAGATTTATAATTTTGAGTTTCATAATGTCTTGAATTCTTAAGTGAGGTTTAAAAGTGTGAAATAAAATATATAATTTGTGTTTCTTATGGAAAAATGTTTTTGAATTGTGATTTTAATAAGCAATTTATAAATTTTGAGCTTATGCTAGGTATGTGTTAGTTTTATTTATATATTTTTTAATTTTTAGCTTGTTCTTCCTCGAGTGTTAGTGTTTGTTCGACGAAGGAAAAGCTAGTTAGTTTTTTTGTTTTTTGAAAATATTTTGTTAATGCCAATGTTGTTGATTTTTTGTTTCTTTTGTTTGTGTATTTCCACTTCCCGTATCATACATTGGATTTCCATGCCTATTTTTCTCATTTCGTCTATTTCTGGGTTTGGTTGTTTTTGGTGTGGTGTTTTTCCTATTTCTTCGATTATTTTCCAGAATGGGTCATCTATCGCGATTAGTGACTCTGGGTCGCCTCTTATCAGTTCGATCATTGGTTTTGCCGACACTGTGAATTTATTTATGCTGTATGAGTTTTGGTTATGGATTGGGTTGTAGATTGGTAGTCTATTTTGTGTTTGTAGAGGTTTAGGTTTTGTTTGATATAGTTTTATACTGTGGTGTGACTGTCATCTTCATGTATTTTTCTTTTTCTTGATTCGTCGTTGTTCTGTTTGTCTCTGTTGCTGTGTGATTTGTTAGTTTTCTGTCTTAAGTTTAGTATTGTTGTTTTTGTTTTCCTCTTTCTGTATTTTATTACTATTGTTGTTATTGCTATGAACATCAGTAAGCTTGTCCCTGATAGTATTCAAGTTGTGATTTTGGTTGTTTGGTTATGGTCTTCTTGTAATTTTAGTTCATCTGTGTTTTTTTTTAGTTGAATTATTCTGTTTGTTTGCTCTAAGAATTGCTTGTTGTGTGTCTTGTGGTCGATGAGTTGTATTTTGGTGTTCCGTGGTTCTATGTCGTCATTTTGCATGTTCTTGATTACTTCTTCACTTGATTTGGTCAGTATCTCTTGTTGTTCTAGTTTGATTGTTTCTGGATATCCCATTACTATTATCGTGAATTCTTTTGTTGTTACTTTACATGTTGTTTGGAAGGTCAGTAGTCCGTTATTTGTGATTTGTAGTTTTTCAGTGTTGTTGTGGCATTGTATTGTTATGTTTGTTTCTGTGCTCATAGAATAGAGTAACGTGTTTGTGGCTTCTAATTTTATTATTATGTTGCGGGAGTTTGTTGGTAACGATTTGCAATTTTGTTCTGTGTTCCATGGGTTGTTCCATAGTGTTGCTATACAGTGAGGGTTATGAATTGGCAGGATTGGTTTTGTGTTGTGGCATATTAGGAAGTTTCTTTCCAGGTTGACGTTTATTTTTTCGCATCGGTTGACGTCTTCTGTGTGTAGTTCTATTATCTTTGTTTTTTGGCTGTTTATTGCTATGTATTCGGTGTCTATTTCATATATGTAATACTCTTTTTTGTTGGTGAATGGTAGGATGTATGGTTTGAATAGTGTATATTCTTCGCTGTTTATTATTGGTATTGTGACTTTAATCATAACTTGTCCTTTGAATTCTATGTGATCTGTTTTTATAACTTGTCTTAGGATTTCGAATCTTTCCAGTTTTGTGTTTGCGTCTGGTGAGTGGGTGCGTATGATCTCAATTACTTTGCTATGTGTTACTATTAGTGGGTGTAGTTTCTTCATGTTTAGTGCAGTTATTATTTCTGTTGCGTCTTCTTGGAGTTTATTTATGTGCATACATTGGATGAGTATTAGCGATGTTAATTCTGCGGTGCGATGTGTAAGATTTTGTTTCCGTTCTATGAAAGTGCTCTGGTCATTTGTTTTGGTGATCAACTGGTTCAGTTTTTCTTGTATTTCGTTTGTTTCGTTTTGTAATTGGTCTACTGGTTTTGATAGTGCTTCGAAGTTTGTCTTGATTATTGCTATTTGTTGCTTTTCTACGTCTAGTAGTTTCACTTGGTTATTCTCTAAGTTTTTTAATTTTGCATATATCTCTGTGGCGTCTTCTTGGTCCATTGTTCCGAATACGAACTTTGATAATTTTCCTCCTATGTCAATGAGTCCTCTTTTCTGTCTCCCGTACATGTCGTTTAGTTTGTTTTCTTGTCGCTCGATTTCATTTATGTGCCATTTTAATTCGTGTCTAAAAGATCTGCATAAGTCGTCGGGGTTTCTATCTGTTAGTTCTTGGCATAGGGTTTTTAGTGTTTGGAGGCATTTCGTTAGTGTTTCTGTTAGTTCTTTTGTGTTTGGTATGTTGATTGTGGTGACTATTTTTAGGTTTTTGCTGATAGTATCGATTTCTGTTATCTCTTCGAAAAATGCTCCTACGCTTTTTATCTTTTTGTTCTCAAATTGTACTCCTGCCGCTAAGGTGATGAGTCCGATTATGGCTAGTCCGGTGTACTTCATTTCTGTAGGGTAGTTTTTGTTGTTGGTATTAAAGGTATTCTTATAATGATTTAGTTAATGTTCGTTTGGGGGATGTTTGTTTCTGTAGGTGAAGTCTTGTGTGTTTCGTTTTTTGGTTGTTATGTGCGTGTGGTTTTGGTGGGATTTGTGTCTTGGGTTTTGGTTCTTGTTTTCTGTTATTTTGACCTTTTACTCGTTTTTTTTTTTTTTTTTTTTTTTTTTTTTAATTTGTGTATACTTTAAATCTCTGGACTGTATTTGAGATTTATCTGCTTTTGTTTTTCCCATACATTTTGAAAAAGCGAAGAAGAAAGATTCGTTCGTTTTATTTATTTATTTATTCTTTAAAAAAATATTTATCCATTTATACATGTTTATCTTGAAGTTCATTCGTCTTCAATTTTAATGATGACAACGTCCTCCTCGATGATGGTAACGTCTTCCTCAATGATGGAAACGTCTTCCTCAATGACGGTAACGTCTTCTTCAATGACGCTAACGTCTTCTTCAATGACGCTAACGTCTTCTTCAATGACGGTAACGTCTTCTTCTTCTTCTTTGATGATGACAACGTCCTCTTCTTCTTTAATTGGTTCTTCTTTGATGATGACAACGTCCTCTTCTTCTTTAATTGGTTCTTCTTTGATGATGACAACGTCCTCTTCTTCTTTAATTGGTTCTTTTTTGATGATGACAACGTCCTCTTCTTCTTTAATTGGTTCTTCTTTGATGATGACAACGTCATCATCCTCCTCTATGGGTGTTGTTGTTTCATTCCGTAGCTGTTGTGCGCACTTGCCTGGCTGCCTTTCTGTCCAGGCAGCGTTTGAATTTTTGGAATTGTTTACATCTTATGTTGAAACTGTTCTGGTGGGAGTGGTGAACTCCTAGTATTGACCCTTTACTGAGGTTCCTTTGGGTGTTCACCATCTGGTGAATTATTCGGTCGGATCTGCTCCATTTTAGGTTGATGTGTTGATCCATTAATTTTTTTTTTTTTTTTTTTAGTTTGGGTGCTTGTAACTTATTTTCTGGTTGTGGTTTCACTTTTGGTTTTCGCGTCATTATATATTCTTTTGTTTTGTCGAGTCAGGGTTTTGCGCGTTTTTTATTGTGTAGTGTCTTGTGTCGTTACATGAAGTTTTTTACTGCATTCCTTTCTATCAGGTTTTGACTATAATTTTGCTTCGTTTCGTTTTTGTGTTTTTTTTTTTACTGTTGGGAGTTTATTCTGGTGTCTTATTTATGTTTAGTGTGCTAGGAGTTATGTTTCAA
Source organism: Tipula unca (assembly GCA_951394425.1). NCBI lineage: Eukaryota > Metazoa > Arthropoda > Insecta > Diptera > Tipulidae > Tipula > Tipula unca. Next base: position 108,014,776 of record OX596381.1, read on the forward strand.
ATGGCTTGTTTCAGTGCGTGGGGTAGAAACGTGTATATATTTTTGTTTGGTGTGTTTAGGTGTCAAATTTGAGTAGTAATAATACTTTGTTTCCCTTTTTTTTTTTTTTTTTTTTTGTTTATTTCATTTTTTTTTTTTTTTGACTACATGGAAATTTTTTATTTTGTCTCTTATCTTTCTTATTTCCCGGTTGGCTCTTTCGATATCTGCTTGCTTGGAGCATATGGTTCTGATTCTTACCGCGTTATTTAATTCTTTTCTTAATTGTCTTTTCCTTCCTCCTATTTTCTTATGTTTTGGTGGCTCAATAGTTTCTGTCGCTGGTTGCTGTTGTTTTTTCTCTTCCATTTTCCTCTTGTTCTCCTCTATAGTTATTGTCTTCTTTGTTGTGGCCGAGCTCATCCTGACCTGTGGTATATTATGTTTGTTAGTTTTTTTTTTTTTTTTTTTTTGTTCTAGTTAGTTTTGGTGTGGGATCAGCCTGTTATTGTGCACTTTCGCTAGCCGCCTGTTTATTTGAATTGTGGTGTTTGTGGGTGAGTTTATTTCAGTTACTCTGTATGGGCCTAACCATAGTGGGTCTTGTTTATTTCGTCTCATGTCGTTTTTCAACCATACTAGATCGTTGACTTTGATGTGTATATCGTTCGCTTTTTTGTCGTACTGTGCTTTGATTACGTGTTTCTTTTGAATGAGTCTTTGTCGAGCGATTGCATGCGCAAGTCTTAATCTGGCTTTTAACTCGGAAGCGTAGTCGTCGTAGTTATACGTAGGTTCTGGCTCCTTTTTTATTGCGGTCGGTATTAATGCTGGTCTACCGTAAATTAATTCGTGTGGTGTATAATGTGTAGCGCAATGTGGTGTAGTGTTATAGACGAATATGGCGTAGTGACACATTTCGTCCCAATTGTTTCTATCGGTGTCAGTGAAGGATCTTAAGTATTCCTTGAGCGTATTGTGGGATTTTTCAAGTGCTCCATTGGTTTCAGGGTGGTATGCTGTGGTAGTTAGGTGTCTGAGTTTCAGTAATTTGCATACATCTTCGAATGTCCTGCTTTTGAAGTTGGTGCCCTGGTCGGTGAGGATTTTCTCTGGAATGCCGTATTTGGTAATGTAATACTCGCAAAGTGCTTTCGCTACTGTATTTGCATTCTGGTTTGGGATTGGGATTGCCCCGGAAAATTTGGATAGGTCGTCTTGGAATGTAAGGAAGTAATTGTTTCCTTTCTCTGTTGTCGGTAGAGGGCCTACGATGTCGAATGCTACTCTTTGAAATGGGTACTCCGATGTGGTTGTTATTTGTAATGGGACTTTTGTTTTCCTATGGTTCTTGTTCCGTTTGCATAGATGGCATTTTCTTATAAAGCGATTTATGTCAGTTAGCATGTTGGGCCAGTAGTATAACATTTTAATCCGTTTGTACGTTCGCCATGTACCTGCGTGTCCACCTAATGGTAAATTATGGTATTCGTCCAGTATTTGGTGACGTTTCTTCTGGTCTAATACGATTTCTATGTTAGTTTTATTTGTTATATCCGTTTGCTTCAATTCTTGGTTTTTAGTTGTTTGTTTGTCATCGTTTTCTTTGAGTTCTGCTGTCTGCTGACCTGTTGTTTCCTGGGTCTTCCGGTTCTGTGCTCTGGTGATTGCTAATACTTCGTTATATCTGATCCTACTTAGTGCGTCGGCATTTGTATTTAGTTTGCCTGATTTATGTATTATTTCAAAATTGTACTCCGACAGCTTTAAATTCCATTTTAGTATTCGGTTTGGAATCTTTGTTAAATTCCCGGTGAGTGGTTTGTGGTCCGTAACGATAGTAAACTTTTTCCCGTATAAGTATGGTCTGAAATTGTTTACAGCCTAATATATTCCTAACATTTCCTTTTCTATAGTGCTGTAATTTTTCTCTGATTTGCCTAGTGCTCTGCTGGCGTAAGCGATCGGAAATTCGCCTGCTACGTAATTTTGTGAAAGTACGGCTCCTAAGCTGTAGTCGCTTGCGTCTGTTGTTAGAATGAATGGTCTGTTTAGGTCGGGATACTTGAGGATTGGTGGGTTTACTAGACATGCTTTGAGTGTTTCTAAGGCTTTTTTACTTTCTTCTGTGAATTCGAATGGTACTTTTTTACGTGTTAGCTTAGTCAGTGGTTCTGCTATCTCTGAGAATTTTGGGATAAACCTGCGGTAGTAGTTCGCTAGGCCTAAAAATGATTGGGTTTCTCGTATGTTTTTTGGTTGAGGGAAGTCTTGTACTGCTTGTGTTGTCTTTGGGTTAGGTTTGATGCCGTCTGGCGTGATAAGATGTCCAAGAAAGGTGATCTCTTTTTTGAGAAATTGGCATTTCGCACATTGGAGTTTTAAGTTGTTTTTTCGACAAGTTTCAAAAATTTCGATCAGCTTGGTGTTGTGATCATTTAAGTTTTTCCCGTAGACGATTACGTCGTCTAGGTATACAAATCCTTTTAATCCTTGGAAACCACGGAGGATATGATTGATGGCTCTTTGGAATGTGGCCTGGGAATTTTTGAGTCCAAAAGGCATTCTTGTGAACTCGAAATGTCCGTAATCTGTGCTGAAGGCAGTTTTGTGATAGTCACGTGGGTTCATTTCAATTTGGTGATAACCACTTGCCATATCTAGGGTTGAAATATATTGAGCATGTCCTAGTTGGTCTAGGATGTCATTTATGTTTGGGAGTGGAAATGAATCGCCTATTGTTGCTTCGTTTAATTTTCTGAAGTCAACTACTACTCTCCATTTCGGTATTCCGTCCTTGCCTGGTTTTTTCGGTACTGCTAATAGTGGACTGTTGTATGGACTGATGCTTGGTTGGATTTTTCCTTCTTCTAACATTTCGCTGACTTGTTTGTTTATCTCGTTTTTGTGTGTCTGTGGAAGTCTGTATCTTTGAACGTGGATCGGTTTGGTATCCGTGTATAAGTTTATATCATGTTGTACGCCCTTAATGCTTGTCAGTCTGTCTCCTTCTAGGAAAAATATGTCTTCGTATTCTGTGCAAAGTGTTAGTATTGACACGTTTTCTTCGACATTGTTTGTTAGATCTAGATTTTCTGATATTATCTTAATAATTTCTTCTGTTCGGTTATCGTTTAGTTTGTACTGTGCTTGTGGATCGTGCTGGTGTGAGTAGAGGCTTAGTTCAGGGTAAAATTCATTTAGTATTGTGTCTTCTGGCAGAGTGTTGGCTATTAGGATTTTGGCTTTTCGATTTTTGTAGGAGTATGTGTGGAGTGTGTATTCCTGGTATTATTTCGGATGCATTGGATATGTATTGGTCGTCGGTCGGGGTTTGTATTTCTATCAGTGTTTCGCTCCTTGCTGGGAGTGTGATCGTATTTTTGGAGTCGTTCGAAAAATGCACAAAGTGTTCATTTATCTTCAGCATGTTCTTGCTGTATAGAATGTCAATTTTATGTTTTTCGAACATGTCTCTACCTATTATTCCGTCTTCTGTTATAGGGAAATTGTCTTGTACTACGTGTAGTCTGTGTTTAATAGTTAGGTTGTTGGTGAGTTGTATGTCTGCGTCGATCGTTCCTATCGTTATTATTTCTCCTTCTCCTATTCCTGTTAATGCTGTTTTCATGTCAGTGTTAATTTCTTCTTTCGTTGCGTATTTGATCTTAAGTAAGGATACGTCTGCTCCAGAGTCTATTAGCAGTTTCGGTTTGTGGTCTCCTATTGTCGGTGTGATTGTGTCGCGATTTGTTTTATATTTTGATATTAGCTTTATGTGTTTAGGTTCTTCTAGTTGGAATAAGTTTGCTAGTACGTCTTCTTGTTCGTCAAAGATATTACTTTGTTCTGGTTTATTTGTGTCATTCCTTGTTGCTTTGCAGGTAGTTTTTTCATCTGAGTTTTCGTGTATTGTGTTTCTTTCGTGTAGTTGAATTTGTTCGTATACTCTGGATTTGGGTTCTTGGGGTGGGTTTTGTTTGTTTAGTAGGGACAGTCTGGGAGCTGGGATAGGTTTGAAATTGATTTTTCGAGTTGGTTCGTATTCTTGTGTGCTTGGTTTGATATTTGTATTGTTTATTTCGTTTATTTGGTAAGCGTCTGGGCTTGTTTGGTTTGTGTCTCTTTGTGTTTCCTTAAATTCTAGTATTTGCGTTGGTCGGGCAACGGCTTGGTGTGTCGGGCTGGCGACTGTTTGAGTTTCCTTAATATCTACGTTTTGATTCGTTCGGTTAACGTGAGTGGTTGTACTCGGTCGGTTAACTTGAGAATCTTGGTTTGGTGTCGGGCTGGCGACTATTTGTGTTTCCTTAATATCTATGTTTTGATTCGTTCGGTTAACGTGAGTGGTTGTACTTGGTTGGTTAACTTGAGAATCTTGGTTTGGTGTTGGGCTGGCGACTGTTCGTGTTTCCTTAATAACTAATTTTGGATTCGTTCCGTTAACGTGAGTAGTTGTACTCTGTCGGTTAACTTGAGAATCTTGGTTTGGTGTCGGGCTGGCGACTGTTCGTGTTTTCTTAATAACTAATTTTGGATTCGTTCCGTTAACGTGAGTAGTTGTACTCTGTCTGTTAACTTGAGAATCTTGGTTTTGTGTCAGGCTGGTGACTGTTTGTGTTTCTTTAATATCTAATTTTGGATTCGTTCCGTTAACGTGAGTAGTTGTACTCCGTCGGTTAACTTGAGAATCTTGTGTGTTTTGACTTGTGTTTTTTGTTTTTGTAGTTTTCAGGTATACTTCTGGAATTATACCCATTGGGAGAGAATATTCATGTCCATTTGTTATTTGCGTTTGGTGTTCATTGTTATTTGAGGCTGGATCCAACTGCGGCGGCTCTCCTACTGCTGGCTGGATCCTTGGTCGTTTCCCTGGTTGCTGTATTGTCTGTGTGTGGCAGTGTTTTCCATCGGCTGTTGGATGACTGTGTTGAGTTTCATTGTGTTGAATTGGTTTCCTAGGTTCTCTACTTCATTTGATCGCGGTTGGTTCCGATATTGTCCCGTGTTGTAGTTTTTATTTGTTTGAAATTTGCTTCTGCACTCGTCGAATGTATGTCCCTTTGTTGTTTTGCAGTGTGAGCAGTATTTAGGAGGTCGGTTTTGGAAATTTGGGATTTCGGGTTGTCGGTAGTTTGTAAAATTGCTTTGTTGAGGTGGAGTGTATGTAATTTGTCTTGTGGGGTTGTTTGGAAATTGTCTGGGTGGTGCAGTGTATTGGTTTCGTGGGAAGTATTGGTTGTTTTGTTGCCTTTGGGCTTGATAATTGATTGGTGTATTTTGGTAGTATGGTTGGTTTGTTCGGTATTGGTTATTTTGGTGTTGAATGTTTCTTTGTCCCTGTTCTCTAAATATCCTGGTGCGGCATATATCCCATGTGTGGTTTGGTTTTTGACAGTAGTTACATATTATTTGATTCCTTCTAGTTGGAGTTTCCATGTGTTGATTTTGTGTTGGTTGTACAGTTTGTGGTTGTGGTGGGATTACATGTTGGTGTGGTTCGCCAGTTATTATTGTTAATATTTTCTCTATTCGCTCCGTTTCTTCGATTATTTTGTCTATATTTGTTGCTGCGATTGTTGCTACTTTCTCTTTCAATATTGTATTTGTCAGTCCTCTTTTGAATATTTCCACACTACTTGCGTCTAGGTGGTTTGTGTAGGTGTCGTCCAAGTTTGCTAATTCGTACTTTGATCTGTAACCACTTTTGTATAGGTCTAGTGCTTCGCTTAGTCTGTAGCCGTAACTTTTGATAGACTCTCCGTATTGCTGTCGTATTCTCATGTAATTGTTTTCAAGTTCTGTCAATGAGTATACTGGATTGTACATCTTTTTCAGAGTAGTTTTCAATGTTGGGTAGTCTTTTATTCGTCGTCTGTGTATCCTGGTGAAAGCGGTTCCTGTTAGCCGGTACTTGATGATTCCGTTGAATTCTTCCTTTTCGTCATTTGTTTGTTATATCTCTGTGGCGTCTTCTTGGTCCATTGTTCCGAATACGAACTTTGATAATTTTCCTCCTATGTCAATGAGTCCTCTTTTCTGTCTCCCGTACATGTCGTTTAGTTTGTTTTCTTGTCGCTCGATTTCATTTATGTGCCATTTTAATTCGTGTCTAAAAGATCTGCATAAGTCGTCGGGGTTTCTATCTGTTAGTTCTTGGCATAGGGTTTTTAGTGTTTGGAGGCATTTCGTTAGTGTTTCTGTTAGTTCTTTTGTGTTTGGTATGTTGATTGTGGTGACTATTTTTAGGTTTTTGCTGATAGTATCGATTTCTGTTATCTCTTCGAAAAATGCTCCTACGCTTTTTATCTTTTTGTTCTCAAATTGTACTCCTGCCGCTAAGGTGATGAGTCCGATTATGGCTAGTCCGGTGTACTTCATTTCTGTAGGGTAGTTTTTGTTGTTGGTATTAAAGGTATTCTTATAATGATTTAGTTAATGTTCGTTTGGGGGATGTTTGTTTCTGTAGGTGAAGTCTTGTGTGTTTCGTTTTTTGGTTGTTATGTGCGTGTGGTTTTGGTGGGATTTGTGTCTTGGGTTTTGGTTCTTGTTTTCTGTTATTTTGACCTTTTACTCGTTTTTTTTTTTTTTTTTTTTTTTTTTTTTAATTTGTGTATACTTTAAATCTCTGGACTGTATTTGAGATTTATCTGCTTTTGTTTTTCCCATACATTTTGAAAAAGCGAAGAAGAAAGATTCGTTCGTTTTATTTATTTATTTATTCTTTAAAAAAATATTTATCCATTTATACATGTTTATCTTGAAGTTCATTCGTCTTCAATTTTAATGATGACAACGTCCTCCTCGATGATGGTAACGTCTTCCTCAATGATGGAAACGTCTTCCTCAATGACGGTAACGTCTTCTTCAATGACGCTAACGTCTTCTTCAATGACGCTAACGTCTTCTTCAATGACGGTAACGTCTTCTTCTTCTTCTTTGATGATGACAACGTCCTCTTCTTCTTTAATTGGTTCTTCTTTGATGATGACAACGTCCTCTTCTTCTTTAATTGGTTCTTCTTTGATGATGACAACGTCCTCTTCTTCTTTAATTGGTTCTTTTTTGATGATGACAACGTCCTCTTCTTCTTTAATTGGTTCTTCTTTGATGATGACAACGTCATCATCCTCCTCTATGGGTGTTGTTGTTTCATTCCGTAGCTGTTGTGCGCACTTGCCTGGCTGCCTTTCTGTCCAGGCAGCGTTTGAATTTTTGGAATTGTTTACATCTTATGTTGAAACTGTTCTGGTGGGAGTGGTGAACTCCTAGTATTGACCCTTTACTGAGGTTCCTTTGGGTGTTCACCATCTGGTGAATTATTCGGTCGGATCTGCTCCATTTTAGGTTGATGTGTTGATCCATTAATTTTTTTTTTTTTTTTTTTAGTTTGGGTGCTTGTAACTTATTTTCTGGTTGTGGTTTCACTTTTGGTTTTCGCGTCATTATATATTCTTTTGTTTTGTCGAGTCAGGGTTTTGCGCGTTTTTTATTGTGTAGTGTCTTGTGTCGTTACATGAAGTTTTTTACTGCATTCCTTTCTATCAGGTTTTGACTATAATTTTGCTTCGTTTCGTTTTTGTGTTTTTTTTTTTACTGTTGGGAGTTTATTCTGGTGTCTTATTTATGTTTAGTGTGCTAGGAGTTATGTTTCAAATGGCTTGTTTCAGTGCGTGGGGTAGAAACGTGTATATATTTTTGTTTGGTGTGTTTAGGTGTCAAATTTGAGTAGTAATAATACTTTGTTTCCCTTTTTTTTTTTTTTTGTTTTTGTTTATTTCATTTTTTTTTTTTTTTGACTCTTATCTTTCTTATTTCCCGGTTGGCTCTTTCGATATCTGCTTGCTTGGAGCATATGGTTCTGATTCTTACCGCGTTATTTAATTCTTTTCTTAATTGTCTTTTCCTTCCTCCTATTTTCTTATGTTTTGGTGGCTCAATAGTTTCTGTCGCTGGTTGCTGTTGTTTTTTCTCTTCCATTTTCCTCTTGTTCTCCTCTATAGTTATTGTCTTCTTTGTTGTGGCCGAGCTCATCCTGACCTGTGGTATATTATGTTTGTTAGTTTTTTTCTTTTTTTTTTTTTTGTTCTAGTTAGTTTTGGTGTGGGATCAGCCTGTTATTGTGCACTTTCGCTAGCCGCCTGTTTATTTGAATTGTGGTGTTTGTGGGTGAGTTTATTTCAGTTACTCTGTATGGGCCTAAGCATAGTGGGTCTTGTTTATTTCGTCTCATGTCGTTTTTCAACCATACTAGATCGTTGACTTTGATGTGTATATCGTTCGCTTTTTTGTCGTACTGTGCTTTGATTACGTGTTTCTTTTGAATGAGTCTTTGTCGAGCGATTGCATGCGCAAGTCTTAATCTGGCTTTTAACTCGGAAGCGTAGTCGTCGTAGTTATACGTAGGTTCTGGCTCCTTTTTTATTGCGGTCGGTATTAATGCTGGTCTACCGTAAATTAATTCGTGTGGTGTATAATGTGTAGCACAATGTGGTGTAGTGTTATAGACGAATATGGCGTAGTGACACATTTCGTCCCAATTGTTTCTATCGGTGTCAGTGAAGGATCTTAAGTATTCCTTGAGCGTATTGTGGGATTTTTCAAGTGCTCCATTGGTTTCAGGGTGGTATGCTGTGGTAGTTAGGTGTCTGAGTTTCAGTAATTTGCATACATCTTCGAATGTCCTGCTTTTGAAGTTGGTGCCCTGGTCGGTGAGGATTTTCTCTGGAATGCCGTATTTGGTAATGTAATACTCGCAAAGTGCTTTCGCTACTGTATTTGCATTCTGGTTTGGGATTGGGATTGCCCCGGAAAATTTGGATAGGTCGTCTTGGAATGTAAGGAAGTAATTGTTTCCTTTCTCTGTTGTCGGTAGAGGGCCTACGATGTCGAATGCTACTCTTTGAAATGGGTACTCCGATGTGGTTGTTATTTGTAATGGGACTTTTGTTTTCCTATGGTTCTTGTTCCGTTTGCATAGATGGCATTTTCTTATAAAGCGATTTATGTCAGTTAGCATGTTGGGCCAGTAGTATAACATTTTAATCCGTTTGTACGTTCGCCATGTACCTGCGTGTCCACCTAATGGTAAATTATGGTATTCGTCCAGTATTTGGTGACGTTTCTTCTGGTCTAATACGATTTCTATGTTAGTTTTATTTGTTATATCCGTTTGCTTCAATTCTTGGTTTTTAGTTGTTTGTTTGTCATCGTTTTCTTTGAGTTCTGCTGTCTGCTGACCTGTTGTTTCCTGGGTCTTCCGGTTCTGTGCTCTGGTGATTGCTAATACTTCGTTATATCTGATCCTACTTAGTGCGTCGGCATTTGTATTTAGTTTGCCTGATTTATGTATTATTTCAAAATTGTACTCCGACAGCTTTAAATTCCATTTTAGTATTCGGTTTGGAATCTTTGTTAAATTCCCGGTGAGTGGTTTGTGGTCCGTAACGATAGTAAACTTTTTCCCGTATAAGTATGGTCTGAAATTGTTTACAGCCTAATATATTCCTAACATTTCCTTTTCTATAGTGCTGTAATTTTTCTCTGATTTGCCTAGTGCTCTGCTGGCGTAAGCGATCGGAAATTCGCCTGCTACGTAATTTTGTGAAAGTACGGCTCCTAAGCTGTAGTCGCTTGCGTCTGTTGTTAGAATGAATGGTCTGTTTAGGTCGGGATACTTGAGGATTGGTGGGTTTACTAGACATGCTTTGAGTGTTTCTAAGGCTTTTTTACTTTCTTCTGTGAATTCGAATGGTACTTTTTTACGTGTTAGCTTAGTCAGTGGTTCTGCTATCTCTGAGAATTTTGGGATAAACCTGCGGTAGTAGTTCGCTAGGCCTAAAAATGATTGGGTTTCTCGTATGTTTTTTGGTTGAGGGAAGTCTTGTACTGCTTGTGTTGTCTTTGGGTTAGGTTTGATGCCGTCTGGCGTGATAAGATGTCCAAGAAAGGTGATCTCTTTTTTGAGAAATTGGCATTTCGCACATTGGAGTTTTAAGTTGTTTTTTCGACAAGTTTCAAAAATTTCGATCAGCTTGGTGTTGTGATCATTTAAGTTTTTCCCGTAGACGATTACGTCGTCTAGGTATACAAATCCTTTTAATCCTTGGAAACCACGGAGGATATGATTGATGGCTCTTTGGAATGTGGCCTGGGAATTTTTGAGTCCAAAAGGCATTCTTGTGAACTCGAAATGTCCGTAATCTGTGCTGAAGGCAGTTTTGTGATAGTCACGTGGGTTCATTTCAATTTGGTGATAACCACTTGCCATATCTAGGGTTGAAATATATTGAGCATGTCCTAGTTGGTCTAGGATGTCATTTATGTTTGGGAGTGGAAATGAATCGCCTATTGTTGCTTCGTTTAATTTTCTGAAGTCAACTACTACTCTCCATTTCGGTATTCCGTCCTTGCCTGGTTTTTTCGGTACTGCTAATAGTGGACTGTTGTATGGACTGATGCTTGGTTGGATTTTTCCTTCTTCTAACATTTCGCTGACTTGTTTGTTTATCTCGTTTTTGTGTGTCTGTGGAAGTCTGTATCTTTGAACGTGGATCGGTTTGGTATCCGTGTATAAGTTTATATCATGTTGTACGCCCTTAATGCTTGTCAGTCTGTCTCCTTCTAGGAAAAATATGTCTTCGTATTCTGTGCAAAGTGTTAGTATTGACACGTTTTCTTCGACATTGTTTGTTAGATCTAGATTTTCTGATATTATCTTAATAATTTCTTCTGTTCGGTTATCGTTTAGTTTGTACTGTGCTTGTGGATCGTGCTGGTGTGAGTAGAGGCTTAGTTCAGGGTAAAATTCATTTAGTATTGTGTCTTCTGGCAGAGTGTTGGCTATTAGGATTTTGGCTTTTCGATTTTTGTAGGAGTATGTGTGGAGTGTGTATTCCTGGTATTATTTCGGATGCATTGGATATGTATTGGTCGTCGGTCGGGGTTTGTATTTCTATCAGTGTTTCGCTCCTTGCTGGGAGTGTGATCGTATTTTTGGAGTCGTTCGAAAAATGCACAAAGTGTTCATTTATCTTCAGCATGTTCTTGCTGTATAGAATGTCAATTTTATGTTTTTCGAACATGTCTCTACCTATTATTCCGTCTTCTGTTATAGGGAAATTGTCTTGTACTACGTGTAGTCTGTGTTTAATAGTTAGGTTGTTGGTGAGTTGTATGTCTGCGTCGATCGTTCCTATCGTTATTATTTCTCCTTCTCCTATTCCTGTTAATGCTGTTTTCATGTCAGTGTTAATTTCTTCTTTCGTTGCGTATTTGATCTTAAGTAAGGATACGTCTGCTCCAGAGTCTATTAGCAGTTTCGGTTTGTGGTCTCCTATTGTCGGTGTGATTGTGTCGCGATTTGTTTTATATTTTGATATTAGCTTTATGTGTTTAGGTTCTTCTAGTTGGAATAAGTTTGCTAGTACGTCTTCTTGTTCGTCAAAGATATTACTTTGTTCTGGTTTATTTGTGTCATTCCTTGTTGCTTTGCAGGTAGTTTTTTCATCTGAGTTTTCGTGTATTGTGTTTCTTTCGTGTAGTTGAATTTGTTCGTATACTCTGGATTTGGGTTCTTGGGGTGGGTTTTGTTTGTTTAGTAGGGACAGTCTGGGAGCTGGGATAGGTTTGAAATTGATTTTTCGAGTTGGTTCGTATTCTTGTGTGCTTGGTTTGATATTTGTATTGTTTATTTCGTTTATTTGGTAAGCGTCTGGGCTTGTTTGGTTTGTGTCTCTTTGTGTTTCCTTAAATTCTAGTATTTGCGTTGGTCGGGCAACGGCTTGGTGTGTCGGGCTGGCGACTGTTTGAGTTTCCTTAATATCTACGTTTTGATTCGTTCGGTTAACGTGAGTGGTTGTACTCGGTCGGTTAACTTGAGAATCTTGGTTTGGTGTCGGGCTGGCGACTATTTGTGTTTCCTTAATATCTATGTTTTGATTCGTTCGGTTAACGTGAGTGGTTGTACTTGGTTGGTTAACTTGAGAATCTTGGTTTGGTGTTGGGCTGGCGACTGTTCGTGTTTCCTTAATAACTAATTTTGGATTCGTTCCGTTAACGTGAGTAGTTGTACTCTGTCGGTTAACTTGAGAATCTTGGTTTGGTGTCGGGCTGGCGACTGTTCGTGTTTTCTTAATAACTAATTTTGGATTCGTTCCGTTAACGTGAGTAGTTGTACTCTGTCTGTTAACTTGAGAATCTTGGTTTTGTGTCAGGCTGGTGACTGTTTGTGTTTCTTTAATATCTAATTTTGGATTCGTTCCGTTAACGTGAGTAGTTGTACTCCGTCGGTTAACTTGAGAATCTTGTGTGTTTTGACTTGTGTTTTTTGTTTTTGTAGTTTTCAGGTATACTTCTGGAATTATACCCATTGGGAGAGAATATTCATGTCCATTTGTTATTTGCGTTTGGTGTTCATTGTTATTTGAGGCTGGATCCAACTGCGGCGGCTCTCCTACTGCTGGCTGGATCCTTGGTCGTTTCCCTGGTTGCTGTATTGTCTGTGTGTGGCAGTGTTTTCCATCGGCTGTTGGATGACTGTGTTGAGTTTCATTGTGTTGAATTGGTTTCCTAGGTTCTCTACTTCATTTGATCGCGGTTGGTTCCGATATTGTCCCGTGTTGTAGTTTTTATTTGTTTGAAATTTGCTTCTGCACTCGTCGAATGTATGTCCCTTTGTTGTTTTGCAGTGTGAGCAGTATTTAGGAGGTCGGTTTTGGAAATTTGGGATTTCGGGTTGTCGGTAGTTTGTAAAATTGCTTTGTTGAGGTGGAGTGTATGTAATTTGTCTTGTGGGGTTGTTTGGAAATTGTCTGGGTGGTGCAGTGTATTGGTTTCGTGGGAAGTATTGGTTGTTTTGTTGCCTTTGGGCTTGATAATTGATTGGTGTATTTTGGTAGTATGGTTGGTTTGTTCGGTATTGGTTATTTTGGTGTTGAATGTTTCTTTGTCCCTGTTCTCTAAATATCCTGGTGCGGCATATATCCCATGTGTGGTTTGGTTTTTGACAGTAGTTACATATTATTTGATTCCTTCTAGTTGGAGTTTCCATGTGTTGATTTTGTGTTGGTTGTACAGTTTGTGGTTGTGGTGGGATTACATGTTGGTGTGGTTCGCCAGTTATTATTGTTAATATTTTCTCTATTCGCTCCGTTTCTTCGATTATTTTGTCTATATTTGTTGCTGCGATTGTTGCTACTTTCTCTTTCAATATTGTATTTGTCAGTCCTCTTTTGAATATTTCCACACTACTTGCGTCTAGGTGGTTTGTGTAGGTGTCGTCCAAGTTTGCTAATTCGTACTTTGATCTGTAACCACTTTTGTATAGGTCTAGTGCTTCGCTTAGTCTGTAGCCGTAACTTTTGATAGACTCTCCGTATTGCTGTCGTATTCTCATGTAATTGTTTTCAAGTTCTGTCAATGAGTATACTGGATTGTACATCTTTTTCAGAGTAGTTTTCAATGTTGGGTAGTCTTTTATTCGTCGTCTGTGTATCCTGGTGAAAGCGGTTCCTGTTAGCCGGTACTTGATGATTCCGTTGAATTCTTCCTTTTCGTCATTTGTTTCCAGTCTATTGTAGATGTTATCTGATGCTCCGAGGAATTTCGCAAGGCTGGTTGCGGTTTGTGCCGGGTCGGTCTCGTCTCCACTGAATTCTGGTACTAAGCTAGTTACGCTCTGGTGTATTTGTTGCGGATTCATTTTGTTAGGTTGTTGTGTATTACGGGTGTTGGTTACGTTTGTAGGTTGTGGTGTATGTGGAATTTGGATTGTAGGAGTAGTCGGTGTTCTGTTGTTAGTTTTGGTTGATGGAAGGTCGTCTGTCACTTCGATTTTTATTGGTCGGGGGACTTGTGTATTGTCGTTTTGTCGCGCGGTTTTACTACGAGTATTGTGTACTGTTGGTGTGTCGGTAGCTTGTTTAGTTGGGGATCGCGATGTTAAGCTGGACTTCGAAGCGAATGGTGAACCGTCGTGCATGTGGGGTTTCTGTTGACTAATTATTACTTAACTAATTCGCCACAGGTGCGAATTTCGGCAGCGCCAATATTGTGTATGTGTGTTTGATAGTTCTATTGAGATGTCGGTAGCATCAATATTGTATAAATGTGTTGTTTTTATACAGAACTATATTCACTTTATACGTGTGTGTTTGGGGTATTTTACACGACTGTGAATATGAGCAGATAATGTATTTATGGATATTATGCAGTACTATGGAACTGTATGTCATGAGGTCATGGTCTATGTTTTTGTTACGTGTTTACTGTCGTCAACGTTGGAATATTTGGACTAATCCAAGTATTCTGGAGAATGTAACTGAATGTTAGTTATGAGTAAGTTCTTTATCGACACCTGCCACTAGGGAAGTTGAGCGCTGAAACGCTCTTCTTTCTTCCCTCCTCGTTTTGCCTTACGAGGTTCGTTCACCAATGTCGTAAAGAACGGTGCCGTGTTATGTTAGTAGGATGTTTTTATGTTAGAACAATACCCGCTTACCACTGATGGGGGCTTGGCAGTATTGCTTGTTTTTTGTTGTTATTTAGTGAGAGATACTTACTTGGTATTGGTGATTTCCTCTAGATGAATGTTTGAATGAAAACTGGATTTTTATTTTAACTGGACTATTTTTATTTATTCGACTTTATTTACTGCTTTAACAATTTTACTTCTTGATTTCAACTACAACTATAACTGACTTATTTACTAAAATTTTTGAATTATTTATACTACAATATTTGGTGTAAATGAACTTAAAATTTAACTAAATGTGCATTTTGAATTAATGGCCTGAATAGCTATTTCGAAAATTATTTTCAATTTTGCAGCGTAAGTATTTTGTGCATGCGAGTTTATTTGGGTTTATATTTTTGTAATTTCAGCTATTCATGTCGTTTGTTCAAAAATGACATTTGTTAGTTTTTTGTTTTGAAATTATTTTGTTCTGAATAATTACTTTAGCCTAAATGTGGAGTAGTTTTATATTTTTAGTAGGTGTTAACTTAAATTCATAATGGGTGTTATCTTTATGTTTAATCTATTATTATGTTATTTATATGTTTGTTACTTATCAGGGGTGTACACATCCCTCACTCAGTTGATACAACTGATTCAACGACTGCAACTGGATCTTTCCATGAAACACTCTTCTCGAAACCATTTTCGTAAAGAAAAGCAACATCACGACTGATTTGAATTTCTTTTGTCTCTGGATCAATGCAACGATAACCTTTAACGCCTTCTTGGAAACCAACAAAGACCATCTTCTTTGACTTCTTGTCCCACTTACGGTGTTTTTGTTTTGGTACGTGGACCATCACTTTACTTCCGAACAATTCTAGATGACCAATTTCGACCTTCTTACCAAACCAAACTTCTTCTGGTGTAACATTATCCAAAGTTGCATTGGCAGAGCGATTTAAGATGTATGCGGCTATATTGACAGCTTCGGCCCAATATGATATGTCTAAGTTTGCATCAAATAACATACATTTAGCTTTCTCGACTAACTTGCGGTTGGCTCGTTCCGCAATACCATTTTGATCTGGAGTATATACAACGGATTTTTGATGTTTTATTCCGTGTTTTTTGAAATACTCTTCAAACAATTTGTTTATGTATTCGGTGCCATTGTCTGACCGTAAAGCCTTCAGCTTTCTGCCTGTTTAGTTTTCAACCATCGCTTTGAATTCAACAAAACGATTAAACACTTCGGATTTTTCTTTCAAAAAATTCACATAAATTTTTCTGGAGCGGTCATCAATAAATGTTAGGATATATTTAGCACCTCCGATCGAACGATTTTCCATGGGTCCATTAAGGTCAGAATGGATGAGATCCAATATATGATCGGAGCGCGTTGTGCTAATCGGAAATGGTCGACGCGTTTGCTTTCCTTCCTTGCAAACCTCGCAATCCTTCATTTCAATTTCATTTCGTTCGTTGAAAAATATACCGTTTACGAGACCGTTTTTCATTTTACACATGTCGGCGAAGTTAATATGGCCTAATTTACGATGCCACATTAAACCACTCTTCGATTGAGCCATCGTCGAAAAACATTTCGAACGTTGAACGTTTAACTTTTATACACCATTTATTTCTTTGGTTTCAGCGACCAATTGTTTCTTCTCGTTGTAAATATGACAGCCTGATTGATTAAACGTGACCGTATTCCCGTTTTTAACAATTTGCGCCACTGACAATAGGTTTGCAGTCAAGTCAGGGACACACAAAACTTCTTTAAAGTCAATTTCACGTTCACCAATTACTACCGGCACATTATCGACTCCTTTGACTGCAATTTTATTCGAACTTGCCGACGAAATCTGCTTAATTGGCGTTGACTTTAATTCTGCAAACAATGTTTCAAACGGTGACATATGTTGAGAAGCCCCGCTGTCAATAAACCATTCGTCTTCATGACAGTGTTTGGTGTAATACGCTGTATTAATATTCGTTTCGGCAGTTACAATGAATGCTGATTTTTCTGTAGCATTACCTTTTTTATTGTCTTTACCGTTCTTGTTAGGATTTTTACCGTTTTTCTTGGAACCGGATTTCTGTGGACACTTGTCTGCTTTATGACCACGTTTATTACACGAAAAACATTTTATGTTATTGTTCGTTTTTCCACCGTTTCCAAAAAATGCCGAACCACTACCGTTTGATTTTGCGTTATACTCCGAATCAAGTAATTTAGATTTAATTAGATCTGCCGAAATCTTAGTACCACTACTTTCGAGTCCCATAATTATTGGAGCAAAGTCGTTAGGCAAACCGGCCAATAAAATACTACCGAGCCATTCATCATCAACTGGAAACCCGATACCGTTCAATTTATTTGCAGTTTCAAACATTTGAGAAATATATTGATTCATGGAGTCACTACTTTCCAATCGAATCGTCACCAATTTCCTCAATAGTCCAATACGACGCGATAAGCCTCTGTCCTGAAACAATTCTTGTAATTTTGTCCATGTTTCAGCAGCTGTTGTTGATTTTTCTATGTGAACATATACTGATGGATCAACACTCAACTCAATTCTAGCCTTCGCCCGACGTAATTTAGATTCATCAGTTTCTGCACCAGTACCGGACACAATACACTTTTCATAATCATTTAATTTTAACAAGTTTCTGATTGTGTATTGCCACGTATGATAATTTTCACTACCCTTGAGTTTTTCAATTCCATTCCACGCACTGTCATTCGACATTTTTAATTAATTTTCTTGTTTTAAATCGACACAGGAATTTAGAACGATAATTAATTTTGAGTTTCGTTGTGTTTAAATCAATTTTTGACTATTGATTTCCAAAACGACACACGTTTATTGGTCCGAAACACAATTTCACAACTCGATTGAATGACTCAACAGTAACACCAACTAAAAAAATGATGAAATATATAAAAAAAACAAACGAACGTTCTCGAACAATGCGAATATTCACTATTTTCCTTTTTTTTATTTTTTTTATTTGCTTTAATGTAAAACTTATTTTACTTTTAAACTTGCTTGAGCGTTCCTGGGCCCATAACCTGTTGATAAATTATTATTATCGACTGTGCAATTGAAAGGGTTATTTAGTTTAAAGAAATAAAAAACACGTCCGTTCTGTACAATTACACAATAGCAAGAGTTCCAGACACAGTATTTATTTAACATAGTGTTAGTGGTTAGTTTTAGTACATATACGAGTATAGGGCGGCGCTACAAAGTAAAAATATTTAGAACAGTCTCAAACTCTTCTAACAATTTCTCTATAACACCATAGGAACTATGAACAATATTGTTAATTGAAATAGTTAAATTCATCTGCCTAAATATGTCACGCCCAATAAGAGGACGACATCCTTGATTCACAATAATAAAAGAAACTTTATGAGATATACCTTCATATACAACTTCACAATCAAAATATCCCGCAACTGTATCGCTGATCCTGTATCAATTTCAAAAATTACCGAAATGTTGTCGATTTTAAGCATCACTGTGTGTAATATTTTGTATTGTTTTCTATTATTATTATAATTAAAACACGTTAATTACTGTATTAAATCTTTATTATAACCTGTTTAGCTTTTGTTTACATAATCCATTCTATCCATTACTATATGTGCGACTGACGTAACAACTCATGTATTTTGACCATCTCCCCAATCGACCTTAATGCTTTTTTCAACCAATCAACCATGAACTGTCACCCAATCAACCATATATTACATGCTAATGTTTTTATTTTATTTTTATTTTTTTATTTTTTTAAATCAATCTTTCATTTCGCAATCATAATCCTTTAAATACGCTGGCTTGATATATTTTCTTCCATGACTACTCTTTCCATTCGTATTATCCACATGCTGACTTGCTGACTGCGGAAAGCTTGATTGAGATTTAGATTTTCATTATCAACAAATTGATTTTGATTTACAATTTCATCATCATCAATTTGATTTAAATTTACATTTTCATTATCATCAAATTGATTTTGATTTACAATTTCATCATCATCAATTTGATTTAAATTTACATTTTCATTATCAACAAATTGATTTTGATTTACAATTTCATCATCATCAATTTGATTTAAATTTACATTTTCATTATTAACAAATTGATTTCTATCGTTAGTTGATTTTTCCTTTTCAGGTTTTTTATTAAGAGCATTATACGACTCCCGAACATCCTCATCACTCTTGGATTTATAAGTATCAATCAAGATATCATCACCCAAATATGAATTATCCGCAGGTCCATAAGTTACCAACGTTTTTTTAAAATAAATTCTATTTCTCCTAAATATTTGACCTTCATTATCTTTAACCAAATATGAATTATCGTTAAAACACTCTAACACTATCGCGGGAACCCATATTCTATCTTTCTTCAATAATATATGCTCATTAGTCTTTAGACTTGGTAGTTTTCTTGCACTTCGATTATAATATTTCGTCTGTTAATTTTGTCGAAATTTATGTCTGTTTCTAATATTTTGGTGGTTAATTATTTGAGGTTTTAAATTATTACTATTGCAAGGTAATTTAGTTCTTAATTTACGAGACATTATTAACTCTGCTGGAGAATATCCTATGAACTTTAAAGGCGTATTCCTGTATTCCATTAGACCTAACCTTATTTCTTCTTCATTTCGACATTTTCTAATTATATTTTTAGCTATATTTACACCTTTTTCCGCAAGTTTGCTATCAGAGATGGATATGTTTTGCGATAAGGCATGAACTATATACAACATCTCCGGGTCATCTTCTACGTGATCCTTTACATATGACCTAGACAATGCATCTGCAATATGCATTTCCTTACCAGGGATATATTCAATCTCATTCATAGTCATATTTTAACAATCTAAGCATCATGCGCTGTAATCTATTAGTAACCTTATTAATATCTTTTTTTGATATAGACACCAATGGTTTATGACCCGAATGTATTGTAACTTTTTTTCCATATATAAACTGATGGAATTTATCCACTGAAAACACCACTGCTAAAAGCTCTTTTTAAATTTGAGCGTATCTTTTTTCTGTACTAGTTAATGCTCGAGACGCATAAGAGACAGGCCGTCCTTCCTGCAACAAACAACACCCAATTCCATCCTTGGATGAATCGGTTTGTATTACTATCTGCTTGTCACAATTAAAAAACACTAGTACAGGCTCAGCAGTAATTTCTCTCTTTAGTTTTATTAATTCCTGCTCACGTTCGTCCGTCCAATTAAATACAGCACCTGTCTTTGTTAACTCTCTTAAGCACGCAGTATTCTGTGACATATTTTTCATAAATTTAGACAAGAACTTAAATATACCTAATATACGCAAAAGCTCTTTTTTATCTTTTGGCGTTTCTAATTCTTCTATTGCCCTGACATGCTTCGGATTAGGTTTAATACCATCCTTGGAATTACCAATCCCAAGAAACTAACCGACTCTTTTTTATATTGTAACTTGTCAGGATTGAATCTAACATTATATTTATTTGCTGTTTTTATTACTCTATCCATTGCTGTGTCATGTTCTAAATCATCTTTCCCAGATACAATCAGATCATCGAAATAGATTTCCACGTTATCAATACCACCAAAGATCTGCACCATTTTTTTCTGGAAAACTTCCGGAGCTACGGAAATTCCAAAAGGCATTCTTAAAAATTTATACCTTCCAAACGGAGTATTAAAACAACACAAATTGGCACTTTCATCATCCAGCTCAATCTGCCAAAACCCTTCCTTAAGGTCTATAACTGAAAATATTGCCTTGTTAATTAATCTTGATGTAATGTCATCAGACGTAGGAATCGTATAATACTCTCGCTGAACCTGTTTATTCAAATGTTTTGGATCTATGCAAATACGCAAACTACCATTTGGTTTTTCTACTATTAACAAGGAATTTACAAATTCGGTAGGGTAATCTACTTTTGAAATTATTCCGCGATCTACTAAGTCGCACAATGTATTTTGCAATTTTTTGTGCAAACCAAATGGTATTTTCCGATTCGCATTTACAATTCCAACATAATTATCTTTAAGCTTAATTTTATATTTACCTGGGATTGCTCCCAATCCACTAAATTGTTCTCTATTTAGCGCAATAAATTCTTTTTCGGTGTGTCTTACTGACATTTGTTCACTAACAATTCTGATTTTTTTAATTAATTCTAAATCTAAACAGGCCTGACCTGATAGTAAAGGTTCTAATTTTTCCTTAACAATGGCAAACTCTATTTGTTTTCTTACATTATTTATTTCAACTGGCAATAAACAAACTCCTATTGGCTTTAATTCAAAGTCGCCATAACATTTTAGTTTTAGGTTATGCCTTTCTATTTTTACAGATCGACTCAAATAGTCACACGGGATTACACTAATGTCTGCACCAGTATCTAATTTAAAATTTATAATTGTTCCAGCAACCTTAATTTTTTCATACCATAATCCGTTATTGACAGCTTGTGACGATTGATTTACCATTTTTCTAATAGATACGATGTTAAAAATTTTGTTTTCCGATCTTTCTGTAACCTCCACATCTCGTATTGCCTGACGTTGTGATGTTTCTGGACCGGTTTGTTGATTTCTGCACTGTTTAGCAAAATGATTTTTTTTATTGCAACTTAGACAATATTTTCCGAATGCTGGACATCTTCCCATTGGATGGTTATTACCACATCTTCCGCACTGGATATTTTTTCCCATGGCATTGTATCTAGGTTTGTCCTTTGATTTCTGCTGCATTTCATTAGCTGCTACATTTTTTTCTACTGTATTCACATTTTTATTTGACGCACAATCGAGGATTTTATTATAATTCTTCCCTTCCTCCACTATTTTGCAAAATTGGATCATTTGATCCAATGTCATGTCCGGTTCACGTAGAAATTTGTCTCTACATATTTTTTCGAGTACTGAGACAACTAAACGATCTTTTATCATACGATTCTGATATGATTTTTTACATTCACAATTGAATTCGCACAATTTTGCTTGGGTATTAACTCATTGTAGTAATTCTCAATCGATTGACCATTTTTCTGAGAAATATTATTGAATTTATATGTCTCCATCGTTGTATTCTTCACAGGAGCACATTGTTTCTCGAATTCACTAATTATTTTTTTCCAACGTTATACCCTCATTGTCTTTATGGGGTAACGTATTATAAATTGAGATGCCTTCATCTCCTATGCTATTTAAAAATATAGCAATCTTTGTGCGCTCACTTTCCTTTTCTCTATTTGACGCTATTAGATTTATTTCAAATCGCTGCTTCCACCTTATCCACTCTTCAGCCACGTTATTTTGGAAACTCATTGGTTTAATATCTTTAATATTAGACGACATCGTGTATTATTTTCAGCTTAAACTCTTTTTATCTGACACCATGTAATATTTTGTATTAGTTTCTATTATTATTATAATTAAAACACGTTAATTACTGTATTAAATCTTTATTATAACCTGTTTAGCTTTTGTTTACATAATCCATTCTATTCATTACTATATGTGCGACTGACGTAACAACTCATGTATTTTGACCATCTCCCCAATCGACCTTAATGCTTTTTTCAACCAATCAACCATGAACTGTCACCCAATCAACCATATATTACACTGTGAACAATCTGGAATCAGAAATTAAATTAGTAATAAAAATTTTGTTATTAGCTTCCGCGCCATCTTTTTGAATTATCAAAATCTCGTGCTGTTTCCCAATGTTCATTACATCTGCTCCAACTTCTCGATTGCATATTCCGTTCGGTATTATAACTTCATCAGTATTCTCTGCTCCTTGATTCTGCTGCATTTTATACCTCTTAGATTCATCTGATATCTCGTATATTATTTTCTCATGCTCCGTACAATTATTGTCGCTTGCTGATAACTGTATGCTAAAAATTTCGGTTTCAGTTTCTTCTACAACCACGTTTTCGACAGCTCCGTTAGATTCATTGTCCAAAAGATGATTTTGTTGACCCGTTATAAATTGTCCGCGACCTCTTTGCCTTTGTGTCGAACACATTCTTGCCAAATGACCACTGCTACATTTATTGCATTTGTAATGCCTATATTTACATTTATTCTCACTGTGATTACGCTTGCCGCAAACTTTACATGCACCTTGCCTTTTGTACATGAATTTTTTACTTATTTTGTGAACGCTCATTTCCTCTATAGCACTTTCCTTTGTTAAAGCTATCTTAAGGCTATTTTCCATTGATATGCTTGCTTCTTCTTCACAAAGACGCTCAAAAACAGGACCACGCAATAATCCGCTTATAAATTTGTCTCTTAGAATATCGTTAAGATTACTTCCGAATTCACAGGACACCGCAATTGCTTGGATTTTATTGAAAAAAATTAAAACTTTCTCACCTTCAGCTTGATTCGATTCATAAAATTTTCGGCGCTCTTTATGCACAACACACTTTTCCACAAATTGTCCACTTAACATTTTTATAAGCTCGTCATAACTTTTTGTGTCTGGTGCACATGGAGAGCACATGTTCCGAATCAACTTATATGCTGGCAATGATATGATGTCAGTAACTGGATTTTTTTTTCTTGCGTGTCCGTTACTTTGTTTGCTGCGAACCACAGTTCCAGCCTTTCTTTATAAATTATAAAATCGTCATTCATATTGAATATGTCAAAACTTTTCGCCATATCTTTAACCATTTTGACTTATACTCGGTTATAATTTAATTTCTCACTTGCACTTCACATACAGGATATATTATACTAATATAATTTACCTTTTTTATCTTATCTTATTTATAAGGTGTTTGCGGATGGACAGCTTTATTCGTAATGATTTTGATGTTGCCATTCTATTGACATATAATAGTATAACAGTATTAATCTATTTACATTACAGTGACTGTACAATAAACGAATGCACTATAATGCGCGTACATATCAATAGCCAATGAATATGATGGATTTAATCTCGAGGGTATATTTATGCATATACATTTTTGACTCTCTGTGTTTGGCTTCGAATGGCATTGCCCAAAGATATTTTAATGGGCCACATTGCTTAATTGCAGATACGTAATGAACTAAAAAATGATGTTTTGGTTTAAGATTGGGGCCGTAAAGCCTAATATATAAGGCATGATGATTTTCAATTAATAGTTTTAACCTGACTAGATCATTTGGAGAGTGCTCTGATTGGTGTAAAAGATCAATTATTTCAATTAGTAATGTCAATAAATTCCAGTTGCAGTTGTGTCGGGGAATCAAGTCCCCCATTAAAAGTGGTAGAAAATGGGCGAAACATACCATTTCACTTGCAGTTATTTTCAAATTAAATGCTTTTAGTCTAGATAGTTCAATATCTGGTAAAACGTTTCCAATTTCCGTTTCAAAAATTTCTTTCTACTATTTAGCACATCAATCGACAGTACTTTTTCGTTTATTAAGGCTAATAGAATATTACTTAAGTTATATCGACAGACACGAAATTATGTCGAAATAAAAGTTTTCATATGTTTTAAAACATTGTAATCGATCAAATATACAGTTATTTTTAATTCCAGTTTCTTTGAAATTATCTGTCGCTAAGTCTAACATATAATTTTCTGTGTTCCTTAAATATCGGGCTTTTCTGAAACATCAGATTTTGTATTTTCACGGATTCTAGTACAAACACGATAAAATCTTTTCGAGTTAAAAGATTGAACAAAACCTAAAATACCATTCATCCCAAAATTGTCTCCAACTATCAAAACTAGAATGAAATGAACCCTAACAATTCCTTTTGATGTAGTAATATCAACACCGTCTTCTAACACCGTCTTCAATTGATTAACTAAGTGGTGAAATATACTATCGTAGCCAAATTTTTTGATGTTACTGGCACCAATGAATGCGCATTGAAAAATGAAAAAAGTCTAATTAGGAAAAGTAGGAAAATTATACTATAAGCCACATATTGAAGAACAATGGCTTCTCAAAGGATTACTAATTTGAAAATCATCATTGTATAATACGTAAGGTATAACGAAATCATTATTGTATTTCTGTTTTTTTATTTTAAAAAGTTCCCCTGACGCAAAGTTCTTTAAATTATTTGCTCTAAAACAGTTTTCAGTATTTGTGGGCCAAAACTATATCATTTCTTCTTTTTTTCAAACCCTTTATTCTCATCACTTATTCGAATAATTAAACCATTTAGTTCCTATCGAAAAATGGGAGTTTTGCATAAAGTGCCAAGCCAAATTTGCCTTTGTTGAGTTTTGAGAAAAAGGTAATAAAAATTAGTTTTCAAAAGTGATTAAAAACTAGGGTATTTCAATATTAGTTCTCTACATTTGTTTAAAAGGGCCAAAACTAACAGAAATGTCTAGTCCCATTAACCGCTTATAACACAGACTGGATCAATAAAATTGTACTTTGGACTTACATTTTAATGCGTTTTATAAGAGAAAAAACTGAATTTTTCATAATACATATACAATAATGTTGCCAAAGCCAATCATGATGTATACACATGCCGAACGTCACTAATTCAACAACTCATCGTTATGGTTGTGTCGGAGAATGGTTGTCTATTTTTCAAAAAGAATTAAATCTAACTTGACTTTTCCTTGGAAAAATTAATTTTATATTAATCCAAAATATTTCAAATAAAATTTTTCTCAAGGAATAAAACGCTTTTTCATTCTCAGCTCAAAACACAAAACTTTCTATACATTTGTATTTTCGTCTTTCTCTTTGGAATAGATAAAACAAGATAGTGTATTTCTTTTTGTTTATATTCATAATAGGTTTTGATGAAAAAATCAAAAACAGACCAAAACCGGTTTTTAATAATACCATCATGGCCTCTGTCTAAATAAATTTTACTTTTATAAGATATTGCTAAAAACCTGCGCTTTACTACGTTAAATATACTGAAATGTTTGGTTCATTCATAATCTCATTTTTGTTTTGCTTTTGTGTAAATAAATAGGAATACAATTTTTTGGTTTTGTTGATCTTTAAAGAATAAGGATAGATATCTCTTTTTGCTATAATAGGTAAATAAATATTATAAAATAAGTTTTTGGTGAATCTAATGCCATTTTAATGTATGAAAGAAAGTACTCTTATATCCTTCTCTATGGTAATATATTGTGCATACGTCAAAAATTTAAATGCCCAAAAACCATCAACAATTGGTCAACATGGCGGCATTAGTCGTGATTTTTCTATATTTTACTATTGAATTTTAATGTTTACATTAATATACAAGTGATTTTTGAATCAATTTCAACTAAATTTATAAAATTGCGATTTTTAAATTCTATTTGAATGCAGTCGAAAAATAATTGTATTAATACTTATGTGTTTCAAAGGCTCTTTAATTAACAATATTGACGTTTAATTTGAGTCTGTTTATAGTGAAAAAATATCTGCCTAAAACATTTGTATTTTGGTGATTATTTATTCAAATTAAATAATATTTTATTAAATTGTGAATGTCAGATTATGTTGTAAGCAATATTTGATTTAAATTATTATGTTTCACTGATCTTTTAATTAATTATATTGGAATTCAAGTTGTGTTTGTTTGTCGTGAGGAAGCAGTATTCTGTGAATTTTTCGTGTTTTGGTGGTTTTCTTTTCTATAAAATCTAAAAAACGTTAAAATTCTGTTAACGGATGCCGTTTTTCGATTGAAAGAAAGAATTTTAAAGTTATCTATGTATACACTGGTACTTAAAAATTCATTGGTCAATTAAAATATTACCGAAACATACAGTTTTAAGAGAATAGTTTTTCAGAACAAACAAACACTAATTGAAGTCAATATAATGTCAATGTTTCACTGAAAAATTCATCAAAATATAATAGTTTCAACACAATGATTTTTTAAAAATACACAAACACACTTTGAGCACAATTATTAATAGTTTTTCATGAAATAGTTTAGACCAAGATGATCTTTGGTTTAAATTTCATTAAGCCAAATCAATTATGGTATTATGACACTGGCTTTTTTCCGACTTGTCTGGCGGCTAGAAAAGACAAACTGAGCGTAAAGAAAATCATGTATGCAAAATATACACAAGTGTGAGTGAATACGACATAGTACGTAAAAAAATCGTTATATGTCAAAAAACCAGAGTAGCTCAAATTTTCTAGCAAAAAAGTGGGCAATTCTACCAAAAAAGAATTACATTTTGATTCTTTTTTTTGACATACGCACGTTTTATTTGACATTTTAAATAGCGATATTTTTAAAATTTAAATAAAAAAAATATAAATAATATAAATAAAAATAAAATCTAAAATTAAATTTAAAATCTATAATCTTTAAATAGTTCGGTACATCATAATTTTTATTTTGTTCATGTTTACGTTTTGTGATGTTGCACGTGGCGTCCATTATAATAGTGTACTCCTGTTCTTTTCTTGCTAAAATTGGTTTACAGCACTTATCGCACTTCAAAACCAGCCAGTGTCATAATAGTAAAAATCATGTCACAAAAATCATGTCAATCACAAAACAATAGAAGACATTTATTTTATGGATTTAATATAAATGAGGGATGAAAATTTAAATACCATGTTATTGTGAATTTGTAAGATTTCGAAGATTGCAAATGCAATTATACTCGAATCCATTACACGTAAGCTTTGTTACTAATGAAAAATAAGGCATCATTATTTAGGTAAGATTTACTCAAGTTGTGAAATGCTCATCTTATAATTTCATCTGTATATAGATTTTAAATATAACTTTTAAACAAAACAAATGTTTTACTTTATAATGAAATCTAAAAGTTAAAAAGTAAGTAAAATTCTCTCGAAGATAGAGCGTACTTTCAAAACCACTGCGTAGGTTTTGAAGCATTTGCATTCAAAAATATGATTGGAGTAGATAAGCAGCGCAGTTTTACGTTCAATTTACAGGCGCAGTAATTGTGCAGTTGTTTCAGTCGCTTAGAAGAAATCAGCGTGTAATGAAATTGAATACACTAGTTTATATAGAATGAAATAAAGTTTTTCTAATACCGGGTTTCCATCGTCAATAGCATAATAGTATTTTCACATATAGTGTGAAGTAAGCTGTATAATTTTGATTGAATTTTGAAATTTGTGTTTTAATATTTTATACAAATTTCATTACAATGTATGTAAATCAAAAACGTATAGTTATATCAAAATACCACAAAAAAAAAAACTTCGATCGAATCGAAATTGTAAAAAAAAGTACACTGTCATGAAATTTATTGTTAAAAATATAATTTGATACCTAGTATATTTTTGATAGATAGTATACTGAATACTGAAATTCCATTAAATAGTATTAGTTAATTTTTTTTCAACAGATGACTCAATTCTAACTTGATTCAAGCAACGTGGGTTCTGTAGCAGCTCGAATATTCGACTCACCGATATTCGATTCTGCCACAAACAAAACAATTAGTGAAATTCAAATATAATCCAACTTATTTGAATTAAGCGTTCACTAACCCCATCACATATCAATCTATCCAACCAACACTATCTAATAACCGAACCATTACTATAAAACATTTATAGTAAAACCATCGCCATCCAACCAACATCACCACGAACTAACAATGTTCGGTGATGCAATAAAAATCCACTGCACTACATAAGTGCAATGTCGACCGTCGCCGGCGCATGTGTTCCCTCTTCACAAAACGAAGACGAAGGCGACGTCACAATTCATACAACAATTACAAAACAAACAACACAAAAGACAACACGTCTTTTTCGCAACGAAAGGCTGCCATTACAAAAATTAATAAAAATTTCTATCTTTTTTTTGGTTCAACATAACCAAGGTGCAAAATATTTATTGGTGGTGAACGATTATATATTTTATCTATATTGGGGGGGCTCGTTGAAAATTAAAAAAAAAAAAAAAAAAAAAAAAATAACAAAAAAATTTGGATAATTTTAGTCCAAATAAAACAATTTATATATATGCACAATTTATTATTTTTAAACAATTCAAAATTTTTTAATTTGTGTCTATTTATTATGATTTTTATTATTTTAATTGCACAATTATTATTATTACATTTATTTTATTATTGTTAATATTTAATTAGATAAAATATATAATCGTTCACCACCAATAAATATTTTGCACCTTGGTTATGTTGAACCAAAAAAAAGATAGAAATTTTTATTAATTTTTGTAATGGCAGCCTTTCGTTGCGAAAAACACGTGTTGTCTTTTGTGTTGTTTGTTTTGTAATTGTTGTATGAATTGTGACGTCGCCTTCGTCTTCGTTTTGTGAAGAGGGAACACATGCGCCGGCGACGGTCGACATTGCACTTATGTAGTGCAGTGGATTTTTATTGCATCACCGAACATTGTTAGTTCGTGGTGATGTTGGTTGGATGGCGATGGTTTTACTATAAATGTTTTATAGTAATGGTTCGGTTATTAGATAGTGTTGGTTGGATAGATTGATATGTGATGGGGTTAGTGAACGCTTAATTCAAATAAGTTGGATTATATTTGAATTTCACTAATTGTTTTGTTTGTGGCAGAATCGAATATCGGTGAGTCGAATATTCGAGCTGCTACAGTACCCCCTCTCCAGATGAGAAACCATGGGTTTTGAGACGTTATACGTTGAACCGGACGGTTTTATATCGTTTGCTGGCTGATATTTGATCAGCTGTGTTGAGAATACCGTACGCCGGTTTCAATCTGTCGATTGAGATTGAGTGGTGTTTGTCTTTGATTGAGACAATGAATTGCTTGCGTAAGCGGCGTATAACTTTGTATGGCCCATCGTATGGAGATTGTAATCCAGTTCGAACCTTATCAACCCGGACAAAGACGTAATCGCAATTGTTGAGCGATTTGGGAATGAATATGTTGCTTTCATTCGTTGGTCTTGTTGCCGTGGGGATAAGATTTTGCATGGTGGTGCGGAGTTGGTCGATGACTGTGTCGGTTGTGGATGGAGACGGTAGAGGATGTTCGACGAAGAACTCACCGGGTAGCTTGATGGTTTGACCGTAAACCATTTCAGCTGGTGAGCACTTCAAATCTTCTTTAACCGTTGCTCGAATACCAAGTAGAACGATTGGTACTTCGGAGCTCCAGTGAATTGTGTTGCCTCGGGCCTTGAGAGCAGCTTTGAGCTGGCGGTGGAAGCGTTCGACCATGCCATTGGCTTGTGGGTGGTAAGCCGTTGTACGTATCCGATGCGAGCCGAGGAGTTTCGTTAACTCCGAGAAAAGCTTCGACTCGAATTGGGTTCCTTGATCAGTTGTGATGTCAAGTGGAACGCCAAATCGTGATACGTAGTTTTGTATGAATGTGGTGGCAATGGTTGCTGCAGACATGTCGCTCAGTTCCATCTAAATAATGAAAAAATAAGACTTAACGACTGGTAATATGAAATTTTTGTGGGTTTATATAGTTTAAAAAATTTCGACTAGACCATTTATAGTGGTTCCCTGAAGGTGCCTGCACGAAATTGTTCTGCGGTACATTTGGCCCGCGGGCTAACTTAACAAAACTAAACTTTTTTTAAATTTTGAAAGTCATACCAACAAAACAAAAATTATTTATTTTATTTTTTAGCTCTTTTTGTGGCTCAATTGATGTTTTAGATCTTTATGGAAACATAAAGTAGCTATAAATATTTTTGTTTGTAGCTGTCATCATAAAATATATTATCTATTATCTGTGTATGTTGTGAATGTTCATGTAAGTGTAACAGATTTGATATCAAGCTATCAGCTGTTACCGAAAATTTATATTATTCCTTCAGAGGCTTTGGAGCGGTCTTATCTGGCCGGCTAGTGCTCAGGGTATAGGGGTGGGGTTTTCCAAAGCTTGAAGGAATCTTGCTAGACCGCAGAAATATGGCATACTCGGAGTTGAAACTGAAACAGGTGAGAACCAAGGACCAACTCACCTCTTTATCTTATT
Organism: Tipula unca; assembly: GCA_951394425.1. Lineage (NCBI taxonomy): Eukaryota > Metazoa > Arthropoda > Insecta > Diptera > Tipulidae > Tipula > Tipula unca. The sequence goes on from OX596381.1 coordinate 108,045,198, forward strand.
ATCCCTTGAACTCATCCCACCACTGTTGCTTCTTATCTCATCCTGAAACTACAAATGCGAACTCAAGCGAAACAGAGGAAAATAAAAAAAAATTAATTTAATTAGCCGAAAAAAGAAAGAAGTAAATAAATTTATTACTAAACAAATTTAAGAAAAGTTTTCAACTAGATATAATATTAAAAAAGAAAAAGAAAATTCTTATAACTACTGAACCCATAATTACCAAAAAAAATTAAATAAGACATGAATTATATAATTAATAAAAAAAAAAATTTTGACATATCAAATTATTCTTATAAGTAATATTAAAAATAAAGTAGCCATACTATCCCAGAATATGAATTGGGAATAAAAAAAAATTCATACATTCATTCATTTCAATTCACTTATTAGGTTTTGTTATAAAAAAAAAAAAAGGAATTATAAAAATAATTTGATATGTACCTACATATAAAAGGAAATTATTAAAATTAAAAACTAATATATTTGTTATATAATATAATGAAATAAAATAAAATAAAATAAAAAAAAATCTTATCTTAAGAATTAATGTTTTTGTACATTGATGACGTGTTGATTGATGACATCATACATCCATATACAAATTATCATAATTGGTATATTTGTGATTCATACAAAAATTTATTTAAAATTTTAATCACGTTATTGTTTGTTTTTATTATACAGATATTTCACAACACTCATCTGTATCATTATAGAATGCGTTATTTAAAAAATATATATGTATATTTTTTTTTTTTTTTTAAAACACTGATAGTTTTTAGTTTCTTAATTTTAGATATGAATTAAATCTTTAAGAAAAATTATTATTTTTATATTGCACACTTTTAATTTTATTTTGTATAATTATATATACAAAACAATACACTATAAAGTATAAGTATACATATACATAAATATTTTTTTTTTTATACTCTAGGTTACAAAATGAAACGGTCACTCATAAAAGAAATGTTCTCCGTTTTCTCGTACGATAATCACATTATTTAATTTTCAGAGTTTTTTTATTTTTTTATTTTTTTATTTGTTAACTATAGTTATACTATAGTATATATATTATGTTAAAGTGGTTTGCCAAAAACTTAGTTTTAAAGCATTTATAGATAGTATGATAGTATTTATAACTGAACTTATGTATTAAATATTCACAATTAACGATATTAAATTTTTAGTTGATAATGAGGAACAGATACCATTTTTCAGTTTAAATAAATTTATACAGTTTATTATCCACTATTTTATTAATTTACACTATTTATTACTAATTTTAGTTAATATTTTAAATTTAGGTAAATAACTTGAAAACAAAAAAAAAACTTCTCTTAAACCGAAATAAATTTAGACAAAAAAAAACTTCACAATCACAAGTTAAATTTTAGTGACTTTTTTTTATATATATAATAACGAATCGAATTTCAATAAATAACTTTTCTTCATAATCACTCGTCGGATTTTAATAATCAACTCCAACTAAATTACTTAAAAATTCTGAACTGCCTCCAGCCAAAAAAAAAAACTGCGAATTTATAGCCACCGAGGTAACGGGAATTACGAGTTAAAAAAAAATCCATCTCTCGGTAGAGGAAAGTAATATTAAAAATTATGTATTACGTCCCTTGATTGGAACGGTGGGTATTCAGCGTTACAAATCGTGGGGAAGACTCACACCCAGGAGCATAAGATGTCTCAAAAGCCGGGCATTCCGTTTTATAATAAAAAAAATAAAAGAAGAACGAAAACTGTACCAAGTGATTGTAAGGCAGCCAGCCATGGGTTGATTAGAATCTAAAGCTTAATATCTTTGAAGTGGTAAATCCCCAGTGATTTCCCTTCCATATCCGATATCTCGCAGGAAACATTTCCTATTCGTCTTATAATTTTCCCCTTTTGATATTTCGGTGCAAGTTTAGCCGAATAATATGAAATGGCATGGCTCTGTTTGAAATTTTTCACATATACTATTTGACCTACTTGATATTTTGGAATTCTGCTACGTAGGTTGTAAGGGCTGTGGGCTTTTAATTGTGCATTATGAAGACGCTCTTGGATTTTCGTTGACAATTGATATAAATCTTCCGGTTTATTGTCAATAGAGGTGTAATTGCCGCTGAAATTATACACATCTTTCAATAAACGATAAGCTGAACCATGCATTACGGGGTGATGGCCAAAAACTATGAAGTAGGGAGGATATTGCGTAGAATCATGGATTGAATTCCGCAGAGCGTGTGTAACCGCATCTAAATGTATATCCCAGGTTCGTTGATCTTCCTTGATGTAAGCGCGGAGGGACGCCAACAGCGTGCGGTTAACGCGCTCAGAGGCGTTGGCTTGTGGTGAGTATTTTGCCGTAAAGATGTGTTGAACACCATATTTTCCTAACAATTGTTCCAAAATCTTTGATTCAAACTGCTTACCGTTATCGGTAACAATGGTTTGCGGAACTCCAAACACCAAAAATATATTTTTCTCCAGAAACCTTACTACTTCTTGCGCTGTAGCTTGCCGAATAGCCCGCGTCAGAACGAACTTAGAAAAATGGTCTACAGCAATTAAAATGCTGGTATTACCGCCATGAGTTCGGGGGTACGGTCCCATAAAGTCTAAGTATATCCGTTGAAATGGGCGAAAAGTTGATGGTAAAGAACCAAGGGGAGGACGGTTTGTATAGTTCATTGACTTTGAACTTTTACATATTTCACACGTTAATATAAATTTTTTTACGTCTCTTGCCAGAGTTGGCCAGAAATAGTAACGTTTTAAGGTATCGGTAGTCTTACTAATCCCCAGATGTGCTGACGTTGGTGGACAATGTGCACCTCTAATAAGTGCATCTCGAAGATTCTCTGGTACGACTAGTTTAAAATTCGGGTAATCTGGTTGTATGGAGTCCATTGAATCCGGCATATAAATATAAATCCGGTTATTAATAACATGCAGATTTGATTTCTTTGGGTGATTTTCAATGTTAGAAACAAGTTTAACATATTCAGGGCTATTGAAAGCTTTAGACTCTAGATCTAGGTGGATCGGATCTGATTCCGTCAAAGCGGTTACAGAATTTTTTGATGTTTTTCGTAAAAGCTCATCCATAAAGGCGCGAGACAGGGCGTCGGGCACAGCGTTTTGGGATCCCTTACGGTATTCTATTTCAAAGTTATAGCCTTGAAGTTTAAGACTCCATCGAGCCAATCTCCCCGACAAATCTTTTTGAGACATTAGCCAGGTTAGGCTAGCGTGATCGGTTATCACTGTAAATGGTAATCCCTCTACGAATGCTCGAAACTTCTTGATAGCTAAGACTGCAGCAAGACATTCCAATTCAGTCACACTGTAATTGCGCTGTGCCGAATTTAATTTTTGTGACATAAAAGCGATGGGATTGTCATGTCCCGCTTCAGATTTTTGAAATAAAACTGCTCCTATTCCGGTTGAGCTGGCATCGCATTGGATGTAGAAGCGCTTCTTGAAATCAGCATTAGTCAGTACAGGGGCAGTAATCAGAGCGATTTTCAGATCATTAAATGCATTCTGGGCTTCTTCGGACCAATCAAATTTTCGACCTTTCTTCAGTAGGTTAGTCAGGGCTGCAGAAAGTGTGGAGTATCCATCAATAAATCTACGATACCAACCAGATACTCCTAGAAATCTCCGGATCTGTCTAACAGTTTTAGGAACGGGGAACTCTGCAATGGCCCGAACCTTGTCTGGATTGGGACGCAAGGAACCACCACCCACCACATAGCCGAGATAATCGATTTCATTCAGTAAAAAATGGCTTTTTTCCACGTTAATTGTGAGACCTGCCTCCGTCAACCGAGATGCTACCTCGGATAACAAAGAGAGGTGCTCATCAAAAGTGGATGTCATTATGAGTAAATCATCAAGATAAACGAAAACTCGATCATGTAGTTGATGTGGAATTACCCTATGCATCATTCTGCACATGGTTTGTGGCGCATTGCAGAGTCCGAATGGCATTACAGTAAATTGATATAAGGGCCGCCCTGGCACCGTGAAAGCTGTTTTCTCTTTACTCTCGGCGTTTAAAGGAATTTGCCAGAACGCATCCTTTAAATCGAGGCTAGACATGTATTGAGCTCTATCCAAGCGGCTGAGTAACCCTTCTATCAAGGGGAGGGGATAAGCGTCTTTGCGAGTAACTTCGTTAAGCTTCCTAGCATCTAAACACAACCTTGTTTTACCATTGGCTCTACGAACCATTGCTATAGGAGAGCACCAAGGGCTTTGACTCTCCTCAATAACACCGAGTTGCAGCATTCTATCCAGCTCAAGATACATTTCTTTTTGAATTGCGGGGGATACGGGATAGAATCGCTGTTTGATAGGGGCTGCCTCTCCTACGTCGATAGTATGACTCAACAAAGTGGTACGACCCAGGCCTAACTTTTCGAAATTTGGAAATTCCTCGATAACAGCTTGCAGTTTTTCCTGTTGAACTTTACTTATTGGAAGTTGCTTAGAGTTGACCTTAGTTGTGTTATGAGTACTCGGATTGGTTAGTTCTTCCACCATTATAGGTCTTAGGCCAAAAGCTTCCCAAAAATCACATCCCAAATACAATTCTTGTTGTAATTCAGGGACAACAAAAATTTGCATCTGAGCTGTCTTTCCCTGGTACGTTACCATGGTTTTGATATAGCCAATAACTTGCTGTGTCGCTCCATCCGCAGTCTGAATCGAATTGGAGAGCGGGTACATAAACAATTTATGCTGGGAAATGAACTCACGTGCATTTTTACCTAGAACACTTATATTAGCACCACTATCCAACAATCCTCGAAGATTTATTCCAGATAACTTGACCACCCCGTATGGTCGGTTGTCACGCGTATCTTGATTATCTAGTACCGCGGCCAGAATTGTATTACTGAGTTTTAGCTTAATTTTTCTCTTATTACGAAAATAGTTAGAAGTTCGGATGTTTCTAGATGATATATAAAGAGTGGATGGTAAAATATTAGAATTACTGGAGGACTTAAGGTTTATAAACGTTTGACTTGCTTTGCAAGTTCTGGATCCGTATTGGATGCCGAGTCCGTCTTGGTCGGTCTGGGTGGTGGAAGAGCGAGTTGACGGAAATGGTTGGACCCAGCGGCTCTCATTCCCGATTGATAGTTTTCCTGTCTCCGCGTACAGTTTGGACAGTTAGGCTTTAGTACGTTAGCAGCTCCACATCCATAACAAAATAAATGTTGAGGAGGTTTATTACAGTCAATAAATATGTGACCTATTATATGGCAGTTCCAGCAGCAAGGAGCAGTTCTACTGGAAAATGTATTATTCGTATTCGATTGCAAATTTTTAGTAAGCCTTGGATGGTTGGATTCAATTGCCTCTATATTTACGGGATAAATTACCGACTGGATCGATGAATTGTTTTCGAGCCCACAAGTTTGAACCTGTGAAGAAGTAATTTCACTCACGTGCCGACTATTAAGGTTCATGGAAAGTTCTGGAGTATATCCAATACTTCTCCAAGCTTCTTCGATCGCAATACATTTGTTAATGAGTGCAGCTACTGAATTGAACATATCACCGGCTAATTGTGATTTAAGGGCGGGTCGCATGTTTTTACGTAAAACGTCTATTAAATCCACCTCGGATAACGGAGTTTTTAATGGGAGTGATAAATTTATGATATCGTAATAAAAATCGATAAATGTTTCCTTATTATATTTTTGTTTCCGATTATCGATTAAAATACGGATATCGTAATCCGTTTTCCTATATTGGAATCTATGGATAAATGCTTCGCGTAATTCACTCCAACTACAAGTTCCGTTTCTCTCTAAGATAATCCAGTAGTGCTCGCGTGCTACGCCTTTTAAAATAAATCCTAAATCATGTACTAATTGTTGTAAATTGATTCCATGTGTGGATGCCAATCGTTCTACGCGAAAAAAAATTTTTTCAACAGTAGTATCCGAAGATGATCCATCATAGGAAATATTCCATTTCGTAATATTTGTAGAAAGATTAGATCCACTTATCGGTTGTGAAGTAGATGTGGAATTTAGACTTGGATCAGTACTTTGGGGTGGCTGATACGAGGTAACCTCTGGTAGCTTTTGCGTTGCCCATTGGGGAATATAAGTAGGTTGCGGCATCATATTCATATTTTGGTAAACTGCACTTGGGCCCGATGGCGCATAGTTACTGTAGCTGGGGTTTTGTACGTATTGTGGAATAAAATTCGGATATGTAGCTAACGGATTTGTCTGGTAATTGTTAAATACGGGGTTTGTATTAAAATGGCCATAAGATGGATGAGATTGAACTGGTTGTTGCGATGAAAAGCTGGTTGTCTGAGGCACAAATGCCTGTGTGTTACCCTTAGTACTCGTAGTATCAAATCTAACCATTGGCTGTTGTGGTTGTTGCATAGGGGTCCTAGAGGTCGTAGGTATTTGATTATCAGTCGGTGGTATTACTGACTTAAAATGCATATTGATAGCTGACGGCTGTTTAGATTGTTTCCGTTCTGTAAATTGTGTCGCTGATACCGTATTAGCAAAATCCGATTTTAACTGCGTTAGTGGAAATTTCTTGTTAAAGTCACCTAAACTGTCACTTAAATTTAGACGTTTATCATCTGTTATTGGATGGTTAACTTGCTCGTTTGTAGCGGAAGTAGGATTAGGTTCACTCTCGGAGTCCGACGCTTCAACTACTTCACAATCAACGGCTGCCAATGATGCAATTGAATCGCTGAGCGACTTCCCTTGTGGAGGAGTAGTTTTCATTTTATTAACCAAAGTTATAAGCATTTCACATGATGTGATAAGTTTTCTAGCGGCTTCCTGTACTGTTTTTGAAACCGAAATTCTTTCTAATCTAGCATGCACATGATACAAGCGAGAAATCAGAGCATCATGGTCTAAGTGATCAGAATTATTTGTAAGATTATCTTGTATGAAGACCTGCAAATTTTTCAATTTGCTGGAACATTTCGATACTTCTCGTCGAGGGGCTTTTACAGCTCCTGGATGTGAGCGTACTGGAGTAAGAGTATTGTCATCATTTTCTCTCGCAAAACAGAGGTCCAATTGTTCAATTTGCGAAAGAAGCGGTCCTTTTATATTACGAACCTCGCATTCAACGAGAAACTCGTCGGATTCTAAGTGTTGGCTTAGCATTTTAAGGTCCGACATGGCTATGAGAGGTCGCAATATACAAATAGTTATACAGTGTTATTTAATTCTTTAAACCGTATCTTAAAGAGTAATGATTATTTGTTTAGAAGCTATAAATTCAGCAGCTCTGACCTGAACTGTAATTAGTTGTCAATCCCAATTGTAACACAAAAAAAATATTGATTGGAGTAAACAAAAAAAAACTTCGCACGACTTGAGTATTAGTAAATTTCAAAATGACGATATTCGGAGGGGATGAGTTCTTGGGATTCGATTTCAACAAGAGACAAAGCAGGGTTGGTCATCACCTGCCTCAAGAGAGAATTTATTGAAAAGGATTTAACGGGAGAATATTCAAGGTTCTGTAAACAAATAATTCAACAGTATAAAATGTTTTACTGGAAGTATTTGCAATGATATTTGATATTCTAAGATACTATATTTCATAGTCATAACCTGCATCGAAATCAACACCAATTTGGATGGAATACAACGCGTGATCATATGAAATATATAATATTCAAAGAGTGGTTGATGCAACTGTTTCAGTTCTTGACTCAATTCAACGTACAACCGGAAAGAGTTCTTTGGAAACTGCTTCAATCAATCCTTGAAGTGAAATACTAATTAAAAACTGTGTAGAAAGATAAATAAAAAAAAATAAACGTATGAATACTAACATTCGAATCAACAGCTGGCTGGATGCGACTGCGCATACGTAGTGGAAAATAATAATTTAAGATTATACCAAAAAAAAAATTAATAGTAAAACAAAATTGCTGTGGTTCTAACGAGCCTAATGTGCTTAAAAGCTTGGGCGCCATCTGTAACAGATTTGATATCAAGCTATCAGCTGTTACCGAAAATTTATATTATTCCTTCAGAGGCTTTGGAGCGGTCTTATCTGGCCGGCTAGTGCTCAGGGTATAGGGGTGGGGTTTTCCAAAGCTTGAAGGAATCTTGCTAGACCGCAGAAATATGGCATACTCGGAGTTGAAACTGAAACAGGTGAGAACCAAGGACCAACTCACCTCTTTATCTTATTATCCCTTGAACTCATCCCACCACTGTTGCTTCTTATCTCATCCTGAAACTACAAATGCGAACTCAAGCGAAACAGAGGAAAATAAAAAAAAATTAATTTAATTAGCCGAAAAAAGAAAGAAGTAAATAAATTTATTACTAAACAAATTTAAGAAAAGTTTTCAACTAGATATAATATTAAAAAGGAAAAAGAAAATTCTTATAACTACTGAACCCATAATTACCAAAAAAAATTAAATAAGACATGAATTATATAATTAATAAAAAAAAAAATTTTGACATATCAAATTATTCTTATAAGTAATATTAAAAATAAAGTAGCCATACTATCCCAGAATATGAATTGGGAATAAAAAAAAATTCATACATTCATTCATTTCAATTCACTTATTAGGTTTTGTTATAAAAAAAAAAAAAGGAATTATAAAAATAATTTGATATGTACCTACATATAAAAGGAAATTATTAAAATTAAAAACTAATATATTTGTTATATAATATAATGAAATAAAATAAAATAAAATAAAAAAAAATCTTATCTTAAGAATTAATGTTTTTGTACATTGATGACGTGTTGATTGATGACATCATACATCCATATACAAATTATCATAATTGGTATATTTGTGATTCATACAAAAATTTATTTAAAATTTTAATCACGTTATTGTTTGTTTTTATTATACAGATATTTCACAACACTCATCTGTATCATTATAGAATGCGTTATTTAAAAAATATATATGTATATTTTTTTTTTTTTTTTAAAACACTGATAGTTTTTAGTTTCTTAATTTTAGATATGAATTAAATCTTTAAGAAAAATTATTATTTTTATATTGCACACTTTTAATTTTATTTTGTATAATTATATATACAAAACAATACACTATAAAGTATAAGTATACATATACATAAATATTTTTTTTTTTATACTCTAGGTTACAAAATGAAACGGTCACTCATAAAAGAAATGTTCTCCGTTTTCTCGTACGATAATCACATTATTTAATTTTCAGAGTTTTTTTATTTTTTTATTTTTTTATTTGTTAACTATAGTTATACTATAGTATATATATTATGTTAAAGTGGTTTGCCAAAAACTTAGTTTTAAAGCATTTATAGATAGTATGATAGTATTTATAACTGAACTTATGTATTAAATATTCACAATTAACGATATTAAATTTTTAGTTGATAATGAGGAACAGATACCATTTTTCAGTTTAAATAAATTTATACAGTTTATTATCCACTATTTTATTAATTTACACTATTTATTACTAATTTTAGTTAATATTTTAAATTTAGGTAAATAACTTGAAAACAAAAAAAAAACTTCTCTTAAACCGAAATAAATTTAGACAAAAAAAAACTTCACAATCACAAGTTAAATTTTAGTGACTTTTTTTTATATATATAATAACGAATCGAATTTCAATAAATAACTTTTCTTCATAATCACTCGTCGGATTTTAATAATCAACTCCAACTAAATTACTTAAAAATTCTGAACTGCCTCCAGCCAAAAAAAAAAACTGCGAATTTATAGCCACCGAGGTAACGGGAATTACGAGTTAAAAAAAAATCCATCTCTCGGTAGAGGAAAGTAATATTAAAAATTATGTATTACGTCCCTTGATTGGAACGGTGGGTATTCAGCGTTACATAAGTTAAAAATATATATTTTATTTTTAATTATATTTATTAACATCAACCGAGCTTTACCGAGCAAATAGCGCAGTGGTTAAAGGTGCGACGTTTGGATCGGGGAGGTACCGGGTTCGAATCCCAACAGAGGCGGGATGCAAAAGGGATTTTTCATCTCCCGATTACGATCGGTGATTAAATTGAAAACATCTATGACCCTCTGTTGGAATGTAGAACTCATGGGCCGACTCATCTTCCATGTCACTGTACAGGGTGTCATGGAGCTATGCAATGCGCAGGTGGTATACTGTACTTGTGTGAATGGGATGAATGAATGGATTGAATGAATGTTGTGTGAATGTAAGGTAAGGCTATGGACCGTAAAAGTGTCTTTTTCAAGTCCTCTTAAAAAAAAAAAAAAAACTTCAAAAAATAAGCCAGAAATAGAGGAAAAAATATATAATTTTTTTTTGTTTCGTTGGTATGACACTAGTACAATTTCAAAAGTTGAAAAAAATTTAACTTTGTTATGTTGGCCCACGGGCCAAATGCCCCGAACAATTTCGTGAAGGCACCTTGAGCATTTAGCATTTATAGCATTTAGTTAGTTAATATTTTTCCAATAGATGACTCAATTTCAACTTTGGTCGTCATCATTTAACTAGCTGTGCAAGTTGACGTTGAATAATTTTGTTATATAGAAATGTAAAAAAATTCGTATTTGCTATTGACGATGGAAACCCGGTATCTATTTTTCAACCGACTCCCTTTGCAACTATTATTTATGTATGTTTTCTTGCTATTCGATGTTTTTTCGTATTGCAATATAATAAAAAATCTTTGTAAATGTACATTTACTTAGAACGGGTTTCCATCGTCAATAGTATAATAGTATTATACTATTATACTATCATTCATAGTCGGGTTTCCATCATATAGTGTGAAGTAAGCTGTATAATTATGTTTGAATATTGAAATTTGTCTTTTAATGTTTTATACAAATTTCATTACAATAATCAAATCACAATAACTATGTATGTAAATCAAAAACGTTTAGTTATATCAAAATACCACAAAAAAAACCTCGAATGAATCGAAATTGTAATAAAAAAGTACACTGTCATGAAATATATTGTTAAAAATATTATTTGATACCTACTTTATTTTTGATAGATAGTATACTGAAATATTATAATAAAGTATTATACTACCAACTTCGCGTTTCCATCGTCGTAGTATAATAGTATAACACTATTAAACTATTCTACTATCACGATGGAAACCAGTAGTGGGATTTTGCACAAAAAGCGAGAAGCGTGTTTTTACTCTATATCTCGCCTTTTAGTTTTGTCCGACAGTTTTTTTGTGATTTTGCACAAAACGACAAAAGTAAAAGCCCAAGTATAACAAGACGAAACTCAAAATTGAGCTATCATACCGAAAGAGTTTTCTTTTCTGTTTCATAGACATATTACCATGGAAGTCTTTCGCAGAGAGATAGTGTTTTCCTTCGATATTTGAGGTAATAATCGAAAGATAACTTCATTGCTATTGAGTTTAAATTTTGTAGTTGTTGTTTGATATATACATATATATACATATATATGAAATAAAGTATTCGTGTATGATCAAGTAGTATTAATTGTTATTAGATTCGACGCCATTATTGTTGTTCAGTTTTCAAGTGCCTTTATAAATATAATATAATATAATATTCATATAATAATATCATATAATAATTGTGTGTCTCCAATTAAAAAAATATATTTTTTAATTATTAAATATTTTAATTAACACCATTAAATAAACAGAGAAGTATTTTTAATCATTGTATATAATATTATGTCTAATTAGTCTTCATTATATTTGTATATAAGTTTTTTGTCTCATATAACTTAATGTTATATAATTTACTAAGTTATATTCATAATTAATATAAAATGTCTGACAGAAGTCGACAACGCAGAATTAAGTTAGTTAGTTTAAAATTAAGATCTCTTATCTGAGATTCCGATGCTAGGTGTAAGGTTCTTTGTGTAAAATCACATTCCGGCTATTTTTCGTGTACAAAATGTACAATCAAAGGGGCAAAAGTTAACAAAGGCCATATAATTTTTCCTTACGCTCAAAATTTGGAATGCGCGCCCAGGTCAGATACAAGTTTTCGCAATAGATTAGATTTAAATCATCACAAAAAGATTGAGCCTATTCCATTTGAAAGTATACATTTCGGTTGTGTATCTCAGGTGCCCATCGACTATATGCATTGCGTTCTGTTAGGCATTACAAAACAGTTGATCTCATTTTGGGTGAAAAAACGAAAATGTTCATATTCTTTATCTCAAGACAAAATAAAAATAATATCAGATGATTTAGAGCAAATAAAGTTACCTACTGAGTTTAATAGACAGCCCAGAAGTTTACAAGAATTTGAACGTTGGAAAGCAACGGAATTACGGCATTTTCTTTTGTACACAGGACCAGTCGTTTTAAAAGATAAATTACCTGCAGATTGTTGTATACATTTCTTAACCTTGTCTTCTGGAATTTCATTGCTTTTAAACGACAAGTACTCCCAAACTCGAAATTCAGTGGCTACCACACTATTAAAAAAGTTCGTACAGATACAAGAAGAACTGTATGGGATGCCAAGTGCTACTTTTAATCTCCACAGTTTATTACATTTATCACATGACTGCCTTAAATTTAAGGGGACTCTAAACGACTTTAGTGCCTTTAAGTTTGAAAACTATTTAGCGTCCGTGAAACTGCAAATCAAAACAGGATATCTACCATTACAACAGTTTTATAATCGAATTTCTAAAATGTATCAATTGAATCCATCATTCCATAAACAGATATATCCCATTTTTAAAATACACCTGGGAAACCTATATTATAAAAACATCATTTTAGAACATTTTAAATTGTCTATCGAATCTCCTAACAATTATTGCCTAGTTGGCAGTCAAATATTTAAAATAGTTTCTATATATGAAAAGGGCAACATTCCTCATTTCAATGGCCACAAACTTCTCAATTTATCAGATTTCTTCAATGTTCCTTTAAAATCTTCTTCCTTGAATACTTATAGTACTATCTTCGAGACTGTCTCTTCTGATCTATCGACATTTTATATTTCGGATATAACATTCAAAATGATGAAATATTTTCCTTTGATTCATACTTCTCAGTTTAATTTTAATACTCAATCATAATACATAATATTAAAATAAAATTATATACATAAAAAACCAAGATGGAGTCTACAGTAAATTCACAACAGTTCATTGAAAGTATGTATAAATCCCATAGACAACGTTTATATATTATTTACATAAATAATAACTATAGTTTTATTCATAAATGCTACTTTTCTATTTTCAGCACAATTTGACTCACAATTTGAATATACCGACTTTTGTGAACTGCGATTCGGTAGGATCAAATAGTGGGAGTATAATCAACAATTTATTATTAAAATAAATTTCTTCTTTAGGAGTTCGTGTCCCAATAACTTCGACACAGAGCGTGTTTAGACAACGTGGGGCCATACAAAATAAATTGAACGACACCGAAAGTGACAATTACACTGATTTCGAAGGTATAATTATATTCTAATGTAACTTCATAATTTGTAGAAAACAATAATAACTTTCCTTTACATTACATAATTATTAGAGAACGATTCCGAACCAATAAATTCAACAGCTTCAGTTGCAGTGCAGATTGATGCCAATGACGATTGTGTAAATATAGAAAGAAAACAATTTCAATTTCTTTTACAATCAATCGAAAATTTGAAGAAAGGACAACAAAGTCTAATGCGAGAATTTATTAACTTAAGAGATAATAGGCTAAATATTAGGTATTTAGTTGATTGTGAAAACGCCAAATTCACGCTTCCTTTCAACGATCTAGACATTTTCATCAATTTTGATGGAAATTTAAATAACGATAATGAATCGAGAAAGCAATTGGTAAAAAAACTAAATTTATTAAATGATTTCCATTTATATCGTTTCCTCTTTTATTGTTTTGCAGAAATCCATCTTTATTAAAGAAAATGGTCTAGAGATTAAAAAATTTGTAAGATCAAATTTTAGAAGCATTTTCACCGAAGAGTTATCCAAAAAATTATCCTTCAATGGACGGCAAGGAAACTTGGCGGTGAAAAATTTTAATGTTACAAAAATTTTAAAAGGTAAATAAATCCTTGTGTATAATAAAAAATATACATAATTTAATGATCGTTCTATATTTAAATTTTTAGATTGTACTCTGGAAAAGTTCCCAAATATGGCCCAAACACAATTCAATACAATTGCAACAAAGTATTTTTATTATTTGAAGGACAAATTTGGAAAATTAAAAAAAAAAATGAAAATAAAACTAATATTTTAGGTTAAATTAATAGGGATTATTTAAATATTTATTATTATTCCCATATGCAATGAAATTTTGTGATATTGAAATCTAAATGTGATTAATTAAATTAACTTTAAATTTAAAAACGAAAACTGAATTAATTAATAATTTTTGAATATACTTTTATACAATAATTAAAATTTTGTTTCATTAAAAAATCATTTAAATTACCCTCCCAAATTCAAATTTGACGTTAACACATACAAACATACAATTATTCCCAATTTTTAATTATTACACACACACATACAGGCTTACAATTTTGTATATTAAGTTTCGTCCAGTTTCGTATTATCGCGACAAATTTCATACGACTTCTTAGAATAACTCGAAACTCAAACTAAGGAAAATTCGAAACTAAGTTTCGATTATAGTACGAATTATGAGAAAATAATTGAAAGTAAAAATACTTGGGAGGCGAGACATTTGAGCAACCCTCTAAAGAAATTTGCGAGGCCTCGCATTTTGACTCAAAAGCGAATCGCAAGCGAATTATATTTTCATACGACACCACTACATAAAAATTTAGTATAGTATACGAGCATATTGATTTATTTTTGGTTTCTTTGATGGGTAGCCATTATTTTTTATTCATTAAATTGACGTGCTTAATTCCTTTTGAATAGGTGTGAAAAATTTGATTCTTAAACAAAGTTATAAAAATATTAAAACAAGTGTTAATAATAGTTAATACATATTAATAATAGTTAGTATAAGAATTAATAGGTAGTGTGTTAATATAGTATTAATAATATTTTGAATTATAATAGTTTTTATAATATAGTTTGTAAGTGTTAAGTAAGTATAGTGCTAATTTATTTTATGTATAAGAACATTTCAAAAAAATGGACAGTAAGGCATATTATCACATACGACGGGAAATCGCCGATATTTGTGATTATATAAGTGATACCGAACATAATAGGGATCCGATAGTGCAGCAGGATGCTGATATCGCTGAACTTGATTTTGAAAATAATCGATGTGAAAACGAATATGACGATTCTAGTGAAGATTCAGCTGTATCAAATACTACGGATTTATCAGACCAATTAGACGATTTTCAAACTTTGAACATATCAAATGATATAGCCGAATGGTTTGAGTTCAAAATTACAGAGGCAGCTGGGAATGGTTTGCTAAAAGTTTTACGCAAATATCATCCAAACTTGCCCAAAAACATACGAACGTTAAAAAAAACACCAAACGAATCGAACAAACGTATTGTTCCCATGGGTGAAGGATTATATGCACATATTGGATTGAAAAAATATATTGAAAATTTTCTTAGAAATAATAGATACGAAAGTAAACGTTTCCCAACAGTGCCTACATATGAAATAGTGAATATTATAAAAAAATGGTTTCACTATGCGAACGACCGAGTGCGTAAGGCAAATATGCATTCAAATAAATAAATAAATGTAATGAAACCTATAAATACAAATATAAAACATGAAATTTTTGTAAGGTAGAAATTAAATTCCTATAAGCTTTTATAATTTGATAATGAATGATGAAATATAAAATTTTTATGAGGTAGAAATTAAAATCCTCAATAATTCTTTATTTATAATTTTTATTGTGATATTTTGAATAAAATAATAAATAAATTTCAAGCATTATTTTTAATTTTTTAACAATATTTTAAGAGAGAGAAATGAAAAGCTCGCTAGTGATTCACTTTAACATCGCCTGCATTTAATTTTTGTGTCGCCTGTAACTCGTTTTTAGCTCACCCGTATTTCGTAAGTGACTCTAATGTGAACTGAATACGAACTACCAATACATTTACATGGGCTCGCTTTCATTTTAATTTCCATATGCCAGACGAAATACCAGCGAATCGCTATTGACTCGCCAAGGCGAGTCGTTTGCGAGGTCTTTCATATAATAATGACCTCGCTTACGACTCGCTTGCGATTCGCCATGTTTAGAGGGAACTTTCTATTATCTGTCAAAATTACATGTGAAGTGCATTGGTTTTCAAAATAATATACAGTGAAACCCGTTTATAAAGTACACCCAAGGGACTATGATAATGGTACGCTTTAGACCTAGTGTACGTTATTCTCATGGTTACATTGAAAAAAAGTTGTATACATAAGTATGGACATAGTTTTTAATGGTTAATTAGTGTATAATTTCAAATTGTTAGGTATAAAATAGTTATAATACATAAATAAAATCACAAAAAAAGGAACTCAAGTTCCAAGACTTAAAAATTATTCATTATTAAATTATAAGAACTGTGGAAATTATAAAAAAAAAATTTATAAAAACTGTGTGGTACAGAATGATTCCAGTTTATCTCACAGTTTTTCTATTTTTATTAACGAGATGAACACAAAAATTTATTTATTTAAATTATGGTGTACATACATAATATATACGTACGATAAAAATTATGCGTACGTTATAGCCATAGTGAGTTAACATACAATTGTCCTAGAGGGGCTAAATCGACGTACGTTATAACCTTATAAACGGAGTACGTTAAATCCAGCTAAAATTTCATATAAATACATGAATTTTTAAACGGGATAAGAAATTGTACTTTATTGAGGGGGTGTATGTTGTAAACAGGGTACGTTACAAGCGGGTTTCACTGTATAAAATGCATGAAGTTGACTGGAAATTCTTTCCATTTTCTTAAAAAAAAAATTACAAATAATAAACTAATATAATATATATATATATATATATATATATATATATATACATATATATATATATATATATATATATATATATATATATATATATATATATATATATATATATATATATATATATATATATATATATATTATACAATAATATTTGGTTGATATTAATTACAATTTGTTGTAATTGTATTGTATTTCTCATAATTTTTTTTTTCGATAAATAACTTACCGTACAAAAATTCAAATATGAAATAATGAAATATTGTATTTTGGACGTATACCATACAACATAACCTCATAAAACGACTCCCCTTTTATTCTCACCATGTACTATACATGGTCGAAAAAAAAGCGAGAACAACTGGCTACTCGCTCTGTGCAAAATCGTTTTTTCTCGCTTTTAGCTAAAAGCCGCTCAAAAAAGGCAACTCGCTGTGTGCAAAATCGCACTACCGGTTTGAAATATTATTATAAAGGATTATACTATAGCAATATTAATTATGGTATTATGACACTGGCTAGTTTTGAAGTGCAATAAAGTGCTGTAAACCAATTTTTGTAAGAAAGAGAAAGGAACAGGAGACAACATTATTATAACGGACGCCACGTGCGTCAGCATGTAAAATATAAATATAAACAAAAAATTAATTTTCCTAATAATTTTTGGGATTGGAATTTAATTTGATTTTATTAAATTTTATTAAAACATATATTTATTTATAATTAGTTTTGTTCAAATACAATAAAACTAGCAACATAAATATTCAATATGAAATTTTTTATTTAAACAGAAACTATGTACAAAAATTGTACTACTCGACTTTGGAATCACTCGCACTTGTATTTGGAAAACCTAAAGAGTAGTCTACAATTCTTCCAGCTTCTCGAAGTCCACTTAAAAATGCACCATGCACGGTAGCTGAATAGTTTCGTATTGTGTGTTCTCCAGCAAAAAATAACCGTGGTAATTCTTTATCGTCATTCTTCGAATCGGTTTGAGATGTTGGTGTTACAGGCGCGGCGAGTAAATCATAATTTGAACCGGATGATCCAACTGAGACAAAACTGTAAGATATTCGGGCCCAAGGATCATCATGCCATCTTGTTACTAGTTTATTTTGGTTGTGGTACTGCCGAATTTTTGAAAATACCTTTGAGTACGGCAATACAACGTCCTACAATTACATCATCAGATACGTTTTCCATAATTGCCGCGGACTGTCCAGCCACAAGGACTAACAATACCGGTGATTGCGAAATACTCCAAAATAAAAATAACTCACCAGGACTTGCAGTTGTACTACCAACATGACCAAACAAATTTGACGAAGTATCCCAAAATATTCGATCGAAGCACAGCACAACTTTATTTAAATTTCCGAATCCCAAACGTTGAACGGCCGCTTGTTTCCACTCCAGAAGAGGGGGATCAAATTTAACCGTGTTTAATTGATTGGATGATGGAGATACGGCAATTTTGAGGCTTTATAAGGTACTGATGAATTATTGGTTTTAAAATTTTCCGTAGTAACCTCCACACCGCCAGGAAAATTATTTATCCAATCCCTACGGTAACGCGATTGGAACACATGAATATCCATTTCGCACAGTTGTATGATTGCCAATGCATTCAAAATCGTCAGCTTGGTCTCAATGTTTTAAGGACTAAGTGTTTAGTGGTGTCGCATTAGCGAATTCTAAATTTACAAAGTGCCAATCTAAAATTTGACGATCATCAGATGACAGATATACATCACTTTGGAGGATTCATTTCCATTTCTTTGAGTTTTGATTCCATTTGATTTAAATTCAACTGTTCTACGTCAGCCCAAACAACATGCAATTGACGGTGAGCTAAACGTAAATTAAACTCATTCTCAATATACATATTTTTATGTTGTTGGATCACATTATTTAAATGTTGCACTGGTTTTTCTTTAACATGTTTTTCTTGTAATTGTATAATCCATTCCAATGCTTGGCCTAATGATACTGGATTATTTCCGGCATAATTAAAATCTAATTGATGGGAGAACTTGTGAACTCGAGCAGTCTATTAAATTCTCTTTCAACCATTTCATCTTTATGATTTGGTACTGATTTTCCTCCAGCCCCGTACATTGGACAAGCTTGTTTTATTGGAGCCATTTCCATACCAATATAGTCTGCTCAATATAGTTAGAGGTTTACCCCATATTCCAATAACCACCATTGCACCTAGATCAGCAATGTAATTATTATTTCGAAATGTGGCAATACGCCCTCCAACACGATCTCTTGCTTCTAACACAATAACATCCATTCCAAATTGTTGAAACTGTTGATCTGCTACTAGTCCTGAAATTCCCGCACCAATTACAACCACTTTTGCAAATTTTTTAAGTGGTAATGATTTTTTTTATATGAAAATACCGTAAGTTTAATTTTAAGTTTTAATCAAATTTTATTTTTACAATGTTTCCAATGTTTACAATTGAAGATGTCAAAAAAAGTGTGAATGTCAAAAAAAATGAATCAAAATGTAATTCTTTTCTGCTAGAATTGCCCACTTTTTTTGCTAGACAATTTGAGCTACGCTGGTTTTTTGACATATAACGATTTTTTTACGTACTATGTCGTATTCACCCACACATGTGTATATTTTGTATACATGTTTTTTTTCTCGCTCGGTTTGTCTTTTCTAGCCGCTAGAAAAGTCGGAAAAAAAGCCAGTGTCATAATACCATAACAAAATTGGTACGATTGTGTAGTGACAGTGACGCAGTATCAATGTTGCGTTAAAGTTGAGCACAGGATATTGAAAATTTTAGCAGTTAGCTCGGGTGTTGCAGGTGCTCTGTCCCCGATGCTCTTTAATATCGTATTCTCTTATATCGCCAGTCCAATCAGGTACAGATGATATAGGGTTTCCATAAGTTTGTGCAATAAATAGAGGACAATGAGCGTAACAAAAGAGGACATAACCACCAAATGTAAATAAAAAAGAGAACACTTGTTTTTCCAATTAATTTTTCATATCCGTATGCCACAAATCCGTGGCATGCTTTATGCAATTATTTAATATATGGGCGGGACATCCGACACCAACTAAATTTTTTAGATTGCAATTTTTATTTAATAGAGAATAATAAATATATTGTTTTGATCGGCCCTTCGAATCCCCCGCAAAATGCATGTTGCAGTTTTCACAGCTATTAGCTGCGTTTTTTTATTAACAGAACTTTAAGTCCTATATAGAACATCGGGAATAATACTCGGAAATTTTATTTAATTAATATATTTTATTTAAGTTCTATTTATCTTGAATAATTTAAACTTCTAATAATATTTTTTGAAGTTTAGTGTCAAATAATACATGTATTAAGCTAAATACAATGAACAATTTGGCCCCTGTGGTCGGGGGGCACTCACATGTCTCGGTAAATCAAAATTGCACGAACATGTTTCCCAAGAATACCACCACAGTATCCTTTGCTTGTCGTAGGAGGCGACTAAACGGTTGGATCGCTGGGCTGACGACTCGCATCCGTAAAAAAATACTGTGTTTATAAAGTCAATAAAAAGAAAAATGGATACCTCCAAAACAACACCGGACCCCCGCTCAAGTACCCGGACACGAGATTTAGGATCGGCACGTGGAACGTGCAATCACTTAGAAAACCAGGAGCGTTAGAGGGCCTAATCACGTGCACGAAGGAGTATCGGCTGGAATTCGTTGCTCTTCAAGAAACTCGCTGGCCTAAAAGTGGAGACCATGTGTCCCAGGGCTATACGTTGTTCTACAGTGGAGATAACCTCGGAAATCTTGGAGCTGGATTTCTTCTTGGGCCACAGGTAAAGAACGCGGTTTTGGATTTCCAAGCAGTCAATAACCGATTGTGTAAGCTTCGCTTGCGCATGAAATTAGCCAACCTGCCGATAATTTGTGTACATGCGCCCACAGAATTCAGCCAGGCCCAAGATAAAGACTTATTTTACAATGACTTGGACGATCTGATGGGATCTATACCCGAACACGATGTTAGAATGGTAATTGGGGACTTTAATGCTAGAGCTGGCAGAAATCAGACCGACTTGTGTGAAAACATAGGTCCGTACGCCCGACACGAAACTGCGACCGATAATGGTGAGAGAATGATGTACTTTGCAATTGCTCATGATCTTAAAGTAGCAAGCACGTTCTTCCCTCACAAACAGATACATCTAGAGACATGGACACATCCCCACGGAACTTCCCGCAGCCAAATTGACCATGTGTTAGTTTCTAAAGGACGGGCTCAGGTTGTGCAGGATGTGAGAACTTATCGGTCAGCAACCAAATACGTAGGCAGCGATCATCATTTGGTCGCTGCAAGGCTACGATGGAAGTTGGGAACACAGCGAAACGCATGGTACGTTTCGACTGTGAAGGTCTGATAAATGAAGATCAAAAGAAACGATATCAGGATCTTGTCAGCGACAACATTAATGAAGCTAATTATACCAGTCTGACTGCGTGAACTCTGTCTGGGAGGTACTGAAAACTTCGGTTGTCAGTGCTGCTCAACAGACTTTAGGTATAGTGAAAGTCAGACCCAAGAATGATTGGTTTGATGACGAGTGTCGTCTTGCAGTTGAGCAACAAAATATAGCCCATAATGAAGTGCAACAACGTCTCACAATCGCAAGGAAACACAAGGCTGCTTTTGCAAGAAGGGCAGCTAAGCGGATTTGTAGACGGAAGAAGCGAGAATGGTGGAAGGCCGAGGTTCTGAAAGTACAACAACTCAGCAATGAGCGCAGTTCGCGTAATTTCTTTAAAGGAATTACTGGACTGCACCATACTTTCAGGCCTACGTCGACCGCCATTCGGGACCGGGATTGAAACCTCTGTGTCAACATCGATGCAGTACTTGACGCATGGAGTGGACACTTTACTGACCTGCTTGATGTCCATCATGCGTCACAGACTGTTGTTGAGCCACCTCTAATACAGACTGCGGAGATTTGCGCTGAGGAGCCATCCCATGAGGAATTCACTAAAGCCATGCAGAGATTGAAACGAAACCGTGCACCTGGAGTGGACTGCATTAATTCGGAGCTCTTGATATTCTGAGGGAATACTTTGTGGAACTGTTTTTTCGACCTTATTCGATTAGTATGGAGAACCGAAGTTATGCCTGACGAATGGAAAGTGGCCGCGATATGCCCCATCTTCAAGAACGGAGACCGCTTGAAGTGTGAGAATTATCGCAGTATAGCTCTCCTTTGCACAGCACACAAGTTACTGTCATACATTGTATTGGATAGAATCATTCTTCTAGCGGAGGGCTTGGTTGGTGACTATCAAGGAAGATTTCGTCCGAATCGATCAGTCACCGATCAGGTCTTTTCGCTGCGGATGATTCTATCTAAATATTATGATACATCCATCCCCGTACATCAGGTGTTCCTGGATTTCCGGCAGGCGTTATGACTCGATTCGAGAGAGTTTGTGGTCTGCCCTGGAATACCTAGGAATGCCAACAAAACTGGTACGACTATGTAGGATGACAGTGACGCAGTCTCAATGCTGTGTTAAAGATGAGAACAGGTTATCGATAATTTTTGTAGTTAATTCGGGTGTTCGGCAGGGAGATGCTCTGTTCCCGATACTGTTTAATCTCATGTTGGAGTACATCTTTCGTAAAACTGAAACACCGCAACGTAACATCTTATATTATATCCTGCATTCTCGCTAGAAATAATCTGAATATTTTTATACTACTTAATTACATCAACGCTGATGTAGTGGTGGCTAGCATCGAGATGGATGGGCAAAATCTCTGGCTAATATCGGCCTACCTACCGTACGAGGAGGAAAACATACCACCAGGTAGGTTGGTTAGTGCAATAATGGAGGCTCAAAAACGAAAAGTAGGAGTCATCATGGGCAGTGATGCTAATGCGCATCACTCAATCTGGGGAAGTACAAATATCAACAGGCGAGGTGAATTACTCCTTGATTTTATTTTAAGTACTAACCTAAATATATGTATTATCGGGTGCAAGCCAACCTTTATTACTAAAAATAGACAAGAAGTGCTGGATATCACACTTGTCTCGGATTTTATTAAGGAGAGGGTATTGAACTGGAAAGTGTCCGAAGACCATTCCTTTTCTGACCATTGTTATCTCCAGTACGAAGTGGATACAAAACCCACTAGCAAACCACCCTTCAGGAATAGAAGGAAAACTGATTGGGATTGTTTCAGAACCATTCTGAGTAACTTATTACCGGTATCGGTTCCAAAACCTCCTGCATCTACACAGGAGCTTGATGCTCTAGAAGCCAAGCTATCTGATGCTTTTAACAAGGCCATGTTAGGTGCATGTCCTATCAGTAGACCCTTGGGTAAATCTCGGCCACCCTGGTGGTCGAAGGAACTCCAAGGTACTCGTATGAAATGCAGGAGACTGTTCAAGAAAGCGAAGAACACAAATGCTGCTGCAGACTGGGACTGTTACAAGGAAGTCCTCAAAACCTATACGTACGAGCTGAGAGCAGCCAAAACGAGGGCTTGGAATCTCTACTGTGGCAATATACAGGAGTCCTCGGAGGCGGCCACGCTACGCAAAGTACTTTGTTCTAGTCCTTCCATCCCGAGTTATCTACAACGACCGGATGGTTCATGGACTACATGTAGTGAGGAATCCCTGGAGCTATTACTAGAAACGCACTTCCCGGAGTGCTCGGTACTAGCTCCGGAGGGACCCATGATAAATAGGGGTGTAAACTCCGTAAGCCATATAGTAAGCAGGCGGAATATCCTATTGGCAATAAACAGCTTTAAGCCATACAAGTCGGCAGGGCCTGATGGCATAATCCCTGCGGATATCCAGCGAACTATTGACTTAACCCTGCCCTGGCTGGACGTTATCTTCAAAGGCAGCCTGGAACTCTGTCACATTCCTAGGAAGTGGACTGAAATAAAAGTAATATTTATACCTAAGGCGGGAAAAAGCTCTCACTGCTATCCCAAAGACTTTAGGCCTATAAGCTTATCTTCTTTTTTGTTGAAAACACTGGAAAGACTAATAGAGGCTCACATTAGAGGCTCAATCAAGCCGGGCGAGCTGTCGGAATCTCAACACGCATACCGTAAGGGACGATCGGTGGAAACAGCTCTCCACTCCCTTATTGGCCCGATTGAGAAATCACTTGAATATAAAGAATATTCAATGGTAACCTTCTTGGATATAGAGGGGGCCTTTAGCAACGTCACACCGAGGGCAATCACTCGGGCCCTTGCGTGTCTGGGGGTAGACGGGTCACTCAGAGGCTGGATAGATCATATGCTTAGAGGCAGGATCGTGACAGCTTATCTGGGTGGGACGTCTGCCGCCAGATACGTGAACAGAGGGACACCTCAAGGTGGGGTTCTATCCCCCCTTCTTTGGAACTTGGTCATAAATGACCTGTTACTAAACCTGGAAGGGCAAGGCTTCAAGGTGGTTGGTTACGCGGATGACGTTGCTATTGCGGTCTTCGGTAAATATCCTAGTACGCTGAGTGAGCGCATGCAGTGCGCGCTTGGCTACCTCTCTGAGTGGGCACGCGACTGCGGACTGAACGCAAACCCACAGAAAACAGAGCTGGTCCTCTTTACCAGGAAGCACAAGCTTCCTCAGTGTGACCCGCCAACATTAAATGGTACTCGCTTGATCTTTACGGATAGAGCAAAATACCTCGGACTTCTTTTGGATAGCAAGCTAAGCTGGAAACCAAACATCGTAGAGAGAGTAAAGAAAGCTACTATAGCGCTCTACTCCTGCAAAAATGCCATTGGAAAGAGATGGGGTATGGAGCCCCACATAGTACACTGGCTCTACGTTTCAGTGGTCAAACCTATACTGCTGTATGGGGTTGTCGTCTGGTGGCCAGCGTTAAAAATTATGGCCAACCTTAAACTATTGATGAAAGTCCAAAGAACGGCCTGCTTGTGTATAAGTGGGGCTCTCAGGAGCACACCTACTCAAGCTCTGGAGATTCTCTTTCATCTTACTCCATTGGATATTGCGGCCGAGACGCTTGCATCTTGCACAGCCATTCGGCTCAAATCCATATCTATGTGGACCTGTAACAATGCAGGGCACTCGTCTATCCTATGCAACAGGGGTATTCCGGAAGCTACCGACTACGCTATTCCCTTGCCATCTGCTGAGGTGAGATTCCAAACTGAGTTTCCCACCAGAGAGGACTGGGTGAACGAACCGGTTATGGACAATGAGGCGCTAAGCTTCTTCACGGATGGCTCAAAAAGGGATAGAGTTGTTGGCTGCGGGGTATTCTGTGAGGCACTAGGGGTTAACCTCTCTTTTCGTCTTCCCGACTTTTGCAGCGTTTTTCAAGCTGAACTGATCGCGATAATGGAAGTCATGGACTGGTTGAAGTATAATGTAATATCTACGAGGGATATTCGCATTTTTACGGACAGCATGGCTGCTATTAAAACGCTACAATCATACTCCCTGACGTCGAAGGTAGCCCAGAACTGTCTGGCATCTTTAAATGAGATGGCTGATCAGTTCAACATCCGCTTGACGTGGGTGCCAGGGCATTTCAATATCGCAGGGAATGTAAAGGCAGATGAGTTGGCCCGCAAGGGTACAGCACGCCTAATAACCCAAAGCAGGCGGGATATAAAGATACCGCTTGCTTCATGTAAACTGTTGCTTCTGGAAGAAGCTATAAAAGAAACGAACGTCAGATGGTCTAACGCCAGTTCGTGTGTAATAACCAGGCAGATCTGGCCTGGTCTTGACCGGTCTAGATCAGACCAACTGATATCGCTTCGACGACACCATATTGGTATGGTCGTGGGAGCTATAACGGGACATTGTCTCATTGGGATACATGCGCGGAGACTGGGTGTCCCCCAGCCCATCTGCTCTGCACTTGTCCTGGTCTAGCGTACAGCAGAACAAAATTTATGGGGACTTCCCCTTTGAACGACCTCACGGATCTTAGTAAGATCGGGATCCGGGACTTTAAACGCTTCTTGGTAAGCTCACGATGGTTCAGCGAGTGAAGATGAGAAAACTCGAATGTGGTACAGCTACGGACCAATTTTGTGTCTATGCTAGTCCTGTAGGACGGCCACCCTTACCTAACCTAACCTAACATCTTATATCGCCAGTCCAATCAGGTGCTTGCATATGCAGATGACATATGCGTGATTGGACTGAACGCAACGGAGTGAAAGAAATACTTGATCCGCTTGTAGAGTTTTCAGCTTCAGTTAGACTTCAGATCAATGAGTCCAAAACGAAATACCTGTTCTCTGGTTTTAGGGACAATGGCACACCAGATTTTAGTAGTGGCCAACACACGTTTGAGGGAGTGAGGAGGTTCAAATATTTGGGTTCTCTTATCACTCACGATAACAGTGTGGGTGAGGATATTAAAGTGCGGCTGGCAGCTAAAATCTAAACACTTATCAAGTGCCGTGAAGGTGAAGCTTTTGTAACATGACTGGAAGTCATGAGTATGATATAACATATTACTATGTTGTTCTTATACTCAAACACAACCCATCTGTTTACAGAATTTATCCATCCAGAGACTATCACGCGGTCTTCCTTGGCCGGCTAGGACTCAGGGTACGGGGTGGGGTTTTATGATAGCATGGATAGATCTTGTTAGGACTCTGGAGTAATTGATCAGACGTAAATATGTAAATAGGAAACCAATCAGCAGTACCACACCTTTAATTTCCACTTACCTTGATTCCATCCCGATAATCAAACTATTTTTAATTCATAATATAAACTAAATCACTGTATAATAAAAATTAGGATGAACGAAGTGAAACATTACCACTGAATTTTAACAGAGTTTATTTAATCAACAATGTAAGAAATAATAGTAAAAAAAAAGAAAAAAATTGTAAACAAATTAATAAAAGAAAATTCTTAATGATATTACCCAACACCAAAAAAAAAAAATATGTTTAATAAGAAATTGTAATAAATAAAAATTATAAAAAAATAATTAAAAAGGAAATTAACTAATTATTAAGATTATAATTAAATACTTAAATAGGTTGGAATATATCCTAATCCATGTACACGCGTTGCGGATCCGAAATCTTCTAATCGACGAAGGTAAATGGCCATCATTGTATTAATCCATATTTGTAGTTAAGCTTATGGAATATACGTACATATACATATTTTTATATCATAGTTATTAATATTACTTTAATTTTAATTTTAGTAAATAAGTTTATTGATAGTCTTATTGCACTTATTTTATTTATTAAATAATATTAATTTTAATATATAATTATTTATTTTAATTTACTTAGTCTCTTTTTTTTTTTTTTTTTTTTCGAACACCAAAAATGTCCACTCACGATTATGATTAGCTGAATTTTTATCTATTTTTATTTTTATTGATTGTAGTCCATATAGTTATTAACACTGATATTATGTCTAATATTTATTTATAATATTTATATTATATATTTTATTATTTTATTAATTGAATATTAACTATTAAAATATTATTTTATTTGTGTTATATCTATCTATCTATATATATATATATATATAT
The DNA here is from genome assembly GCA_951394425.1 of Tipula unca. Lineage (NCBI taxonomy): Eukaryota > Metazoa > Arthropoda > Insecta > Diptera > Tipulidae > Tipula > Tipula unca. Next base: position 108,072,743 of record OX596381.1, read on the forward strand.
ATATATATATATATATATATATATATATATATATATATATATATATATATATATATATATATATATATATATATATATATATATATATATATATATATATATATATTATTAAATTACATTTTTATTTTCTAATATTCACTTTTGTGTTGTATGTATTTTACTTTATTGTATTTTTGAGATCATTCTCCTCGTCTTTTTCATCTCCAACTGACCATTATGATCTCTCCTTTTATTTTATTTTTACCTTCATCATATCCGGCTTCTTCATCCATCTCTCCCCATCCATTCCCATAATTTCCCATTATTATTACTTACAAATAAAAATATTACATTGGCATAATTTTAAAATTAATACAGGGATGAGTTCTATACATGATCTACTCTAGTACAAAAACAAAATTATAGCAAAAATACAAAAATCAGTGGTTAATAAACACAATGGTTCAAACTTTTAATTATACAGATGGAACAACAATGTTTTTGTTACATTCGTGGGGACGTACCCATCGATCCCTGAGGTCTCATCAAGCTGGGCAACAACGAACAAAAATAATCCGATTATTTATTTATTTAAAAAAAATTATTGAATATTGAAAATTTGTTATAGGTAAATACGAAATTAAGTCTTAACATCCTTGAAGTGGTAGATTCCAAGAATATTGCCCTGATCATCAACTACTTCGCATGACACATTTCCAATAATACGGGTTATTTTAGCCTTTATGAATTTCGGTGCCAATTTTGCCGAATAGTTAGCCGCTGCATTGCTTAGTGAAAAATTTTTCACAAAGATATTCTGGCCTACCTGAAATTTAGGTGGACGACTTCGTAAATTGTACGGAGTATGGGCTTTTAAACGTGCTTTCGCAAAATTCTCACGAACCTTTTCGGACAACCTATATAATTCATCGGGCTTATGCTCCGGTAGCATATAATTGCCTGTGGATGAGTACACATCACGCAACAATTCATACAAAGAACCGTGCATTATAGGATGTTGCCCGAATACCAGTAAATGGGGTGCGAAACCTGTCGATTCATGAATAGTTGCACGTAGAGCTTGTGTAACTGCATCGAGATGATTGTCCCAGGTTTTATGATCCTCGCCAATATACGCGCGTATTGAAGCTAACACGATTCTGTTAACCCTTTCCGAGGCATTACTCTGAGGAGAATACTTGGCTGTAAATATATGAGATACACCATATTTGTTTAATAAGTTTTTAATAGTATGAGAAACAAATTGTCGGCCGTTATCAGTTACGATTGTTTCTGGAACTCCGAACATCAAAAATATGTTCTTTTCTAGAAATTTAGCAACCTCAATTGCGGTGGCTTGGCGCACCGCTCGGGTTATCACGAACTTAGAGTAGTGGTCAACAGCTATCAAAATAGACGTGTTTCCGGCGTGCGTCCTAGGGTATGGTCCCAGAAAGTCTAAATAGATTCTTTGAAAAGGTCTAAACGTAATAGGCAGAGAACTAAGGGGTGGTCGTAGAACGTGATTAGGAGCCTTAATACACTTACATGTATTGCATGCTGCTATAAACTTACGAATATCTTTTGCCATGTTAGGCCAAAAGAAATAACGCTTCAACAGTTCTGCCGTCTAGCCATTGGGCGCCACTGTAACATGACTGGAAGTCATGAGTATGATATAACATATTACTATGTTGTTCTTATACTCAAACACAACCCATCTGTTTACAGAATTTATCCATCCAGAGACTATCACGCGGTCTTCCTTGGCCGGCTAGGACTCAGGGTACGGGGTGGGGTTTTATGATAGCATGGATAGATCTTGTTAGACCGCTGGAGTAATTGATCAGACGTAAATATGTAAATAGGAAACCAATCAGCAGTACCACACCTTTAATTTCCACTTACCTTGATTCCATCCCGATAATCAAACTATTTTTAATTCATAATATAACTAAATCACTGTATAATAAAAATTAGGATGAACGAAGTGAAACATTACCACTGAATTTTAACAGAGTTTATTTAATCAACAATGTAAGAAATAATAGTAAAAAAAAAGAAAAAAATTGTAAACAAATTAATAAAAGAAAATTCTTAATGATATTACCCAACACCAAAAAAAAAAAATATGTTTAATAAGAAATTGTAATAAATAAAAATTATAAAAAAATAATTAAAAAGGAAATTAACTAATTATTAAGATTATAATTAAATACTTAAATAGGTTGGAATATATCCTAATCCATGTACACGCGTTGCGGATCCGAAATCTTCTAATCGACGAAGGTAAATGGCCATCATTGTATTAATCCATATTTGTAGTTAAGCTTATGGAATATACGTACATATACATATTTTTATATCATAGTTATTAATATTACTTTAATTTTAATTTTAGTAAATAAGTTTATTGATAGTCTTATTGCACTTATTTTATTTATTAAATAATATTAATTTTAATATATAATTATTTATTTTAATTTACTTAGTCTCTTTTTTTTTTTTTTTTTTTTCGAACACCAAAAATGTCCACTCACGATTATGATTAGCTGAATTTTTATCTATTTTTATTTTTATTGATTGTAGTCCATATAGTTATTAACACTGATATTATGTCTAATATTTATTTATAATATTTATATTATATATTTTATTATTTTATTAATTGAATATTAATTATTAAAATATTATTTTATTTGTGTTATATCTATCTATATATATATATATATATATATATATATATATATATATATATATATATATATATATATATATTATTAAATTACATTTTTATTTTCTAATATTCACTTTTGTGTTGTATGTATTTTACTTTATTGTATTTTTGAGATCATTCTCCTCGTCTTTTTCATCTCCAACTGACCATTATGATCTCTCCTTTTATTTTCTTTTTACCTTCATCATATCCGGCTTCTTCATCCATCTCTCCCCCTCCATTCCCATAATTTCCCATTATTATTACTTACAAATAAAAATATTACATTGGCATAATTTTAAAATTAATACAGGGATGAGTTCTATACATGATCTACTCTAGTACAAAAACAAAATTATAGCAAAAATACAAAAATCAGTGGTTAATAAACACAATGGTTCAAACTTTTAATTATACAGATGGAACAACAATGTTTTTGTTACACTTTACAAAGCGTTGATCAGGCCCGTTGTTATGTTTGGATGTGAAAGTTGGGCGCTGACGGATGAGTACGAGAGATGGCTCCTAACATTTGAGAGAAGAGTCATGCGTGTGATTTACGGTCCAAAACGCGAAATAGATGGTACCTACCGAGCTCTGTACAATATCGAGATCAGAGATCTGATGAAGATCCCCGATATTGTACATGAAGTAAGATCTCACCGTGTACGCTGGCTCGGGCACGTTCTGCGTGCTGATCCGGATCGAATTGGGCAGCGATCTCTGAAAGGAGAGCCACCATATGGTAGGCGCAGAGTTCGTTGCAGGCGACGATGGCTCCACGGTGTCGAGAACGACTTGGTCTCTTCAGATTGTCTAGGACAGTATGAAGACCATGCTCGGAATCGAAACCGCTGGAGCGAAATTGTTGACTCAGTAAGGGGCCAGTAATGGCCTTTAAAACTGTTTTAATTTAATTAACAATCAAAAATAAATGTTTAAAATATTTCCTTTTAAAATTTCCCTTTTTTCATGTTCGCTATGATTTAAGCGAGAACTTAAAAAAAATATTGTTTTATCCAGAACATTGAAAAATAAATTTAATTTTTAATTTTATGTTAATAATATTGAGTTAAAATATGTAGTTTATCATTAAATGTATCATATTTATTGATAAAAAGTTTAATTCATTTGGATTTTACTGAAAAAACGAGAAAATTCTTATCCAGAACTATATTCGAATTCGAAAATTTGTGAATAAACAAACAGGACTTTTATTACTTTCCGGTTCAAAACTAATCTCACAGGCTTACGGAAACCTCATGAAACGTACAAAATGGTACAGGTGGACTCTCAGTAAGAGTCGCTGCCAGGTGGGGAATCCGATACAACAGTAATAGAGCATACAAACTAATATGCTTAAATTTCTGAAGATAAACTTCCACCATTGTAAGGCAGGCTCAGTATTGCTTAAAATGGAAGCTGAAGGAATAGATGTGGTTTTAGCCCTAGAGCCTTGAGTCAGTGGTGACCGAGCAATAGGACTCAGTACTAATATCAAGGGGCAAGGAGAGTTACTCCTTCATTTTATTCTAAGTACTCACCTAAGTATGTAATATGGACGCAGGCCAATATTTATTACTAAAAACAGACAAGAAGTCCTGAATTGAAAAGTGTTCGACATTCGAAGATAACTGTACGTTCATAAATGGAAAAAATTAATAGACGAGGAAAGCCATAAGAAGTGATACAAAACCTCCCAAAAAAATAAAATTCAGGAACTGTAAGAAAACCGACTGGGATACCTTTCGAACCATTCTTGGTAACTCGTTAAAAGCGAATTGTTTTAACAATTTTTTTTATAATGCGGATGATTTCAGCTTGGTCCAAACAGATACTGATTCATATTCTAAATCCCTGAATGTACTTCAATTCAATATACGTGGAATGAATGATTTAAGTAAGTTTGACAATTTGTTAATCTTTATTGATAGTTTACACACTGATATTCATTTGATAGTTCTAACAGAAACATTTCTCACTAGTTCAAATATATTTTCCTTCAACATAGCAAACTATTCGAATATCTTTTCCTGTAGATCTGACAGATCTGGAGGGGGAATTGTTATGTTCATTAGAAACGATATTCAGTACAACTTAAAAAATATTGTTGATGGCACTTTGCCTTTTCAATACATTTGTATTCAACTTTCGGGGTTCAAGCGAACTAGTGTATGTGGGATTTATAGACCACCTAACTCTGACACTGACTGCTTTTATGATTTTTTTAGAAAATTTGCTTTGTGGCAACATGGCCACATCGGATTTCATTATAGTTAGTGATTTGAATATCCTCGTAAACAAGGACTCAAGTCAAGTCTCTACATTTAGTTCCACGTTATTCAGCCATGGCATGATTGTTACAAATACGTTTGCTACTCGGCCTGCGAGTGGGAATATTTTAGATCGCGCTATTTGCAGTTTCCATAACATTGATCGTGTCTTGAACTCAACAATTGAATAATCAAACATCAGTGATCATAGTTTCATTTTCTCTAAATTCAAATACAAATCGAAGTACGTTACTAGAAATTTAGAAAAGAAAATTATCAATTTTAGTAAAGTTAATCGGCTTTTTGATGAATTTCTTAAATATACTGCATTTGATATTTGGAATCCAGAGTTGACTTTACTAAAGATCATTACAAAATATAATGAACTGATTGATAAATATTCAAAAACCAAACATTAAGGTGAAAATAAAAAATTCTAACAATTGCCCCTGGATGAGTATAGATCACTGGAATCTAATCAAACAAAAAAATCGCATTCTTAAACGAATCAAGCAAAACACAAACAATCATGTGTTAAAAGGCAGGTTGGAATTGCTTAACAAAAAAATCAAATCGTTGCCAAATCATGCCAAACAAAATTATTTCGCAAATTTATTCAATAAGTTAAATCAAAAAGAAGTCTGGAAGATAATTAATCAGTTTATGAAGTGTGTTAGCAGTGCTAATGTCCAATCTATTATATTTAATGATATTGAATATAAAGAGCCGAGTAGTATTGTTGATGCATTCAATAAATTCTTTGTAAATGTTGGTACATCTTCGACCGTGTTTATGAACAATAACATGAATAATTCTTACAAACTAAACATTGACTTGAATTCTATTTTCTTGTCTCCAGTTCAGGACACTGAAGTTCTGAATAATAAGGGCTGTGGGTATGATAACATTACTAATATTGTTGTGAAGCGTAATGCTAGTAGTTTTTCACAACTATTGGCTGATATATTTAATGTAGTGTTTGCAACCGGGATTTATCCTAATTGCCTGAAAATTGCAAAAGTATCACCAATTTTTAAATCTGGAAACCCAAATGCTATTAACAACTATCGCCCAATCTCTGTCTTATCCGTGTTTGACAAAATATTGGAAAAATTAATAGCAAATCGCATGATAGAATATATTAATAATAGAAATTTTTTTTACAGTCATCAATATGGTTTTAGACAGGGGTCTGGCACTGACACTGCATTAGTTGAAATTACCGACTTAATCTATAGGGCATTTGACAATCAGGAATATATGTGTAGTCTATTCTTGGACCTACATAAAGCATTTGACTCTATTGATCATCGCTTGCTTTTAGATAAGCTATATTGTTATGGTTTTAGAGGAATATCGTATAAATTTCTAGCTAGTTATCTTCAAAACCGCACTCAATTTGTGGCAATGAACGGTGTCGCAAGCAGCATCTTAACCATCCACTGTGGTGTACCGCAAGGCTGTGTTCTTGGGCCTTTAATATTTTTGATTTTGATAAATGATTTAGCCCAATTACCGCTGGTTGGTCAAATCAGAATGTTTGCTGCCGATACCGTAATTTTTTATAACACAAGTGATTGTTCGCAGGCGGTAACTAATATGCAAAATGATTTTCAGACACTCTTGGACTATTTTAATTACAATAAAATAGCAGTTAATCTAAGTAAAACAAAGTTTATTATATTTCACTCCCCATTTCTACCACATTGTGATTTACCTATTTTGCAGGTTTCTAATGTTGTCATTGAACGTGTGGCGAGTTCAAGTATCTTGGAATAATGCTTGATAAGCACATGTCTTGGGATAAACACATTTGTATGTTGAACATGAAAATATACCCGTTTATCGTTTTGATTAGAAAACTCGTTCACTTTGTTCCAACGCATGTCTTAAAAACGATTTACTTTTCATTTATTCATTCACGTTTCTTCTATGCTATCTCAACTTTTGGAACAGCAGCAAAATCCAAATTAAACAAATTGCAAATTATGCAAAATAAAAGTTGCAAAGCTATTTTTAAACTTCCACATTTATTTCCTTCCGTTGAATTATATAGGAATGTTGCCGTTGGTATTCTTCCAATAAAAGCATTATTTGAACTTCACGTATCTCTACATCTGTACAAGTGTCTGAACGTAACATCTACACTATCTAATATTGAATTTCAGTATGTAAGTCATAGATACACTACTCGTAGAACAAATTTTCTTATGTGCAACAAAATAAAAACGGATTTTGCTAAGAAATCAATAACTTTCATTGGACCCCATGTTTATAATAAGCTACCAACCGCAATAAAAACTTCTGAAAATGTCTTCAAATTTAAAAAATTACTTAAAACTTATTTGGCAGCATCTGTTGAAGATTACCTGTGATTTGTGCTGTTATTATACATAGTTAATTTATTGTATTGATTTGAAAAAGACAAGCTTATATGATGTTTATATTGTACTTAATTTTAAGTGTTCAAAGTGTGACTGACCAGCTTTCAAAGGACAAATAATCCACTAGCTATCAGTCACACTTTTTATTATCACAAAACAAAAAAAAAAAAACTCATTACGTTTATCGGTTCCAAATTCCTAATAAACCTGCTACATCAATACAAGAGCTTAATGTTTTAGTAATCAAGCTATTCGATGCTACCATAGCTGTTTAGATGTATATTCCATTAGTAGACCTTTCGGTAGGTCTCGGCCACATCATTCCCTCATTTGAGAAATCTCTTAAATACAAGGAATACTCTATGGTAACCTTCTTGTATATAGAGGGGTCTTTAGCAACGCCAGACCGAAAGTAATCACTCAAGTACTGATATGTTTGCCGGCAGACGAGTCACTCTGGATATATCAAATGCTTAGAGGCAGGACCGTGACAGCTAATCTGATTTGTAATATAATAGATAATAGATTTGTGAGTGGTGGTACACCGCAAGATGGGGTTTTCCCCCCTTCTTTGGAATTTTGCCATTAAGACCTGTTACTAAACCTGGAACGCCAAGACTTCAAGGTGGTTGCTTACATGAATGATGTTGCTAGTCTTCGGAAAATATCCCTGTACGCTGAGAGAGCGTATGCAATGCGCACTCGGCTTTCTCTCTACGTGGGTCAGCAGCTGACTAAGAGCAAATTCATTGAAAACTGAGTTGGTGCTTTTTAATAAGAGATATAGATTTCCTCAGTTTGAATTAGTAACACCAATAGTAAAAGGTACCAGCTTCATCTCTGCGGATAAAGCGAAATAGCTTGGGCTTATTTAGTTTATAAACCACTAAGGCGCATTACTTTTGTAAAATTGGAAAGAGACCGAGGTATATGTCGATTTATCTGGGGGCCTGCTTTAATTAAAACCATGATTAACCTGAAACTTTTGATGAAAGTTCAAAGAACTGCTTTTGTATAAGTGGAGCACCTAGAAACGCTCCGACTAAATATTTGGAGATTCTCTTTCGTCTCACCACCTTGGATCCAGCGCTTAAACAATTTTCAGAAATAACTTAAATTGCAGCGTTCACAACCATAAGGATTAAATACATATCCATGTGAACTAGCACAACATAAAGGACACTCATACATTTTGCGCAACAGTAGGGATATTTTTGATACTACTGACCACGCTACTCAAATGGCCATCTTTTGAAATGAGGTTCCTAAATGAGATTTCCACCAGAGAAGACAGGGTGAGTGAGGTTGTTATGGACTTTTTCACAGTTGGTTTAAAAAGGGATGGGAGGGTTAGGTATGGGATATGTTATGAGGCACTGAACGTGAACATTTTGTTTCCCTTCCAGAGTTTGTAGTGTCTTTCAGGCTGAACTTATAGCGATAATGGAAAACATAGGCTGGTTGGAATATAATGTAATATCTATAAGGGATATTCGCATTTTTACGGAGGCAGGCTGGTATTAAAACGCTGTAATCACACTTTCTTACGTCGACGGGAGCGCAGAATTGTATTTCATACATAAATGTGATGGCTGATCAGCTCAACATCCGCTTGAGGTGGGTGGCAAGGCATTTCAAAATTGCGGGGATTGTAAAACCAGATGAGCTTTACTCCTTTAGTACAGCCACTCTAACCTAACCTAACCTTGGCAATTATGGTCTAATAGACTACTGTAAGTATCCCAGTTTTGATCTTAGTATTACAAGCGTTTTGATTTTTCTGTATTTAGAGCATCAGTAGCCTTAGTATTCATATGTACAATACCTTTAGTAATTAGTCAATTAAATCAGGATTTTTTTGTTCCGGAGGCCCAATTGTTCCTCCATAGTTTCTAGAGTTGGTTGCTCTTCGGCATCGTTAATCTTGAGTATGTTTTGCGTTTAATCACCTCCTGCACGAAACTAATGAATGTCTCAGATGGTTAAAATGTATTTTGAAATTTGAATTGTTCTGCAATCAATACTAAAAATTCAAGAAATTCCGAAAAGTATTATTCTACTACATATAAGATTAATGGGCCGTACTACTTTTTTCGAAATCATGATCTATTGGGTGTAAAGTTGAGATCTCACTAAAAAAAGTAGATCTCACTAATCTGATATCTTAAAAAAATATACATTTTAATTTTAATTCGTAGGCCAGTATGTAGGATGTACGGGTGATATTTAATTTAATGAGTCTTCCATCATATCATATCTTCATAGAGTGGTTTACCGTTCGTTGCTTTGTCCCTGATATTTAAAATAATCCATGAATTGGTGCTTTTTAATTGTGTGTTTTGGAGAGCAGTATACATATTGCTGATTGGCTCTTTCAGGCAAATATTCGTGTGAATATGGTCTTTGTGATTTCTCGTAAGTTCCAAATGTTTTTCGTCAATACAGCAGTGCCGCCATTTGCTTGGTCATCCGAATGCTTAGTATCATAAGTTGAGTACACATTGATTTTAACAAATTACGTAATTAAGAAAGTTACTAACCAGCGACACTTTAAGAACATTTCGTTTGTTTAATTTATCTGTCACTTGTAAGAGTGCAAGTTATCGCATAAACTGAAGGAAATGCTCAAATATATTGTAAAATATTTTCAAAAGAAGTGATACATGTATGCGTTATATTCATGATTTAATACCATTTGAAACATTTAATACCATTGAACAAGTTGTTCGGAGGACGATATGTTAAATCTTACATAATAAATAATTCTGCCAAATTTTGTAAGGTATTTCTTACTGTTTCGCTAGTTAGCGAAAGTCACATTTGAAAAATTATATCCATTTAAATTTTAATTCGAATATATTCAGTAAAAACTCAGCAAGCAAATAAATTTATTCAAACATATTGAGTAAGCCTCCAACAAGCAAATAAATTTATTAAAGTATTAATACAAATTAAATAATATAATCTATGTGAGTACGCTATTTTTAAAGTATGTAATACATATTTGAAACCAAAGTTTTTCTGCAACGAACTCTGAAACTCCTTTTTTGTATGTTTGAATATTGAAATTTGTCTTTTAATGTTTTATACAAATTTCATTACAATAATCAAAACACAATAACTATGTATGTAAATCAAAAACTTATAGTTATATCAAAATACCACAAAAAAACTTCGAACGAATCGAAATTGTAATAAAAAAGTACACTGTCATGAAATATATTGTTAAAAATATAATTTGATACCTACTTTATTTTTGATAGATATTATACTGAAATGTTATAATAAAGTATTATACTACAACTTCTCGTTTCCATTGTCGTAGTATAATACTATTAAACTATTATACTATCACGATGGAAACCCGGTATTATACTACATCTAAAAAACCCCGCTTTTACGCTTTTCTTAACCATTTTTATTTATCTTTTAAAAAAAAATTCTCGCCCGAGCTACCAATAAATCCTAGGTGAGGATATTTGACATCTCTTTCACTCATTTTCACTCGAGCTCACGGCGGGAACCGTAATACCAAAATGTAAATGCGGCGACTAATGTCGTCAAGTTAGTGATGCTTAGGTGGGAACAAGAAAGAGGCAGTAATTTACGTTCAAATTATATTGTTAAATTTTCAGGTAGGTGAGATTTATCCATTTGTAATTCACCTTCTATTAACGATTGGAAAATATGAGTTCCACGTAGCAAAAAAAAAATTGGACTTAGCACGCTATCCCAATTTGACAATTACTGACGGTTGCAAGAAGCGTGCCTCACAAAATAAAATAAACTATTGTTAAGCTTTGTGTTAACACGAATATCAACCTACTTTACATCAACACGAACATCCCCGGGAGTGTATTTAATTTTCTATATTATAAACATTTCTGGTAAAAATTATTGATATATCTGGCATGTTGTAGGGTCCCGGCTATGTACAACACACATTGGCTGAGAACAAACGACACACATTTTGCTAGAGGGTCGCCGTTTTAATTTGTCATACAAAGCAAATAAGAAAATTCCGTCTGTTTTATGCGGCCTGTTTTATCCTTTTCATCTAAATAATGTGATGCTTGGATCTTATAATATAAACTTGGTCAGAAGATGCTACAGCTACTTTGCGCCGTAGCATTGCTTCCAAGCCATTTCTGGTGTTAAAAATTCTATATATCGTAGGTTTTAATTCTATAGATGGTACAGTAAGTGCTGTTCTATAGATGGTACAGTAAGTGCTGTGTATTATTAATTGAACTAGCTGGGACATCACTTTTTCACATTGTTCACTTCCCACGGCTCAATTGGCAATATTTTGTGTTTATATCGGTTTTCAATAGATACGCTGTTGTTGCGTCTCATATCCACCAGTATTTTATCCCATATTTGGTCGACTTCGAGATTATTTAGTAAAATTAGTAAATTTAGTCTTTGGAAAAAATTGTTCATCGGCTGTTAAGGGTAACAGGTAACAGCCGATGAACAACGAAGGACTAAATTTATTCAATTCATTTGGTATACATTTTTCGCAAATTGGCATTGAGCATTCATTGCGCTTTATGATTTGTCTGCCTTATGATAAGTCGCACATTTCAGATTTAAAAATAAATTTAAACGTCTGGAGCAATATGAGGTTCTTAGAGGATGTGTCAGGGTCATCGTGCTGTTTCATTATACTATGCGAAAGAACTCGACGTCGTGTGTATATTCATCCTTATCATCCTCGTCTAAATCTGGTTTCGGTTGGGTTGTTTCTTGCTCTGCATCGGAGGCATCATTGGTATTGGGGGCAATATAATTATAAATATCATCAGGTTTACAAATGTTTGATTTTACAAAAAATTTATTTGTAATTATTAAAAAACCGTTATTTCCATTATTTGATATATAATACAACAAAATTAATCAAAACTTTATAAAGTGTAACGCTGTTAATACATGTTATTTTAATATTTTATAACTCTTTCATCGGAAGAAGAACAAAGCCTTAAAATATATTACGACCGTGTTTTTAATTTTGTTTTTTTTCGAAAAAAAATGTATTTTCCATATTTAGGCGACTACTGAAAAACTCAGATTTACATTAGATAAACCCTAAAGAATTCAACATTAGTAAAGAGAGAAAGAGAGGTACATATTGATAGATCGAATGAAATGTCGATTGTTTATGTTTATATTTATTAAAGGTATATCAACACGAGTTGGTGTATCGTAAAATATCAGAAAAAATTGGTATTTCCAAAAAACTTTAAAAATTCTATACATCAATTTTTTTGATACGGTTTAATTCAACATTAATTTTATAAACACGTATTTTAAGAAAAACACGAATGACCACAAACACGTTTTGCTTTCTTTATTTTTATATTTACGAAATTGACGCATATTGTGTTGATGTTAGTTAAAATGGAAGAAAAATCGACATTTCCATTTAAAAATATACAGCTAAAATGTTTGCTATATTTTGACACCAACCCAAGTATAACAAAACGAAACTACAAATTGAGCTATCGTATTTTCCTTCGATTTTTGGCGAAATAGTCGAAAGTTAATTTTGCTTTTGTGAATAGAATTCAATCATACATATACATATGTTTAGTCATTAGTATAAAAATATATAAATACACAGCAAATTTGACATTCCAGTTAGTTATCTTGTGTGTACGATTTATTGGTTTGTTATTCTAAATTTTCGTCGGCGTGTGAATTAATTAATTGTGAGCTTATAAGTGAATTTTATTCTGATTTTGTGTATTACATAAAATCATAGAATCAATCATTACCTAAATTAATTTTTTAAAATATGTATTGCGTTTTGTGTTGTGCTTATAAGACTCGCGCACCGCCGACACCATTTTGGAATCGCGTTTTTATTACTTAAATATTTTCTTTTTGGTAAATTTGGTGATTGAATTTTATTTTGATTTTTTATATTTTATTAATTTTATTCTATTTTGTGGTTAAGTGTAAATAATTTTGTATACACATATTTTTTATTTTTTTTGCAAAAATGTCCAAAAGAACTTATCAACGAAAAATTAAATTGGTCGTCAAACGAAAGCTTCTTCAATATATGTACTTGATTGGTAGAGCATTCACAACCTGGTCCTTCAACAGCACCATACCGATTTTACCCTGCAGTGTATATAATTGTGCAATTGAAATTATAAAATAAAATAAAATATGTATATATTTTAATATAATATATATAATACTGAAATTAAACGGTTTTTAATTTAAATCACCCGCCAAAATTCAAATTTAATATATTTACGCACCCATGTGCATTATTGTCCCCGCCAATTTTTATTTTAAAATGTATACACAAACACATGCACAAAATTTTTGTATATTGAGTTTCGTCCAGTTTCGACTTATCGCGACAAGACTCATACGCTTTCTTAACTTAATTCGAAACTTAAATGTAGTTAAATTCGAAACTAAGGTTAGGTTATAGTACGAATTATGAGAAAATAATCGAAAGTAAAAATACTTGGGAAAGAAAACGAAGTGATGTAAATAAAAAAAATAGCAAAATTGTTTGCTATTTTTTTAATGTACATCACTTTTATTGGCGGGAAATATGTAAATCTGCAGTCATTTCCCTTATAGTATTATATAAGTTATTTGCTTATAATAAAACTTATTTTGAAGATTGGAGCATCACGGATCCCACGTAGCGGAAAATTTCTGAAGCGAATATAAATACTTACAATCAGTTTGACGTTAAAATTTATTTTTAGAATACAAAATAAAAAGATGTGATAATTAGACGGTTTTGCCTATAGTATAGTGGCATTGATGTAATTTATATCTTACATTATATTTATCATAATGTATTTTATGCTCTTTCTATTTATCTCTGTCACCCACACCAAGCGATTTTTGTTAGCTTGCACAATTTGAATGTGGAGCAGATGCAGTTTAATATGAGTAATAAAGGAAACGAATAGCAAAAATTATGAATTTCTCATATTTTCTCCTCAACGAAAACTGAAAATCCTGACTGAGAATTGTTGAAATTCATGAATGAAGTGTGGAAATTGAATAATTTTTCTTATTAAAATAAACGAAAACATATTGTTATTTGTACTCTGGGGCCCTATTTCTGTATACGAATTCGTATAAAAATTGTACGAATTCGTACCATTGGTATTTTTGAATACGAATTCGAATAATTCAAATACGAATTCGTGTCTAATTGATACGTTGTCAAATTTCCCTTATTCCGCAATACGAATTCGAACCAATTTTGTTCGATTATGAACAGATTTTTGTACGTTGATGAATTAGTTGACGACTCCATATAATTTAGTTAATTTAATTAATTGTGTTAAGGAAATAACTATAAATTTAATTAAATATTTTAATTTTTTTTATTGAATAAAACCTTGTCATACATATTGTTACGAATACAAAATAATTCTCTTATTTATACAACTGTGAAGCTGCCATTGAATCCCATTGAATTTGCAATAGTGCCGTATCGATTGTAATTAATTGTAATTGGTTGTAAGCATCAGTCACGAAATTTGATTCCAATTGAGCTATTTAGGAAGACATGAAGAGAATCTTAATAAATTCTTTCATCTAAAATTAGATGTACAAAAAATGTTGTCCAAAATACTTATCTTATTGAATTTACTGTATCGCAATTCGTTATTGAGGCGATTTATTTTTGTTGGAAACGAAAAAAATGTTTGTGTTATGACACAGACAATAAATGAAAACTAAATTATTTTTTCTATTTTCAATGTTTATATTTTTTAAATGTCAAAAATTTGACAACTATTTGGTTTACACTGTCACTTTTCAAGACTGCTTTACGTAAAAAAAATTTCCCTATGCCTACACTTCAAAAATTAAAATGCTTGGTACGATCGTATTCAGTACCTCGATTTTGTTGCCTTTTTGAGACTATGGGACTAGGAGAGTAAAAATTACCGGAAAATAGTAATATTAGTGAGTATGTGTGTATTTGTGCGCATGCGCTGTTCAATTTGTTTATATTTTATTTTGACAAAATTTCAAAAGCTTTCGGATGCAAAAATATCATATTAGGATAATAAGTAAACATAATAATTTATGTACTATACTAATGACATAAACGTCAATTCTCCGTCGCAATAGCAGGAGAAAACGGAGTGTAAGCACCAAAAATGTTTGTATTATTTTTGTTTTTTATACCGATTTATACCGATTCGATAATTTTTGATGCTTATTGTACACTCTCAAAACAAATACACATACAAAAAATGACAACACACAACAACAATATTTAATAGCCTACACAGTGTACGTATACAAAATATTTGGCAGTCTCATAGTCTCATAGTCTCAAAAAGGCAACAAAATCGAGGTACAGAAATACCAATTCATATTCGTATCGTATATCATTTTCGTATCGAATGAAGATTCGTATCGTATACAGAAATAGGGCCCCTGGTACATGAAAGTGTCTTTGGGCCTAATTTATAAGTTATTTCAAATCTAAGACCCAAAAATGCAAAAATAGTAGTATTCATATGATTTGTATGGAGCGTTTTTTGTTTGTATTACTCAACCACTCCTGAGTCCTAATGCTCTAACACACTAAATCGGCCAGTAATAGATAGGCATTGATTATATGTATGTTGGATATTTGTTGGGTATGCGAAATGTCATTTAAGGCTAGGAGTGTGTTCATAAACTTGACATTGTAACAATATTGTTAACAACAGTACTAAAGCGTTCATAAACTGCGATTGTAACAACAGCTATGTGCTTTTTGTTGTTCGTAAACCCTAACCAAGTTTCCCCTTATTGTTAGAAACGTCATTACCAACTCTACTCGGAATTGCCTTTCTATACGTCAAAAGCATTTGTTATTTTCCGGCCAACTATATAGGTCATCGTAGTGATTTACTTCGTACAATAATCTTGCAATAATTGTCATATCTTCATCTTCGTTTATTAAAATTACTAAATTCATCAATGTCTTTTTTGTAAATATTTTGTAATTATTTATTAAATTATTGTAATACGGATTTTTCTTTTGACGTTTACAACAATACCGTTGTTAACTATATACGTCATTTTAACAATGACATGAGTGTGTTTATAAACTCGACATTGTAACAATATTGGACGACTGTCATTTTGACTTATATACCAGCAGTATATATATAGGCAGAACCGAGTAGAGTTGGTAATGACGTTTGTAACAATAAGGGGAAATTTTATTGTTACAATGTCGAGTTTATGAACACACTCTAGCTCATTTCGAAAACTCTTTTAATGCTTTTTCTAAATTTACAATCGTCAATTTTTTTGCGGAATGA
Source organism: Tipula unca (assembly GCA_951394425.1). Taxonomy (NCBI): domain Eukaryota; kingdom Metazoa; phylum Arthropoda; class Insecta; order Diptera; family Tipulidae; genus Tipula; species Tipula unca. Next base: position 108,089,409 of record OX596381.1, read on the forward strand.
TTAAAGAAAACTCCCTTTAAGTCATTTGATATTTTATACCCATTATAACCTTATAATTAAAAAACGAATAAATATTAATAATCAACATACAAAAAACAATACTTAAAAAATTTAAAAATCGATTACGGATAACCCATCTAGATTATCATTAATATATGTAATATCTACAGATATTTAATATTTTAGGATATCATTTATAATTTTTTGCTAGGATTATCATTTATAATACCTATATATATATATATTATTTATATTCAGCCATAAATTCTGTGTGGAATTTCTGAAATACTTTTAACATTTTCTTAAGTTCTTCAGTTTGTGGTAGTATTGTTGTACGGAAATGATACGTTCCCGGATATTGCCCAAATCCACTGCCAGGTACAATACAAATACCGGTCTGTTCGAGCAATTGGAAAGCATAAAATACGTCAGGTTTTTTATCTTCTTTCTTAGCGGCTTCGATTGCTTTAGTGGGCAGCACAACTTGTGGGAATGCATACATAGCACCTTGTACCGGATTACATGAAAATCCTTCAAACGAATTGAATGCATCGGCAACTAATTTTGCTCGGATCTTCAACTCATTTAAAACATGCGATTTTTCTTTGTTAAATAATTTGTATGATGGTTCACCGGGTTGAGGTGGATTTACAACACAATCCATAACTGCTTGCCCAATGGTAGATGAACAGAGTTGAGCGGACATTGCTTTTAGTAACATTGCTTTTACGTCTGGACACATATTTACTATTTCAGCATATCCACCACGAATACCACATTCTCCCATGTAACCCTTCGAACAAGACATAAAGCTGGCGAGTTCCATTTTATTGTACGGTGCACCCATTTCCATCATTACTTTTTTAAATGAGAAGAATTTCGAGCCTTCTGCATAGACGTTGTCTTGATATACTTCATCAGCAAATATGAATAATTTTTCTTTGTAAGCGAATTTAATAATTTCCTCAATATTCTCTCGTGTCAAGACTTGTCCAGTTGGATTACCTGGATTAATGACAACTAAAACACGCGGTGTATACAGTTCTTTAGACTCATTTAGAGCACGTTGTAATTCATTAACGTTCAAACCCCAATTATTCGATTCATCCAAATAGTAGCCTACTTGACCCATATGTAATTCAGCAATTGTCGCCGAATATAAAGGGTACTGTGGTATTGGTACCATAATCCCAGCAGGTTTTTCATTAACTCGACATTTAAATAAACTTAACGTAGTTTTAATCGCCCCTGATGCACCACCTGATAGCATTATGTTATTGAAATCTGATGGAATTCCATTATCACGACGTTCAATATATTGAGCAACGTGTTTTCGAATTATTTCAATCCCAACCGAATCTGTGTAAGAGCCCACTGAACGTCCTTTACAGTCATCTAAAATTGCATTTGCACGATTTTTACAATCTTCTGGGATACATGGATCGTCGAAGAGCGGTGGATATGAGATGAGACCAATAATCTGAAATTAAAAATAAATATATTAGGGTACATGGACAATGCACATATTGGATTAACAAAAATCACAATCATTCTTATATTTTATCAATCAGACAGAAACACTTTTTATATAATATAGGGTCATAGGCCTATGACTCGCTCAATCAAGAGTTAATGGTCTGCCCTGGAATGCCAATAATATTGATACGATTGTGTAGAACGAGAGTGCCGCAGTCTCAATACTGTGTTAAAGTCATTGATCTCGAATGAAATGGATACAGTATACAAGAAAATGAATGGGTAAAAAAAAAACCTATCTAGTGTGTGACAGAGAAAGAATCCAATTTTGTCCTTGTCTTTAAATTCGAATTTTCGAAAATCAAATTCAAAATTTTGATTAAGGTCAGTAATAATTTTATGGTATTACATTTATTTTCAGATCATTTGAATCATAAATTTTCACAAATATCGGTTGTTAAATAACTAATCCTTTTTAAATAAATGCTAGGTAGTACTGGAAATGTATTTAACCCTAATCCAACCAATGTGTGCCTTTTTGGCACATTTGATTTTTAAAATGCTACCAATTTCAGAATAATATTAATTCAGTTACGAAATTGTATGTATTTTAATTTAATATAACGTACTTGGTATTCAGTTTGCAAAAATTTAGTATTAATTATTATTTTAGTGTTTTGGATGTGTAATAAAAATATGTTGGTTGGAATCACGGATTTGAATAAACAATAAACAATTAGAGTACAATGGTTGGAATAGGGTTAAAACTGTTAGAAATGTTATATAAACCATTCTAACGATTAAATCTTCATTTACATGGTTGTTTTCGAGTATTGTTTTCGACTTATCGTGGGCAACAACAAAAACTTAACTGATCGCTTTTCGGTTGTAGCATCCATGTTTGTTGTGATGTCAATGTGTCAATATGCAATTGAAAAATATTTGCGACACTGACAGATTGTATTTATAAACAAAAAAATATCGATGTATCGATAAGTTACATTTAGTTATTAAATTAAACTACCAAAAAGAATTAAATATATATATTAAAATCAATTTTTATTATTAAATATATCAATTTAAATTCATAATTATAATAAATATAAAAAAAATTAAAAATATATTTTACTTCTAATTCGAGTGTTGTTTTGGGTACACTGTCAATGTACATATTCAATATTTTTACGGTGTAAACGATCAATTTTTCTATGGGAAAAACAACAACAAAAACTAAAACTGAAAAACAACACTCGAAAACAACGACGAAAACAACCATGTAAATGAAGATTAAATCAGCTTCATTGTTGAAGAAAATCATAAAACATGTGTTTATTTTTAAATAGCCAAATTTCCAATTATTTGAAAATTCCCATAAGTATTTAAAAACAATATAGTCTATTGTCCGTCGTCCTTATTTTATTGGTAGTCATAAAAGTAATGACATCTTATGATTCACAAACTGTGCTGGATCAGCCTTATCCAATTTGTAATCCTGACGCTTCGACCGAAACGCATGATAACTCAGAAAGGCTGCTATTCGATGTATTATTATTAAAATTGGCTGGAACCCACGAGGATTCGATGTAAGTAATTGTTTATTCACGAAATTATCCATAGTTTTATTCGATTTAGTTAGATGACGGTTGTTTTTTTATATTTTTTAGGAAAATTCATTTGAAATGGATGAAACTACTGCATTTGGTGAAATAATGGATTTATCACAACACATATAAGGCAACAATTAAGCCGATTAATTATATTCAGACATGAATAGCTTTTAAAAAGAATTATTAAATTTAAATTAATTTTATTTTATTTTATTAATTTTAATCAAATGTTTTTATAAATAATGTATCTGTATCAATAAATATGCATGCATAAATAAAATGCACATTTAATTTTTGACGTTTCACTCGAATTTTATTTTATTTTTCAGGGGTGCATTTCAAATTTCAAAGGAGAAATGGTAATTAATTTATCAAATTATTGAAAGAAAATAGGTAAAACCAAATTTTATTGATCAAAATTTGATATGATTAATTAGATACATTGATTTTAGTAATATATTATATAATATTTTTGTAATTCAATTACAAAATTTTATTTTTCGACATTAAACTTGTGGGAGTACAGCACTTTTTCGGAAATAGGTTTTTAGAGCAAGAGGAAAATATAAAAAGACCAGTAAAACTATATAAAAAATTTGTTCCATTTCTTTTGTTGTTTTCAATGTTATTTTCGGACGATACTGTATCCATGTTTATAGAAATCCGTGGTTAAAGTTAAGAATACCAAAATCCAGATGGCATATGCGTGATTGCACTGAATAGCAACGGTTTGAACGGTGTGAAGGAAATACTTGACGCGCTTGTAGTTTTCGGCTTCTGTTGGACTCCAGATCAATGAGTCCAAAACAAAATACATGATCTCTGATTATGGGGGCATTCAACAATAAATTTGAGTAGTGGTCACGTTTGAGGGAATGAGGAGGTTCAAATATTTGGCTAAACTATCACTCACGTTTGTCGATTATGTCAAATGACAAAATTCCAGGGGGCCCTATTTAAGAATTCGTTTCGAATGCTGGATTCGAACAAAAATTGGTATTTGTGAATTCGATCGTAAATAAAACTATACACGGTCACAAAATGAAAAAGGAAATTTGTTTTAATGGTTACACCTACATGAAAAATATAAACTTTGATTGAATTTTGACGTTTAGTTTATTGTTTTGAGTTCAACAACAACACGCATTAATGTTATATGTTAAAATGTTGTAATTTTTCATGTCCTAAATTTATAAATATGTATGTACAAACAATAAAATTTATTAAAACTATATTTTTGTTGCATTACCCATTACCCTTTTCTGTTTGTTTTCGTTATGAAATTATTATTATGTATAGTATATTTTGTGTATGTAGAAATATTAGATTATATCGCAAATAGATAATATAAAAATTATATTTTATATATAATGCAAATACTATATAAGTATATATACATAAGTACATTATGTACATACATTTGTATTATAATATATTTATACATATAATGTAGCACCGGTTGCCATTTTTATTTAGTTAAAATTTAAGATCCTTTTATTTGGGTTCGTCAACAAATTGTATAACGAACAGAAATTCGTTCATGATCTTATAATTTTTAGTCGAAAACGAATTGCGCGATAAGGGAAATTTGTGTTCGTTTTAGGTTTTTTCATTTTGTTTCATAGTAACACGTTTTCGTTGATTTATTGTACGTTTTCGAATTCACTCAATACCAATCCTTCATCAATACCAATCGTTCGAAAACGTCGTTCGTTTGGTCGAATTCACAAATGAGGGGTGCAGATGAGCACTTGATTTGCTATTGAATTTTTAAACGGAGTCCAATAAATTATCGTCATTCTGGCGTTAACATCTAAATGAGACACAATCGAATCTCCTTTCAGATGTCATATTAAACCTACCATGGGAAAATAAATATAAGGACAGCTTCATAAAACATTTAGGAATATGAGATGAGAAGGTTCCAAAGTTTTACATGGAGTGGAAATGGGAACCTAGCATTCACCAGCAATTAACACGCATGACACGTGAATCAAGTGCAGTTTCAAGGCTTGCTTCATGAAATTATACTGCAGTACTACAGTACTCCAGTATAATTTTACAAGGACTGTGTCCGAAACCTGTGATAAAAAATCGTGAATGAATTTTTGACAACTATTTTAATAATACCGAACACACCCCAATTATTCTAGTCAATTACTATGATAATTTTTGGCAGCTAAATAATAATTTGTCTGCGCATGTCCAACATTTGATTTGTTTGACACACATATTCAATTGTTTTAAAATTCCAAACCAAAATTATAAACGTGATAATATAAATCTATAAATAAATATATACTATAAATATATTAACTTTTAAATATATTAAATAAATATATTACTTCTATAAATATATTAATTATTATTATCTAGTGATATTATGGCAGACAAATATAAAAGAAGTATAATTGAATTGTGAAAAATCATAACCCTAAAATTATTGTGTTTTTTTCTAAATTTTTTGTGTCGGATGAGGATACCGAAAGGCTTATTAATGCCAGAATTAAGCATGCCAGTTTGTTTGAGGCCAAATTTTATAAAAGAGGCGACGTATGGCTGTAAGTATTTTTCAATTTATTTTGTTGTTCGTGTTAGTAAAAATTTTATTTTTCAGGGCAGTACAGAAGACGGCAGGGCTCGATAGCTTTTCAACAGACCAAATACGTCTGAAGTGGTTATACATATTATTTCACTTTTAGGAATTGTTATGCCCACCGACGGGTATCGGTACGGAGGATGACGCGGATTCAGCGGAGAACTGGAAATGGTTCTCCATCATACACGTATATGCACAATCGCTGCATAATATAAATCCGCCGATGGTGGCAAGCAGCATCCCCGGATGTTCCATCCTCAATCCAAACAACTCGTTCAATACGAATGATCAGGAAACCATTTCCAGTGGCTCCGCTGATCCGGCGCGAACATCGGCCCTTCCCACAAATTATCCATCAACATCAAGAAAACTATCTCTCTTTGATATAGCAAGGAGGGATTCAAAGCGGTTAAAAAAGAGGGTAAATGTATACTCAATTTTTTAAGCGAATACGCAAAGAAGATAGATGTGCCTTTTACATTACCTTCTTCATCAGTGCTGGGATGTTCTATCATCACTTCGATTCGCTTCGATAGACATTTGTGTCTCTTTTTTTACGAAAAAAATTGTGCTCCATTGCGTTTTTTGAATTACGTTTTGTTTATTGCGATCTCAGCCTGTTAGACTAAATTTGCAAACTATCTCTTTTTCCTCATTTCACTTGCCATCGAAAATAAAAATATTGGTGATATTTTATCGCATGAATTTATAGAAATCGAATCGAGTAGGCTATGATCAAAATATAAATTGCGAAATAGAATACAATTTTGTTCGTAAAAAAAAGAGACACAAATGTCTATCGAAGCGAATCGAAGTGATGATAGAACATCCCAGCACAGATGATTCTGACTAATTTTAATTTTCGGTTCATTATACATTTACCCTCCTTTTTTAACCGCTTTGGTATAGTATTAAACGTTTGATATATTTATTTATGTACATTCATGTATATATGTATATATACAGTAAAACTTCTATAAGTCGAATCAGCAGTTGCCACAATAATTTGTTCGAGTTAGAGAAAATTCGAGATATAGAAATTCCAAATAAAACATGTCAAATTTTTCCAATTTCACTTTTATTCAAATTATGTAATTACATACATATTACCAAAATACATATGTATTAAAATTAAAATAAACTTTCAAATAAATACCTAACACAGATTTCAATTAAAATGGATAAATAAATCTACATATATACATATTCGTTAGAACATATGTATGTACTAATAAAAATAAAGATTTAAATTAAGATTTTGCAAAATTAACAAAACTCAGTTATTTTAGTCTGTTTATCGCAGGTTGATCGACTATCGAGAAATTGCTCTATTTTCTGAATGCAGTAGTGTATCGAATCAGGTACTGCTGCTTGCATCTCAACAGCAGTGCGGATTACGTCTAACGATTGTCGAATTTGTTGATTCGTTGGTTTTTCCAGCTGTATTTCTTCAACTTCATCTTCGTCGGAAACATTTTCGTTAACCAGTGACGTAACTTCTTCTACAATCATCTGGTCGTCGAGGTATGTTGTGACACAAATATTCTCGTCAATATTTAAATACTCCTCGGGTGATATGTTTGTTGGTTGAAAGTCTGATTTTTCCACCCACTCATTCCAAAGCTCTCGATACTCGTCAAAATCTGATTTCTCTTTCCGAATTTGACCTGCAATTTCAGCCAAAGGTACTAGATCCTCGTCATCCCACTCTTCCTCTTCCGTAAATCCAGCCTTACGGAAACAATTTTTGATAGTAGTGGATCCTACATCAACCATCCAAACCGATGATACCACTCTAACAGCATCAAGTAAACTTATGGTAATTGGTTTACCGTCCTCCATTCTATCGAGTGTTATACTCAAATTTTTTTTCCTATAGTGGGTTTTAAGGTTTTGTATTATACCCATATCCATTGGTTGCAGCTCTGACGTGGTATTTGGTGGAAAATACTCTAACTTGATAAATTTTGATTGAGTTTCTTTTGGGTGTGACGGACAATTATCTGAAAACAGGAGCACATTCCGACGTCAAGTTTGGTTAACCAATCCTCCCATATGGCACTTGTCATCCGATTTTTGCTCTTGCCTATAACTAACAGTTTCAACTTTTCAGTGCCAGACATATTGGAACCCAATAAAGACGTAATCCGACTTTTACTATGTTTACCGCCATGACATTTTTCACCTTTAAACGCGTAAGACTTGTCGGGTAAACACTGGAAAAATAAACCAGTCTCATCGCAATTAAAAATGTCATTTGGATTGTAATTTTTTATTATGCGCGGCAGTGTAATATTTTTCCACTCTTCACAAATATCCAAATTCACCGAAGCACCCTCTCCGCTTACGGCTTTGAAAACAATGTTATGACGTGCCTTAAATTTTTCAAGCCACCCACTACTTGCACTGAAGCTCGAAATGTTAAATTTTTTGGCGAATTCAAGCGCTTTTTCTCTGATTAACGGTCCACTTATGGGTAAATTGCGATCCCTCACTTGATGCATCCAAGTTAAAACAGCACTATCAACTTGATGGAACTTACACACTTTAATTCTTTTTCTAGATTTTGTTACGCTAAATGCACTAACACTTGTAATTTTTTCTCTATTTTTTAAAATGGTTGAAACGGTACTTCTCGGTATTCTAAATTTTATCGCAACATCTTTTTTCAGCATACCCTCATCGACACAACGAATCAATTCAATTTTTTGTTTAATTGTTAAACATTTAAGTTTTCGATGTTCCATTTTTGATCTCGTTTGTCCCAAGAAACTATAATTTATTATTTTTAATAAAATGCGTTAACTAGTATACAGCTCAAATCGCACGTCATCCCGTAAATTTAAAACTAAAACACAAACTAAAAACTGCATTCGTTTAGGCTATTCTTGTCTTTCATTGTGTGAAGGAGACAATAATATTTACGGTAATGTTAATGCAAGAAAAAGCAATTTGAAACAGAGAGGAAATTAACAAAATGCGAAAAAAAACCAGAAGTAAAAAAAATAAAAAATTCGAGTTATAGAACTAAAAAAATTAAATTATTTGAAATTTTTATTCGAGTAAAGGAAAAATTCGAATTATAGGAATTCGAATTACGGAAAAGAAATTACATAAAAACTAGATGTAAATGCTCCTGCCACAGATTATAATTCGAGTTAAAGAATAATTCGACTAACAGAAGTTCGATTTATAGAAGTTTTACTGTACATATATGTATATATATATATATATATATATATATATATATATATATACATATATATATATATATATATATACATATATATATATATATATATATATACATATATATATATATATATATATATATATATATATATATATATATATATATATATATATATATATATATATATATATATATATATATATATATATATATATATATATATATATATATATATATATATATATATATATATATATATATATATATATATATATATATATATATATATATATATATGTGTATATATATATATATATATATATATATATATATATATATATATATATATATATATATATATATATATATACTGTCATGCAAAACTAAGGGAACACATTTTAAAAAAATTGCATTTCTTGAAAATTTACCGTTTACCCAATAATTCTTACTTTTTTATTGATTTAATACATAATTCATCAATAATTCGAAGTTTTTATAAACATATATCACAAAAAATATTACTAATATATAAGAAATTAAAAATATATATATATGTATATATATGAATATGTATATATGTAAATTTATGTATAGATATACATATATATATGTACATCTATATATATATATATATATATATATATATATATATATATATATATATATATATATATATATATATATATATATATATATATATACATAAATTTACATATATACATATTCATATATATATACATACATACATGAATGTACATAAATATATATATCAAACGTTTAATACTATACATTATATATATATATATATATATATATATATATATATATATATATATATATATATATATATATATATACGTATATATATATATATATATATATATATATATACGTATATATATATATATATATATATATATATATACAGTCAAACTTCCATAATTCGAACTTCTATTATTCGAATTTCTCTATAATTCGTATTAATATTTTGACAAAAGCAAGAAACATCTTTTTTATTAGTAAATTTCTCTCCCTAAATCGAATTTCTATAATTCGAATTTTTCTATAACTCGAAACAAAACATAAAGGAAATGGTCAAAACTATTTTCTGTAATTCGAAATTTTCGCATCTCGTTATGTTTATGGTATATCTTTATTTCGTTTTAACCAAATTTTTGGTCGTCAAAATAGAGATATTATCACGTTTGTGGATAACTGCCCTTCACATCTCAAAGAAGCAGTAAAAAATCTTCGATTTGTAAGAGTGGAATATTTTCCACCAAACGCAACATTCGGACTTCAACCAAAGGATATGGGAATAATAAACAGCCTAAAAATTCACTATAAAAGACGAATTATAAATACAGTCTTAAACAAATTGGAGGATTCAAAACAAACAGATTTCAGCATACTAGATACTGTGAGGGTAATTTCATCGGCATGGGCTGTCGACGTCACAGAAAACACAATTAGAAATTGTTTCTACAAAGCTGGATTTTTTAAGATGTCGCATGGGATGAAGAAGATTTATTACCGCTAGCCGATCTAATCAAACGAGAACATCTGGAAGTGGATGATTACATCTCTGTATACATTAAATGGGTAACGAATACTAATGAAAATATCGACATATCCGCAGAAGAAAATCTTCAAGTTGATGATGATATTTACGCGACCGAATATCTCGACGATGAAGCAATTTTGGAGCTCTTGAAACCAACCATAATAGTTCATGAGGATTCAGGGGATGATGAAGCCCAAGAAATATGCTCGGAAAATCCAAATGATTTACAAATAAGAACCGAGATTGATACCTTCTGCACAGCGATCGAAATGCAAGATACGGTTCCAGATAAAATCCAATTTTGTCTTTACAAAATAGATCAGTTTTTCAATAAACTGTCAACGTCTAGCAAACAGACGACAATTAAAGATTTTTTCAATGAAACTACATAGTTGTGTAGTTTAATAAGCGGATGTATTAAATGTGTTTTATTATGTATGTATGTACCAATATATTAAACAGGCTTTCGTTGCAATTCTTTCAGATATTTTAAGTTTTTTTTTTTTTTTTGAAGACTGAATATTTCGATTTAATTTCTTTATTTCGAATTTTCCCTAAATCGAACAAAAATTGATGGCACGTAGTGATTCGAATTACGGAAGTTTGACTATATATATATATATATATATATATATATATATATATATATATATATATATATATATGGTGAAAAATACGTGAACTCACCAATTCACTATATGGAGCCGTAAGTCATGTTTTAATTTTATGGTTTTTATGTTTTCAATGCATAGCCTTGATTAAAAAAAAAATTTAAGAATACTTAATTTTTTTTATTGTTGTTGTTGTTAAAAATACAGGGTGTCAAATTTTGAGAAAAATGATAATCATGATGTTGTATTTATGGCAATAAAAAGAAAATTAATTGTCCGATAATTATAATTTTGGGCTCATTTTAAAGATAAATTAATAACAATTAATAAAAAAATATAAAAATAGTATGTTGTTTAATTTCTTCTTCTTTAAATTTCCCGCCAAAATGTTCTTTTTCAATTTTCTCAAAAACCTATTTTTTTTTTTGTTTTTTTTTTTTAAAGAATTTGGTAACTAATATTTTACAACATATTAAAACACTAGACCTCCGTTATTTTTTGTATTCTTGCAAAATACGTATTAGTAAGAGCATTATTTCATTTTTATATGGAAAAACTATATTTGAATAGATATGTATATCTCATTGTTTTGGAATTACATATTTACAAAAAAAACAGTTCAGTTAAATTATTAGTATTTATTTATTTTCAAACCCAAAGATAATTTTACTTTATTGTTTAAAATTCAATCTTATTCTAATTAAAAATCACAATTTAAATTTAAGATAATCATCAGATTTAGAATATTTTTTACAATTCAAATAGCCATCCTCTGTTGGAATGAATGCGTGAAAACCGTGAGTTCCTTTTACTGTTTTTAAATTTTCAAACCTAGTTGCAAGTTTTATTTGCTTTGATTTATGTTCTGCGTCTGAACAAAATCCAAAATTGATATCTGTTTTCAACGTTTTAGCCCATTTAAATAATTCATCTGCATTGGTTATTGTACTGCCGTATTCCATTGTGAGACTAGCTCTGGATGCCATTCTTTTGATGGTCGTCCCAACTCCATCACATGGACCTTTTCCATGAGCTGTTGCATGAAAATGCCATTCGCAGTCAACTCCAAAATCCTCTTTGTGTTTTAGGATGTTCTTAAAATTTTTCTTATTTTTATAATGCGTGACTGCACCATCGGTAATATAATAAATTTTAGATAAACTGGATATTTTAGTTTTCAAAAACTGCATTAATTTCTCAATAAATAAGTGAACCGCTACAGTATCGTGGTGAAGACAATCCGATATTATAAAGAAGATGTGGTGATGTAATTTGTCTTCTAAATTTTGGTAAATTACAAATGGATGAATAGTCGCTTGTTTATTATTCCAATGAAAACCTTGTGCGGCATTTTGCATTATAAATGCATAATTTTCTGCAAAATCACATAAAACTATCACCTCGGTAGACTTCAGCGCCAATTTTTTATTTTTTAAGAAACTGGACTGCTGAAGTGAAATGAAGTAATGAGGCAACAGATTCTTCATCTTATTTATGAAATAATCCAGAAATACATCTAACGGTTGTGAAAAAGTTTCCAAATTGCATCTGTCGGTAGAAACCCACTGATTAAACTTTAACTCAGCATCCTCGCAGCCATGCTCCAGAAATGCATTTTTCAAATATTGTTTAAAGTTATCCAGTCCTGGGCAGCTTTCGCAATCTAGAAGGTAACATGTTGGTGTAGGCTCAACACATAATATAGATGAAATACAATCCCGGTAGTCTGCTATCTTTCCGTTGGTAAAAGTTTCCATTTTGGTACCATAAATAATTAATTTGACATTTTGATGTATGGTACACACGCAGACTGTATGCGTTCCACTACTACCTGGTTGTACACAGTATTTAGGACGAAGTAGTGAAAATTTGGAAAATCCAATTTATTTTTACTCATCGTCCTGATGCAACGACTTATATCCCTCGTAGCATTCTTTCAGTGTACACATCATTAGCCGCTTTTGAACTTTAGCCTTATCGATAGTTAAACAATCGTTTTTACCGGGCATTATCCGACTAACATCATCATCAGTGTAATAAGATAATACTGCTTGCTTCAGCTCATCACTTATTCGCTTTCCTACTTTAGTTGCTGGACGACTTAGTGGACCGTTCTTGTCCCATAGATCTTTAGCTGTTCGGACCATATGTTGCGTTGCGTTGAACTCGCTCTGAATTTCTTGCATGGTTAATGATTTTGGCAATATAGTAAGTAACTGAATCTTATCACTGGTTTTCTCCAGTTCTTGGAATTTGGTTTTTAGGTCACCAATCAATTCATCATATAGTTTAATCTTCCTTTGGTCATCGGTTGACTGATTAAAAAGCGGCACGATTCCCGAAACCAAAGATGTTGATAATGTCATTGAAGTTAAACCGATTAATTTTTGCTGCTGCTGTTTTGGCCTGACTTCCAATGTACTCGGATATATAGGAGACTTCCCAATAACGGGTAACACCTCATTTATTTTTTCCAAAACAGCTATATTTTTTAAATAACACGCTTCACTATCACTACTATCATCGTCATCGGCTATTTGCGGTGTTATAGGTGATGTTGCTGATGGTCCCGCAACTGGTGACAATTCTGGTTCTATTTTTCGTCGTTTGCAGGTTAGATTTATATAGCACGTTGAACAGAGATACAATTTATCTTGATTCTCAACCGATTGTGGCATAAATTGCTTAACATAATCCGTAACTGGTTTTAGTTTACTCGAACACTTTGAGTCGCGAAATGGTTTACAACACTTTCGAAATTTATCCATTATCAAATTTAATGCACTAGTACTTATTTATCAGTCACTTTAACACACTGTTTTTTTTACAAATTTTAAAAAATGTTGCTCCTTATTTAAATGTTGTTTACAAATAATCACAATGTCAACTAATCAAAATTTTAAATTTTAACTGTTATTTATATCGACAAAATTTTTTTTTTGTTTTCAATAGAATTACTCATCGTTTAACAGGTACACCTGTCCAGTAAAAATAATCAACCCCCCCAATAAAAAAGGAAATAAAACATTTTATTTAGTCTTATAAAATAATCTAAGAAACAAAAGGGATTTATGGTACTATGGTTAACCAATTTTCAAACGATATAAACCAGGGGGTGGCACCTTCCAATTCGGTGACTCATACTTAAATGTGACGCTAAATTGAATATTATTAATAAACAAAACAAAAAAATTAAACAGTAGCAAAACACTGAAATATCTATTCAAATATAGTTTTTCCATATAAAAATGAAATAATGCTCTTACTAAAACAGATTTTGCAAGAATATAAAAAATAACGGAGGTCCAGTGTTTTAATATGTTAATTTATCTTTAAAATGAGCCCAAAATTATAATTATCGGACAAATAGTTTTCTTTTTATTGCCATAAATACAACATCATGATTATCAATTTTCTCAAAATTTGACACCCTGTATTTTTAACAACAACAATAAAAAAAAATTAAGTATTCTTAAATTTTTTTTTTAATCAAGGCTATGCATTGAAAACATAAAAATCATAAAATTCAAATATGACTTACAAAAATTTGTGATTTCACGTATTTTTCACCATATATATATATATATATATATATATGTAATATATATATATGTAATATATATATATATATATATATATATATATATATATATATATATATATATATATATATATATATATATATATATATATATATATATATATATATATATATATATATATATATATATATATATATATATATATATATATATATATATATATATATATATATATATATATATATATATATATATATATATATATATATATATATATAATATATATATTATATATATATTATATATATATTATATATATATTATATATATATTATATATATATTATATATATATTATATATATATTATATATATATTATATATACAGTCTAACTTCCATAATTCGAACTTCTATAATTCGAATTTCTCTATAATTCGTATTAATATTTTGACAAAAGCAAAAAACATTTTTTTTATTAGTAAATTTCTCTCCTTAAATCGAATTTCTATAAGTCGAAATTTTCTATAACTCGAAACAAAACATAAAGGAAATGGCTAAAACTATTTTCTGTAATTCGAAATTTTCGCATCTCGTTATGTTTATGGTATATCTTTATTTCGTTTTAACCAAATTTTTGGTCGTCAAAATAGAGAAATTATCATGTTTGTGGATAACTGCCCTTCACATCGCAAAGAAGCAGCAAAAAATCTTCGATTTGTAAGAGTAGAATATTTTCCACTAAACGCAACATTCGGACTTCAACCAAAGGATATGGGAATAATAAGCAGGCTATAAAAGACGAATTATAAATACTGTCTTAAACAGATTGGAGGATTCAAAACAAACAGATATCAGCATACTAGATGCTGTGAGGGTAATTTCATCGGCATGGGCTGTCGACGTCACAGAAAACACAATTAGAAATTGTTTCTACAAAGCTTTTTTAAGATGTCGCATGGGATGAAGAAGATTTATTACCGCTACCCGATCTAATCGAACGAGAACCTCTGGAAGTGGATGAATACATCTCTGTATACAACAAATGGGTAACGGATACTAATGCAAATATGATGATATTTGCGCGACCGAATATCTCGACGATGAAGCAATTTTGGAGCTTTCGAAACCAACCATTATCATGAGGATTCAGAGGATGATGAAGCCCAAGAAATATGCTCGAAAAAACCAAATGGTCTACAAATAAGAACCTAGATTGATACCATCTGCACAGCGATCGAAATGCAAGATAAGGTTCCAGATAAAATCCAATTTTGTATTTACAAAATAGATCAGTTTTTCAATAAACTGTCAACGTCTAGCAAACAGACGACAATTAAAGATTTTTTCAATGAAACTACATAGTTTGTACGTAGTTTTATTATGTACCAATATATTAAACAGGCTTTCGTTGCAGTTCTTTCAGATATTTTAAGTTTATTTATTTTTTTTTTTGAAGATTTTGAATATTTCGAATTAATTTCTTTATTTCGAATTTTCCCTAAATCGAACAAAAATTGATGGCATGTAGTGATTCGAATTATGGAAGTTTGACTGTATATTATATATATATTATATATATATTATATATATATTATATATATATTATATATATATTATATATATATTATATATATATTATATATATATATATATATTATATTATATTATATATATTATATTCAAAATGATGGCCTGAATTTTGTATTTTTGAAATTTAATAATAAAACTTGAAATTAATTTTGAACACTTATTTAGATTTACAAAACTGAATAAATTGTTTTGATGACGAATTTCGAGTATTTCCAATGAAAACGTGATGTTTTTTATTTCAAACGTATTGCAGAATCGAATGCGTGTGTTCTAAGAAGGAGAAATTGAAAAAATTGAATTTCGTCGATTGCAACGCCATCTATCATGAACCGAACAAAATATTTTATTCAAATCATACATACTTTTAGTCGTAGAATCCGTATCTGCAATAAAAAATATGGCTTCCTATCTTAGTTTAAAAATTACCCCCGCCCCACCTACAAAGCGGGGGTGGGGGGACTTTTTTTTTGCACTAATGTATTTCCCCCGCGGTATGATTAAATTTTGATTATGGACATTTTTTCCGTAGAGTGGCTATTTTTCGAGATATTTGATCGTCTCAGTTTAAAAAAAACACCCGGTATATATATATATATATATATATATATATATATATATATATATATATAATATGTATATAATATATATATATAAATTTTTGTATATATATAAGTATATAGAATCTGTAAATAGTTTAATTGAATTTGAAGTATGAAAAATAAAACTCCTAATATGTAATTTAAATGAATTCTTTTATTTATTTTAAATTTATAAATTTTCAGCTAGTTTCTGTCTAAACAAAGAAGCATTTTCCTCAACAACTTCGTTCAGATGTTCATGCATTTCTGGTTCCGGTTCTTCCAGTGTTAACCAATCTATCGTAATATTATCATTAGCTGCTATACATATATTGTGGAACACACAGCATGCAACCACGGTTTTCACACAATTTTCTATTTTTAACTCCAGCTGTTTGTTGAAGACACTTCGCCAGCGCGTTTTCAAATGCCCAAAAGCAAATTCAATAGCCGATCTTGCTTTGCTGTGCTTTATGTTGAATTGCTTTTGGGTATCTGTCAATGGCCTATTTTCTTTAAATGGAGTGAGTATTCCGATTGGCGTTAACCGACAAGGGTAACCACTATCACCTAATAAAACCCATGATGGTGGAGGATAAATAATAACAGTGTTAAAGGCCATTACTGGCCCCTTACTGAATCAACAATCTGGCTCCAACGGTTTCGATCCTGAGCTTGGTCTTCATACTGTCTTAGACAATCTGAAGAGGCCAAGTCGTTCTCTACATCGTGGAGCCATCGTCGCCTGCAACGACCTCTGCGCCTACCATATGGTGGCTCTCCTTCCAGAGATCACTGCACAATTCGTTCCGGATCAGCACGCAGAACGTGACCGAGCCAGCGTACTCGCTGAGATCTAACTTCATGTACAATATCGGGGATCTTCATCAGATCTCTGATCTCGAAATTGTACAGAGCTCGGTATGTACCATCTATTTCGCGTTTAGGGCCGTAAATCACACGCATGATTCTTCTCTCAAATGTAAGGAGCCATCTCTCGTACTCACTCATCCGTCAGCGCCCAACTTTCACATCCAAACATAACAACGGGCCTGATCAACGCTTTGTAAAGCTTCAGCTTCACGGCACTTGATAAGTGTTTAGATTTTAGCAGTGGCCTTAGAGGATACAAAGAACGACTGCCAGCTGCCAGCCGCACTTTAATATCCTCACCCACACTGTTATCGTGAGTGATAAGAGAGCCCAAATATTTGAACCTCCTCACTCCCTCAAACGTGTGGTGGCCACTACTAAAATCTGGTGTGCCATTGTCTCTAAAACCAGAGATCAGGTATTTCGTTTTGGACTCATTGATCTGGAGTCCAACAGAAGCTGAAAACTCTACAAGCGGATCAAGTATTTCTTTCACTCCGTTGCTATTCAGTCCAATCACGCATATGTCATCTGCATATGCAAGCACTTGATTGGACTGGCGATATAAGATGTTGCGCTGAGATGTTTCAGTTTTACGAAAGATGTGCTCCAACATGAGATTAAAGAGTATCGGGGACAGAGCATCTCCCTGCCGAACACCCGAGTTAACTGCAAAAATTGCCGATAGCCTGTTCTCAACTTTAACACAGCATTGAGACTGCGTCACTGTCATCCTACACAGTCGTACCAATTTTGTTGGCATTCCTAGGTATTCCAGGGCAGACCACAAACTCTCTCGATTGATCGAGTCGTAGGCCTGCCGGAAATCCAGGAAAACCTGATGTACGGAGATGGATGTCTCATAATATTTAGATAGAATCATCCGCAGCGAAAAGACCTGATCAGTGACTGATCGATTCGGACGAAATCCTCCCTGATAGTCACCAACCAAGCCCTCCGCCAGAGGAGTGATTCTATCCAATAAAATGTATGACAGTAACTTGTATGCTGTGCAAAGGAAGAGCTATACCGCGATAATTCTCACACTTCAAGCGGTCTCCCTTCTTGAAGATGGGGCATATCGCGGCCACTTTCCATTCATCAGGCATAACTTCGGTTCGCCATACTAATCGAATAAGGTCGAAAAGACAGTTCCACAAAGTATCCCCTCAGAATATCAAGAGCTCCGAATTAATGCAGTCCACTCCAGGTGAGCGGTTTCGTTTCATTCTCTGCATGGCCTTAGTGAATTCCTCATGGGATGGCTCCTCAGTGCAAATCTCCGCAGACTATTTTAGAGGTGGCTCAACAACAGTCTGTGACGCATGATGAACATCAAGCAGCTCAGTAAAGTGTCCAGTCCATGCGTCAAGTACTGCGTCGATGTTGACACAGAGGTTTCCATCCCGGTCCCGAATGGCGGTTGACGAAGGCCTGAAAGTATGGTGCAATCCAGTAATTCCTTTAAAGAAATTACGTGAACTACGCTCATTGCTGAGTTGTTGTACTTTCAGAACCTCGGCCTTCCACCATTCTCGCTTCTTCCATCTACAAATCCGCTTAGCTGCCCTTCTTGCAAGAGCTGCCTTGTTTTTCCTTGCGATTGTGAGACGTTGTTGCACTTCATTATGGGCTATATTTTGTTGCTCAACTGCAAGACGACACTCGTCATCAAACCAATCATTCTTGGTTCTGACTTTCACTATACCTAAAGTCTGTTGAGCAGCACTGACAACCGAAGTTTTCAGTACCTCCCAGACAGAGTTCACGCAGTCAGACTGGCAATTAGCTCCCTCAATGTTGTCGCTGACAAGATCCTGATATCGTTTCTTTTGATCTTCATTTATCAGACCTTCACAGTCGAAACGTTCCATCCGTTTCGCTGTGTTCCCCGACCTGTACGAAAACTTCCACCGTAGCTTTGCAGCGACCAAATAATGATCGCTGCCTACGTATTTGGTTGCTGACCGATAAGTTCTCACATCCTGCACAACCCGAGCTCGCCCTTTTGAAATTAACACGTGGTCAATTTGGCTCCGGGATGTTTTGCGAGGATGTGTCCATGTCTCTAGGTGTATCTGTTTGTGAGGGAAGAATGTGCTTGCTACTCTAAGATCATGAGCAATTGCAAAGTACATCGATGGTGGAGGATACAGCTTGTTTTTAAAAATAGGGCTATTATACAGCACCCGAGTATCGTGGACCGACCCTGGATAACCAACGAATATATCAAGAAACCGGAAATTAGCATCACATATCGCTTGACATTGTATGGAATAGTCTAATTTCCGGTTTATATATTGGTCGTGAAGATGTGTGGGACAAGCTATTTTTATATGTGTCCCATCACCAATTATTAAATATCGATGTCCTAGCACGTCTTCCAAATTTTCGCCCGATGTCTGGTAAATCACTAGTAGACGGTAATCTTATCACCCTCGGCATTATACGGGCGAACGTAAAATCCAGCATTTTATGAACTATGTCATTTATGGTTGACCTCGGTATATTCATAATTCCACTGACCATTCTGTAACTGGTGCCACTTCCCAGCCATAACAAAAATGCCATCAGTTCAAGTTCTGGAGACCACCCACTACACTTTTTATTTAAAAACAATGCAATTTGCTGAAAGCTTTTTGCTGATACGCGTAATTGTTTACGAGTCTCACGGTCATCGTATGCCAAAATTCGTTGTATTATTGGGTTTTGGCTTTGTGGTGTATATGTCATCTTCTTTCGATTCAACAACATCCTGGTATTTAACCGTTGTTGTATGTGCACATAATAATAATACAGAACTATTAAAAGTATTATTGGATCCATTATTTTAATATTATATTAATTTTTGTAAATTTGAAATTTATTAGTTTTCACTTGTCACAAAAAATTTGAGGTTATGAAAACTAAAATTGACATATATAACGTGGGGAAAAACTTTTGTGGTGGGGAGATTTATCACACACTTCGGACAGCATAATAAAAAATTGTGAATGTAGGGGAATAATTATTAAAATAGTTGTCAAAAATTAATTCACGATTTTTTATCACAGGTTTCGGACACAGTCAAGATAAAGAGAAAACAAAAAATAAGTTTCACAGTTATACCAGTATCGTTTATATTATCGTACTGCAATACAATTTTTTAACGTTCCAGTTCACTTGGTACTAATCCTGCAGCGATTATAGGCGATTACAGGCTGTCTCTGTCAGACATTTAAGTGGATGCAATTTTTCAAAAATCGATCTTTGCCAGTATTAAAATATCAGTATAAAACTGTGATAACGACCCCATTTGGTATGTTTGATTTCTGCCGCATGAGTTTCAGTTTTATAAATGCAGGTCAAACATTTTAACGGATTATCGACGAAGTAAAGAGATTTGAATTTTGTATTCCTTTCAAAATCTCAGATGATATTAGGAAGACTGAAGTCACAAAGCACTTTAACTAGCTATGATAAATTTGATGTACATAAACTTCCACAACACCCACGCACATAATTGAAAAGTAATCTTTGTAATTTACCTGTCTGATAAACGTAATTGGTTGTTGTCCCATTGCATGACAATCGCCAATGTTTGCTCGAAGAACATAATCGAAAGGCTTCTTTTGACCCTGCAAATAAAATTAATAAAAAACATTAAATCAAATCATTTATTATACAAAAGTCATAATCATCTTTTCTTTGTTTAGAAATAATCGATTGGCTGACGGTTGGCTTAGCGTCTTGATACAGGCGAGTCAGCCACTAGATTTTACATTTTGTTTTATTGCAAAAAAATATATATGATTATTATAACAGCTAAGATCCCGAACGGAAATTAGTTCTCCACTGCCTTAGATTCCGAAATTAATGCCCATTATGATTTTTACCACTTAGCGAGTTCAAATCACCGCATCATATTTTGATATTTAGGGTTTCGCCGTGAGCATGTCAAATAATCCTAATCTATAACTTTTTGGGGATTTGAGGCTAGAATTTTTTTTAACAGATACAATTTTAGTTTACTACAGAAGTAGAGTGAATTATATTACAAATTCTGCTGGAATCGATGGGAATTTTGTACTGGAAATTTAAACAGTTTAGAGCCTACATGACATGCGTTTTATAATTTTAAAATTAAGCTTAGGTTGAAACCAGCGAAATACATTTTTATATTTTAACAAATAATAAACTCGAAAATATAACTAAATTTGGATATAACTAAAATAACAAATGTAACAATTTATAGTTTACAATTTGATAAATGTAACACAAACGAAATGAAACCTTAACACCAGTTCATTAAAAATTACCCAAACTAAAATTAAAAACTGTATTTGTACTCACAAACTTTTATTGATTTTTATTTAATAAATCAAATTAGAAATTTAATTAAATAATAATAGTATTTAAATTATATTTGCAAGTTTGACAAGAAAATTACAACATATGAACACTAATTCTTGATACTTTGGCAGAAAGTTTTGAAAAATAGTATCGTCACCGAAACACAAATTAACGTAATGGTTTCGGTAAAAGTAGCTTTAATTGCGAGACGTATTTGTATGTGCCAATGCACTAGCCATTCGGCTGCTGATGAATACTTCTATAGAGTCTCTTCGAGCTTTTGATAGTGACTATTCAACTAAATATCTCTCGTTTATGGTTATTGCCATACTTTCGACCCAGCGTCTTCATTATTTTGTTATAACTTTATCGGATTATTTTCTGAAATAGCCTGTAATGCTTCAGCCGCTCCCCCTTTAATGTCGATACACGATTTTCACTATTAATGTCGATACACGATTTTCTTCTTTCTACATATTTTGTTTGACCGCCGTTTCAAATTGAAATTTAAAAATAGCAAAATATTGTTTTTCAATAGCAAAACGTTGGTCCACCAAATACATTATTTCCTTGGGTAGCATTGGGTAGAATTTTGATCAAGTGTACAGGCTGAGCTACTGCGACGCTGTCCCGTTTATTTCGATACATAGAAGTTTCTTCTCGCAGCCTAGCACTTTCTCATACAACTCCTTAATCTCTGTTTCCATTTTTTCATTACCGTCGAGAATTTTCTGTTCTAATTGGAATCACCTGCTCAACCAGTTGAACCGCCGATTGCATTTTCTCTATTTCTCCATATAGTGTAGTACTCATTTCATTTCAAGTTCATTTTCTGACTTGATTTATCTATTTTCTGATTTAATTGTCCAATTGATTGTTTCGTTTTCTGACTTGACAATTAAATTTCGTTTTCGTTTCGTTTTCTGATTTGTTTGTTTTAATTCCAAATTTGACTGTTCTATTCTCACCATAGCAGCTATTAACTGTGCCATATCGAAACTTCCCAATTGTACTGGCACTACTGTACCTTCACCCTCTTCGTCCTTTTCTGCTTGGTTCGTCGAAATTGTTAATTCATCGAAATTGTTAATTCATCGAAATTGTAAATGACTGGATCTATACAGTCATCCTACATGGCCTTACTTAATCATTGCTGCAAAACATTTTTATGACCGGCATTTGATAAACTACATCGCACAAACTCCTTTAATTCGGAAAACTTTTAACTCGTCTAGAATCATTTCTTTGTTCACAATCTCATCACTTTTATCAATTGTTACGTTTTAGACTTGTCACACAAGGTTCGATCACTGGATTGTGAATAAAACAACCAATTTAACTTCTAGAACACAAATTTGTTTATTTTACTACTAATGGCTGATGATTCAATCTTCTTCTTTATTCCAAATAATAGAACGTAAGAGAAACAAAAACATGCATATGTTTTCCATAAATAAGAATGAAATAGACATAGTCAAATAAAAATTGTCTTTAAAAAAAAAAGATAAACTTATTCTTGTTTTTTCATTGATTTACTTATTTTGTAAAGTTTGCAACCAAAGTTCTCAATTTAACTTTTTTGTATAACACAGTTGTTTTCTTCACCTATTAATTTTTTACATTTATAAACATATATCTTCTTTTATTTACATATCATTTCAGGAAAAGAATTGAAATACGAAAGATTACATGTCAATCAGCCATTACTCTATCACGTTTAAAACACAACTAACTCTTTTGCTTTTTACCTCTACTACTAACTCTGTCACTGTTAAAACACTACTAACTAACTCCTAATATTTCATCTCATTTAACCAAATTTTGAGAAGACCAAAAAAATATTTAACATACTAGAAGTGTTAAGACTATTCCTAAATAGTCTAGACATATTACAATTTACATCTACGGAAGCTATTCTATCAAAAGAGAGACGTCACCACAGTCGTAACAAATGTAAATATGTGTCTAGACTATTCAAAAATAGTCTAGTTAGAATTTTCTAGAATATTGTTACGAACGTAGTTTGGGAAAGGATAAAAAAAAAGCATAATAGACTATCGTACAGGGTCGTTCAGAAGAAAATATTGCTACTGTAATTACTATTGTTGGTGGTCTGGTGCGAAGCTGTCTTGAGGGAATCAAGTTAGTACTTGTTGCCAGCTCTTTATTTTGCAGCTTCCACAAGTGCGCGTGTTACCTCCCCGTGGTGACCACCGGGCAACTGGTACACTGGTTATGTGGTGTACTAGACGAACACACGGCGATAAACAACTGGGCCGGATTAAAGTGTTAACCGTACCGTGGTGATAACCGACCAGGCTGGGGGCCCAGTCTAAAAACTAGCCCAGTCTTTAACGGTGTATCCGGATACTTGGCGGATCCTTTCTCCGCTACTCGTGGGAACTATTATGAATAACAAAGATAATAAGGAAAACGAGACCGGTATTCCTAAAAAAACCGGTACCTAGTGCTGTGGAGACATCGGCCTTTAAACCCGGTCACCAAAGCGCAAAAAGGGGCATAACCATTAATGAGGCTGGCCCCTCGAAACCAAAGGGCAAAGGCATGAATGTTGGTCCTCCGCTCAGGAGACGCTATCCCTGGACTCGGAGATGTCGAGATCAATGGGGCTACACTGTGCGCTCCAAATTTACGAATAGCCGTCAGTGGAGGAGTCTGACTTAACAGTGGTCGAGGCAAGAACTATCTAATGCTTAAGATCCTTCAATTCAACCTCCACCACTGTAAAGCCGCCGCGGCGGCCCTTCTGCTCAAAATGGAATCTGAGTCCATTGATGTGGTTCTGGTCCAGGAGCCTTGGGTCAGTGGAGACCGGGTGCTGGGCCTCAGAACTTCCAAATATAAAATACTATTTACGAAAATTGAAGGTAAGATACGTTCCTGCATTCTCGCTAGAAATAATCTGAACATTTTTATACTACTAAATTACAGCAACGCTGATGTATTGGTGGCTAGCATCGAGATGGGTGCGCAAAATCTCTGGTTTATATCGGCCTACCTACCATATGGTAGGACGAAAATATACCACCAGGTAAGCTGGGTAGTGCAATAACAGAGGCTCAAAGACGAAAAGTCCCAGTCATCATGGGCAGTGATGCTAATGCATCACTCAATCTGGGGAAGTACAAATATCAACAGGCGAGGTGAGTTACTCCTTGATTTTATTTTAAGTACTAACCTAAATATATGTAATATCGGGCGCACGCCAACCTTTATTACTAAAAATAGACAAGAAGTGCTAGACATCACAGTTGTTTCAGATTTTATTAAGGAGAGGGTATTGAACTGGAAAGTGTCCGAAGACCATTTCTTTTCTGACCATTATTATCTCCAGTACGAAAGTGAATACAAAATCCACTAAAAAACCATCCTTCAGAAATAGGAAGAAAACTGATTGGGATTGCTTTAGAACCATTCTGGATAATTCATTACCGGTATCGGTTCCAAATCCACCTGCATCTACACAGGAGCTTGATGTTCTAGTAACCAAGCTATCTGATGCTTTTAACAAAGCCATGTTAGGTGCATGTCCTATCAGTAGGCCTTTGGGCAAGTCTCGGCCACCCTAGTGGTCGAGAGAACTCCAAGGTACTAAACAGCAAGGTATAAAATGCAGGAGATTGTTCAAGAAAGCGAGGAACGCAAATGCTGCTGCAGATTGGGACTATTATAAGGAAGTCCTTAAAATCTACAAGTACGAGCTAAGAGCAGCCAAAACGAGGGCCTGGAGGTACTACTGTGGCAACATACAGGAAACCTCGGAGGCTGCTAGGCTACGCAAAATACTATGTTCCAGTCCTTCCATCCCGAGTTATCTACAACGACCGGATGGTTCATGGGCTACGTGTAGTGAGGAATTCCTAGATCTATTACTAGAAACGCATTTCTCGGAGTGCTCGGTGCTAGCTCAATAAACAGTTTTAAGCCATACAAGTCGGCAGAACCTGATGGCATTATCCCTGCGGATATCCAGCGAACTATTGACTTAAACCTACCCTGGCTGGAAGTTATCTTCAAGGGCAGCCTAGAACTCTGTCACATTCCTAGCAAATGGACTGAAGTAAAAGTTATATTCATACCTAAGGCGGGAAAAAGCTCTCACTGCTATCCCAAAGACTTTAGGCCTATAAGCTTATCCTCTTTTCTGTTAAAATCACTGGAAAGACAAATAGAGTAAGGGACGATTGGTGGAAACAGCTCTCCACTCCCTTATAGGTCCGATTGAGAAATTACTTGAATATAAGGAATATTCAATGGTTACCTCCTTGGATATAGAGGGGGTCTTTAGGTCACTCAGAGGCTGGATAGATCAAATGCTTAGAGGCATGATCGTGACAGCTTATCTGGGTGGGACGTCTGCCGACAGATACGTGAGCAGAGGAACACCTCAAGGTGGGGTTCTATCTCCCCTTCTTTGGAACTTGGTCATAAATGACCTGTTACTAAACCTGGAAGGGCAAGGTTTCAAGGTGGTTGCTTACGCGGATGATGTTGCTATTGCGGTCCTCGGTAAATATCCTAGTACGCTGAGTGAGCGCATGCAGTGCGCGCTTGGCTACCACAGAAAACGGAGCTGGTTCTCTATACCAGGAAGCACAAACTTCCGCAGTGACCCGCCAACATTAAATAGTACTCGCTTGATTTTTACGGATAGAGCGAAATACCTCGGACTGCTTTTGGACAACAAGCTAAGCTGGAAACCAAGCATCGTAGAGAGAGTAAAGAAACCTACTATAGCGCTCTATTCCTGCAAAAATTCCATTGGAAAGAGATGGGGTATGGAGCCCCACATAGTACACTGCCTCTACGTCTCAGTGGTCAAACCTATACTGCTGTATGGTGGCCAGCGTTAAAAATTATGGCCAACCTTAAACTATTGATGAAAGTCCAAAGAACAGCCTGCTTGTGTATAAGTGGGGCTCTCAGGAGCACACTTACTCAAGCTCTGGAGATTCTCTTTCATCTTACTCCCTTGGATATTGCGGCCGAGCAGCTTGCATCTTGCACAGCCATTCGGCTCAAATCCATATCTATGTGGACCTGTAGCCCAGAACTGTCTGGCATCTTTAAATGAGATGGCTGATCAGTTCAACATCCGCTTGACGTGGGTGGCAGGGCATTTCAATATCGCAGGGAATGTAATAGCAGATGAGTTGGCCCGCAAGGGTACAGCACGCCTAATAACCCAAAGCAGGCGGGATATAAAGATACTGCTTGCTTCATGTAAACTGCTGCTTCAGGTAGAAGCCATAAAAGAAACGAACGTCAGATGGTCTAACGCCAGTTCGTGTGTAATAACCAGGCAGATCTGGCCTGGACTTGACCGGTCCAGATCAGGACAACTGATATCGCTTCGACGACACCATATTGGTATGGTCGTGGGAGCTATAACGGGAGATTGTCTCATTGGGATACATGCGAGCAGACTGGGTGTCCCAGCCCACGATTTCTGCCGAAGCTGTGGTGATGAGGAGGAGGAAAATGTGCTCCATCTGCTCTGTACTTGTCCTAGTCTAGTGTATAGCAGAACAAAATTGATGGGAGCTTCCCCTTTGAACGACCTCTCGGATCTTAGTAAGATCGAGATCCGGGACTTTAAACGCTTCTTCAAACTCAGGATGGTTTAGCGAGTGAAGAGGAGGAAACTGGAATGTGGTACAGCTACGGACCTTTTGTGTCTATACTAGTTCTTTAGGACGGCCATCCTTCCCTAACCTAATTACTATTGTTAATGAGAATCCAAAACATCAATGCGCCATCGTTCACAGCAATTATATGTATATTCCATCAACCACTTTATTCAGAAGTTCGTACAAAGATCTTCATTTGAAGGCATACAAGATTCAGATAACTCAAAAAATAAAGATGTCTTTAACGACGAAGCAAATTTTTAACTGAGTGGATTTGTAACAAATAAATTGGTTGAATCTGAGGTTAAGAAAATCTAGAAATAATGAAAAAACCAATACATCCACAGAAAGTGATTGTCTGGTGTGGTTTTTGGACTCGCAATAATCGGACGGAATTTTTTTGAAAACGATGCTGGGATTGCTGTTACTGTAAATGAACTTCACTTTCGGAAATTGATTTGGCGAATTTTTCGTTTGATAAATTGGAAGGTATTGATGTTTAGAATGTGATTTCAGGAGGACGACATCACTTTTAATGCCTGTACAGTAACAGAGACAATAGTGCGGAAAGCTTTGGTAATCGAAGTTATCGAAGAGAGAATATTATTTGGTCGCCTAGATGTCGCGATCTAGCACCTCTTTTTTTTCCTATGGGGCTATTTGAAGGCAAAAGTTTATGCCAACGATCCACAAATTGTTGATGACCGAAAAGAGAATACTATTGATTGTATTCCAGAAGCCAGACCGTCATCGACAATTTTAGTAAACAAATGGTAGCTTGCCGTATATCATTCGGAGGTCACTTACACAGCCTTATTTTCCATTACTAAACCGGAATCTTTGTACTATCATTTGAAATAAAAATGTATATACTTATCAAATAATTTATGTTTTATTGAAAATTTTAACCTCAAATTGGAGCGCTCTTTATATAGGGTTATATACACGCGGCTCTGGCACAACGTAGCATTCGGGAGTATTAAACAACTTTAATGTGTTGTTTAAATTTAGTATCACAGTTTAGATTCTAGGATGATTCTCTCTTAAAGCACTTTAAATTATGTATTTAATTAAAATGAATTTTAATTAAAATTAGTTTTGTGGCCATTGTCCATTAAATTTAAATTTGCGAATATGTTTCATAATTCTAATTTTAGCTAATCAGTGTATAACGCGCACTACACTCTATTGTAAAAAAGTATGTTGAATATAATTGATATAAAAAAGTATTTTTAACTTTATTAGAAAATATGTACATTGTACATACACACATTCTTTTAATTTATAGAAATATATAAACAGACTCTATATATCAGCAGCTACGCCTATGATATCACGTTTAGATATTACATAGATAAACACTACTGGGCAAACATTTTTGATCGATGTTATTTTTGTAACTAAAACGTTGTTTTTATGTTGTATCACAAATTTATTTTAATTAAATTAAATTAAATTTATTTCTAACTCATATTAAATACGACAACCAAAAAAAATAAACAAATAAAAAGGTTTAAATTGAGCGCTCATCGATATGACCTTCCTTTGCTTGAATAACTGCGCGACAGAGTCTTGCTACGCTCTCTAGTAATTTATTCAATTTTTTAGATGTTATTCCATTCAGTTCTTCGTTTATGTTACACATTCCTTGCAGATATTGGGCATGTTTCCCGAACGTCCCGATCTATAACTGATCCCACAATAGCCCGATCAGATTAAGATCAGGCGAATATGGCGGTAAACTAATTAATTTAGCTTTCCTTTCCGACAATCTCTGAGGTGCCGCCAAATTTCTATTGCGGTTGGATAAGATTCTTCTGTTATCTTCCTGTTTTGCAGTCTTGATCTGAGGTTGCCCATGTCGAAGTTTGATTTGTTCTGCTTAGTTTGATTAAATCGTTGTAGTGTGTATTACACGGCAGACTTAGAAATTTTGTGTTTCTTAGCAATTTATTCTTCGTCAAGTAACGAGATAATCACGTCGATTATAGAACTCGAACGTGGATGCGGCGGGAATCTTGAAACTGCATAAAAAAAATAAAACAAGTTCTATAACTCAGAGTGTCATAGAAAAATCGTATTGATTTTCAATTCATTGAAAATTTATCATTTGAAATCCGTAGTAAAATATTCGCGTTTGAACGGGGAAAGATTAATAACGAATCGAATGAAAATCATATGAATTTTCTATGGTTACTTTGATTTAGAGAATTTGTTTTAAGTTTTTCCTACATGCAGTTTCGAGATTCCCGCCGGATTCGCGTCGCGAGTTCTATAATTGACGTAATTACTGCACGTAATTCGATAGGAAGTTACCAGTTTTTGTCTACTTTTGTATAGTTTCTAAAAACTTGTTTCATAAAACAATTACATAATTTAATTCTAATATAATTTTGCATCAGAAACCATATTAAAATTGTTTTAAATAGTACCGTATTAAAATAAAAAATTCCACAGAAGAGATTTTCCCACCAAAACCGTGATTAATCGATTGCGATGCATAAATAAGCAGCGTTTATTTACGGTTATTGTTGAGTATTTTTTCACGAGTTTTGAAAATAATTTGGATAAATTATAAAACAAGTAAAAAAAATTAAAATTCGGAAATACAAAGATACGACCTTAATGTGAAATTCTTTCGTGCCACAAAAAGTGATGTACTTATTGTACATTAAAAAACTACCAAACTATTTTGCCAGTTTTTTGATGTAGGTAAATAACCTTTTGTATTCTTGCGGGACAAAATATAACAAATAATTTTGATGTATATCTAAAAATGAAAATGTCGATTTTTTCTTCCATTTTAACTAAAATCAACACATAATTATTTGTCAATTCATAAATATAATCATAAACAATCGACGGCAAACGTCACTTATAATTTTCTATTCATGATTTTTTCTTGGTGTTTGAATTGAATGTGCAGTGTGTATTTGAAATTTTGTGCTAGTTATTTTATTGTAATTTATACAATTAATAATAATAATAAGCAGTATTTAAAGGCCATTACTGGCCCCTTACTGAATCAACAATCCGGCTCCAACGGTCTCGATCCTGGGCTTGGTCTTCATACTGTCCTAGACAACGTGAAGAACTGAAGAAGCCAAGTCATTCTCTACACCGTGGAGCCATCGTCGCCTGCAACGACCTCTGCGCCTACCATATGGTGGCTCTCCTTTCAGAGATCGCTGTACAATGCGTTCCGGATCAGCACGCAAAACGTGACCGAGCCAGCGTGCTCGCTGAGATCTTACTTCATGTACAATATCGGGGATCTTCATCAGATCTCTGATCTCGATATTGTACAGAGCTCGGTATGTACCATCTATTTCGCGTTTTGGGCTGTAAATCACACGCATGACTCACCTAAGGAGCCATCTCTCGTACTCAGCCGTCAGCGCCCAACTTTCACATCCAAACAAAACAACGGGCCTGATCAACGCTTTGTAAAGCTTCAGCTTCATGGCACTTGATAAGTGTTTAGATTTTAGCAGTGGCCTTAGAGGATACAAAGCACGGCTGCCACCTGCAAGCCGCACTTTAATATCCTCCCCCACACTGTTATCGTGAGTGATAAGAGAACCCAAATATTTGAACCTCCTCACTCCCTCAAACGTGTGGTGGCCAATACTAAAATCTGGTGTGCCATTATCCCTAAAACCAGAGATCAGGTATTTCGTTTTGGACTCATTGATCTGAAGTCCAACTGAAGCTGAAAACTCTACAATCGGATCAAGTATTTCTTTCACTCCGTTGCTATTCAGTCCAATCACGCATATGTCATCTGCATATGCAAGCACTTGATTGGAGTGGCGATATAAGATGTTGCGCTGATGTGTTTGAGTTTTACGAAAGATGTACTCCAACATGAGATTAAAGAGTATCGGGGCAGAGCATCTCCCTGCCGAACACCAGAGTTAACTGCAAAAATTGTCGATAGCCTGTTCTCAACTTTAACACAGCATTGAGACTGCGTCACTGTCATCCTACACAGTCGTACCAATTTTGTTGGCATTCCTAGGTATTCCAGGGCAGACCACAAACTCTCTCGATTGATCGAATGTACGGGGATGGATGTCTCATAATATTTAGATAGAATCATCCGCAGCGAAAAGACCTGATCGGTACCTGATCGATTCAGACGAAATCCTCCTTGATAGTCACCAACCAAGCTCTCCATTCTATCCAATACAATGTATGACAGTAACTTGTATGCTGTGCAAAGGAGAGCTATACCGCGATAATTCTCACACTTCAAGCGGCCTCCCTTCTTGAAGATGGGGCATATCGCGGCCACTTTCCATTCGTTAGGCATAACTTCGGTTCGCCACACTAATCGAATAAGGTCGAAAAGAAAGTTCCACAAACTATCCCCTCCGAATATCAAGAGCTCCGAATTAATGCAGTCCACTCCAGGTGATCGGTTTCGTTTCAATCTCTGCATGGCTTTAGTGAATTCCTCTTGGGATGGCCCCGCAGTGCATATCTCCGCAGTCTGTATTAGAGGTGGCTCAACAACAGTCTGTGACGCATGATGAACATCAAGCAGGTCAGTAAAGTATTCACTCCATGCGTCAAGTACTGCGTCGATGTTGACACAGAGGTTATACAATTATAATAAAATATATTCCCCTCTTTCTTTCTTTGCCAACACAATGACTAAACAAATCAATTTGGTTACGTGTTCTTTCGGGACAACGAAAATTACATTTTGTTTTATTTCACGAACCCCACATAAGATTAGACAAGTTTATGTTGCGCAGCCACACGACTCCCAAATGTCGGTGAATGACGTTTGACAAATGTACGACGAATATTCGCCAATCTATAACATTTGGCCCCTGTGGTCGGGGGCAGACATGTCTCCTAAACCTAACTTGCACGAACATATATTCCAAGAATAACACCACAGTATCCTTTGCTTGTCACAGGAGGCGACTAAACGGTTGGATCGCTGGGCTGACGACCCGCATCCGTAAAAAAAGAATCTGTTTATAAAGTCAAATGGATACCTCTAAAACAACACCGTAGCCCCGCTCAAGTACCCGGACACAAGATTTAGGATCGGCAGTCACTTAAGACTAATTTTACAATAACTTGGATGTCTTGATGGGTTATATCCACGAACACGATGTTAGAATAGCAATTGGGGACTTACATTTTCCCCTCACAAATAGATACATTTGGAAACATGGACACATCCTGTGTGTTATTTCTAAAGGGCGAGCTCGGGTTGTGCAAGATATGAGAACTTATCGGTCAGCAACCAAATATGTAGGCAGCGATCATTATTTGATCGCTGCAAAGCTACGATGGAAGTTTTCGTATAGGTCTGGGAACACCAGCGAAACGCATGGAACGTTTCGACTGTGAAGGTCTGATAAATGAAGATCAAAAGAAACGATATCAGGATCTTGTCAGCGACAACATTGAGGAAGCTAATTATCAGTCTGACTGTATCAACTATGTCTCAGAGGTACTGAAAACTTCGGTTGTCAGTGCTGCTCAACAGACTTTAGGTATAGTGAAAGTCAAACCCATGAATGTTTGGTCTGATGATGAATCACGCCTTGCAGTTGAGCAACAAAATATAGCCTATAGCAAGTACAACAGCGTCTCACAATCCCTTGGGGATACTTTGCGGAACTGGCTTTTCGACCTTATTCGATTAGTGTGGCAAACCTTCATCTATCAGTTTAACGTGTAAACTAAATAAAATTAGAAAATTCCAGCTCACCACCTTTTCTGATAAATATTTTGACGGTTTCCATATCAATTCTTCTAATAAATTTAATAAGCTCCAAGATATTAAGCTAACTGTGTGAAAATTTTCGGCATTATGGAGAAAATGCAGTTTATTTAACTTATTTCGCTTTTTAATATATCTATAATTTTCAATAACCAGTTCCACTGGTTGGAACATTTTAGTAGCTTCAACAAAATAACTTTGTCAAGTGTAAGTAATTTTGCTGTCGAAATTTCGTACCTCTGCGTCCGATGAATTTACCAACTACATCCAAAAACAAAGACGAGGATCTCGCTAAAAATAATAATTTCTGTATCAGTGTGTTTCATAAACAGTTTATAAAAATATTTTGATTTTCACAAAAATAAAAGTCACCATCAAGAATAGAACTCAAAACGTCGAGTATGAAGTCGTGAAAATAATAAATAAAATTACAATTCTATACATATGTACATAAATATTATTACCTGCAAAAATGATACGATAAAATGAGAGAAAATTTAGTTTAAAAAGTAAAATGAAATGTAATTTAAGGCTCAATCATGTTTACATGTTATCATTTGATAAGTGATACATAAATTTGAAATTAACCGATGACGTAAGAGTCTTGAACGTAACAGAATGAGGCGTTAGTTACACGTTATTAGCAAAAGAAACATCTCATTTTTTGAATGAGATTTTACTTAAATGATATCGTGTATTAAAGAGAAAATGAGATGTAATTTAGTGGTTTGATCATATTTAAATGTTTATTTGATAAATGATATTTCACTTTGATAATCGATGACGTACCAGCCATTTATGAATGAGACGTTAGTTGACACGTTATCAGCGTGCGAAACATTTCATTTTTTTAATGAGATTTTACTTAAATGATATCATGAATTCGTTCATCTAGATATGAAAAACAATTTAACTCCATCATGTTAGCCCGCGGTACCATAATACAATTTTGAGAAGCATGTTTAAAATTGGAGATAATGAAAACAAAAAATTCATTTCTTATGGTAAAAGGTTTTTTAGGTTACCTTCTCCAGAAAAAAGTGAATTGAAGTGGATTCAGCCGCACTGGCTTAAACGTAGAACTACGTATTGTGTCTGATAAGATCGAGAATACAGACATTAGCAAAATATATAATCGAATTTTGTATTGACCTAAGTGGGCCAAGAGTCCATTTATTCTTTGAACAATAAATATGGATAACAAGAACATATGTAATTATTATATTGTGGTTGTAGAAAGTCGATGCCACCGGTATAAATATATGTACATACTTCATGTTCAAGGAACTAAATATTGTAACGTGCGATGTGCAATATGAAAAGTATGTAAATAAATAGTTGGAATATTTGCATATACAAATTGAATTATGACGTATAAAGTATATTATTAATATGAGCTAACTACTTATATTTCAGCATTTGCTTGAATTAATTTTATTTTTTATTCATACCACTCATCATAGCAACAAAAATTAGAACAAAACCACTTATAATAATTTCAATATTAAAATTGTATCAAGATAAAAAATAGTACCTATTAAAGCTGTAGCATAGCTCAATATCTGTACTATTTTTTTTATCCCCCCCCCCCCCCCCCCCCTGTACCTATTTAACAGCAAACAATATAAATTCATGTAGACTACGTCATTGTGCATTGATTTATAAAATATATGTCTATTCTATTTCTATATGACTTTCAACTGGAATTTAATAATCAATTGCCAATTTAATTACGTAATAGAGTAATAACATGTTTATTATTATTAACCAACTGATTAGAATTATTGGTGATGTAAAATAAATTACCTAATTGAAAATACAATAATTTTTTTATAATTTTAATTAAATAATAATTTATACAATAACTCATCAAATTAAATAATAATTTTTACCTCTAGTAGTTCCTTTTCAATTTGACCAGCTCGGATAACAAGTGGTCCACGAACGGCATACTCCATAACCTTAATGCATGGATTTAAATTCTTCAATGTTAAAGTGCGTACCGCATCGTCTACTACGGAAGCCATATTTCTCACAATCACTTTATTTTCAATATTTTTAATTTTTATTTTAGTTAAATTATTTATACAAACTTTGCAACATCCCCCATTGACGATGTTCAAAATGCGACTAGCAGACATTATTGATATATTTATTTTTCAATTTTTGTTTTGATAATGGTGTACACAAACTAGCCGAATAAAACTGGCCGAAAATAAATTATTTACCTTTTGAGCAATGGTTTCTAATTTATTTTATTTTAAAAATCTGGAAGTAAATAAAAATACAATAAATTATGAATAAATATTGCATTTATATTAGATTTACTAATTTACAAAAATTGTCAAGACGGTATTAATTATTCAAAAGTACTTATTACAAGTTTACTACCCTAATCACGACCATATAATTTTCTTGTTTTAATCGATACTTGGGGTCGATTATGTAAGTAATAAGTATTACGACTTTACGAGTTACGACTTTACGAGTTACGACTTTACGAGTTTTTCGAAATTACGACCGAACGCAATTATGTAAGACATTTCTAGTTCTCGTAATTGCGACGTGTTGTTTTACTCGTACAAGTTTCTGAGTAGTAAGTACGACAACGACATGCAACTCGTAATGGTTGAAATGATTGTTTTTAAGGGAAATTTTTCAAAATTAACT
This sequence comes from Tipula unca, assembly GCA_951394425.1. Taxonomy (NCBI): domain Eukaryota; kingdom Metazoa; phylum Arthropoda; class Insecta; order Diptera; family Tipulidae; genus Tipula; species Tipula unca. Next base: position 108,125,444 of record OX596381.1, read on the forward strand.
AACCAAATAAGTTTTAAATGGATTTTAAGGATTTTTAGTGTCATTTATGAATTATTAAAAATTCAAGTTTATTCTGTTGTATATTCATTCCATTTTGATAAGACAGCGACACTTGTTAGTGTGGTGCTTTTGGCGAATTTATTAATTTAGTATTTTATAATATTTTGTCTTTTTTAATATAAATTATTAAATAATTAAACTTTTATACCGTATACGATTAATTACGAGATTAATTTATAAATTTATTATTACAATTAAATAATAAAATAAAATTATTCTAATTTAAGTTTTTGGATTTTATTTGTTTAAAACACAAACAATTTCGATTTTAAAACACAAAAAACATTTCTGTCGAACGCTATAATTTTGAAATTGCATACAACAAAATTGTTGTAAACAAAATAAAAACACCAACAAAATACGTGTACGAAAATGAAGCAATCGTGCAATACGTTTTATCAAAAAATATTTTGGTCGAATTAGCTTAAAGTGGTAACTAGGGATGACATAAAAAAACTTAAGAAAATAACGTGAAAAAAATTAGGAAAATAACGTAAAAAAAATTAAGAATGCGATAAATGGCATTTCATTTATTTGTACCGATCAAATCATGTAGTGATAATTAAAAAATTCTGCAACGAAAAATATATTAAATTATTTGAGTTTAATAATCATTTACAAATTTGAATATATTTTCCGTTGCAGAAATTTTTATTTATGTAGACACAGTTTAACATTTAATCAAATAAATAAAATAAATAAAATTCAGATATATGTATTTTTTATTTTTTAATGAAATTAGTGTCTAAATGTTTGTTGGAAAAAATTGATTATATGGATAGTATCATTACACTTTGAAACACATTTTCATTCATTACACTGTGAAACATTTTGTGTTGAGAATTTTTATTTTTATTAAAGGAAGATTATTTTATATATTTATTTAAGGAATAGGCATCAATATATAATATGTTAACAATTCAATTGAATTGATTTAAGAAAATTATTTCATCAAAATATACAACAACAATAATGTCAACCTGTCACAATAAAGCATACGAATAGACATGTAGACATACGACAAAAACGTACGTCTAATATTAAACTAAATTATTTCTTGTGGCGACAAGAAATAATTTAGTTTAATATTAGAGGTACATTTTTTCTAGCAACTGACAAAAATTATACATATCGATTTTTTTTATCATTAAAATTTGCGCTTAGTTCCTATACTGGTTAGTTTCACTTTTATACATATGTACATATAGTATATTAATAATAAAATTGAAAAAATTAATTATGTATTTATATTTTGTGGATATAAAATAAAACATTTTGTTGTTTAAAAGAATACTCCGGAAAACATTTTCCGGAGCATTCTTTCCGGTATTGAATTGGCTGTTTTCCTCTAGAAAACATAAATACGTCTCAGCAGCTTGACCGTAGTTGTTCGGGAGGAACGTATTTGACGTAGATGGAAAATCTAATTATCAAATTATTTATCTATGTAGTTATGAAATTACTTACTTTATAAAATGATATCCAATTCACATTAATCTTTTAAAAAACAAAAATACCAAACTGTCTCCAATTTTTTTGAATTATATTTGGAGAGTATTTAAGAGAAATTATCCCTAAAATTTGCACCTTAGAATTAAAACAATGGCGAAAATAAAACAAATATTTGCTACCAAAACGAACTATGTGTATTCACCGTAGAATCTGGCCTACTAGTATACATTTATTATTATAAAGATCGTTAAAAAAATATATTTCATATTAGTGTACTTGCAAAAAATAACTCTGTTTTAATTGCATTCTACGGTGCCCATAACAACGGAGAATGCAATTGAAGACGCCTTCACGAAATTGTTGGGGACAATTGGCCCGCGGACCAACATAACAAAGTTAAATTTGTTTTATCTTTTGAAATTGTACTAGTGTCATACCAACGAAACAAAAAAAAATTATTTATTTTTTAGCTCTATTTGTGGCTTATTTTTTGAAGTTAATAAATATAATTAAAAATAATACCAATATTTTTAACTTACATGAACATACACAGATAATAGATACTATATATTATGATGACAGCTACAAACAAAAATATTTATAGCTACTTTATGTTTCCATAAAGAGCTAAAACATCAATTCACCCACAAAAAGAGCTAAAATATAATTTTTTTTTCGTTTTGTCGGTATAAAGGCAATGCCACATGCAGTTGTCTTTCCGACCGCTTCGGTATAAAATATGGTAAGACACCCCACATGAGCAAATCAATAATCCGACCGATGTTTACAACAACAATTTTTTTTTTTTATGTTTAATTATTTTTGTCATGCGTTTTTGATATTTAGTTTATATAATTTATCAAATTATTACTAATTATTACAGATTGACAGCTGCGTTTGTAAACAAAATAAAATTATCACCGAAGTGAGGTTATACTCACAACGAAAATAAATATCGGTGGTATTTGATGCGTTCGGAACCGACAAAATTTGTATTGGGAAGCGTTCGCCGGAACCGACAAAATTTATGCCATTTACGTAAAAAATCGGTTGTCGGACCGACAGAATAGAAACACTATTATTATTTAATTAAAATTGTTATATTATTATAAATTTATGATTTTAATTACTAATTGTTATTTCATATATTTTCTCAATAGTTTAAGCCAAAAATATGCCATCATTTAATGATAAATGAAAAAAATCGATCCCAGGCTTTCACCGATATTTTTGTCATGTGGCAACGCCTTAATACTAGTACAATTTCAACTTTTTTTAAAAATTTAACTTTGTTAAGATGGCCCGCGGGCCAAATGTTCCGCAGACAATTTCGTGCAGGCACCTTGATAGCAATAATCTCACAAATATATAGTATCGTCAGTTACAATTGTTCGTCGTCACCGTTAATTTTTTAAAATTCGAGTTTTGTTTAAAAGACATTTATAAGTGTACTGCTGAACAAAAAATGCGGAAGTATCATTATCACTTAATATTATTAAATCTACCCGCTGTATAACAATGTTATATTTTATGTAGAAATGAAAAATTATTAAATAATACAGCTTATTAAAATCATTTTTTTTATACACTCCTCCTTATAACGAACAAATACATTTTTACCTCATTTAACAAACCTCTATAAAAAATACTTGCTATAACGAAAATGTCCCAAGCTTTTCGTTATAACCAGGTTTTACTGTGATTAGGTTCTTACAAATCACTATACATACTCTCAATCTCAAACTCAATCTTTATTCAAAGTAAATAAACAATGTTATAAAGTAACAATCGATTCTTATCTCAACGGAGGACGACCGTGACTTCTCTAAGATAATCTTACAAAATATTGGTTTAATATTTTCTAAACGATCATATACATACGAGTATGCATGTATGATATTTTCTGTAAACCAAACGGTAGATGCCAAATTAATAAGAAATTAAAACGATATTATTTCTCCGAGAATACAAATTTTAGCTGCGGTATCAGTGCCATTATCAACCAACCAGATAAAATAGACATTTTGTTATGAAGGAGAAAGGGGAAAGCTTTACTTTTTATTAACAGCGCCGTATTGTCAAAACAATTTAAAAAAAAATGTGTGTGTATATATGTATGTATATATTTTAAAGATTTATTAAACAATTTCAAGAGAAAGAAATTAGCACCTTTCTTATATAGGTATTTAGTTGTAGTCTCACTCGTTTTTTTCGCAAACTTCAAATTATTCGGTTTGAAAAGTGATTAGATAATATTAATAAGTTAATAATTTTTTCTATTTATTATATTAACTAGCTAATTATTTTTTTATTATCTTTGAATATAAATCAAATTATAATTAATTCATAACACATACATATTTTTTATCAGCAAAAATAACTAAAAACTAACCTCAAAAATTATGTTCCTTGTACATTCATAATATTTTATTAAATCAACATTTTAAAATTTACTTGTATTGTTAATTCAAATATTTTTTTATTTTCTACAAAATTATTATTATAAACTATAAAAACTAACTGTATATGATTTTATTTTTAGATGTACACTAGTTTTTAACGAATTACAATTGATACTAAATTTTTTTTACTGTAAAATTGAATTTTATTTTTGCTGATTTTTTTTATATTTGGGATTTTATTTATAAGCGAAATATATATGTATCGATGCGTGTAGACATGTGTTCGTGTTGGAATGAAATGTGTATATTATTTATATATACATACATTACATTATATTTTGAGTGTGACTGTGCATTGATATTGTGTTGTTTCTTATGTGTATACGAATAGAATTTGTAAAGGCTGTTCGGTTCGGTGTACGTACGTCGTACAGTCTTATCAAAAATATTGATTAATGTTTTTTACGGTAGTCATGTAGGGGTATGTACGTGCGAGTAATTTACCGGTATATTTATACATTTTATTATTAGCTTGTACAACTGCAATATGGAATTTAGGTTACATTGTTTATTAATAAGTTTTCTTGAAACAGTTACAAATACAATAGCATTGCAAAAATCATCATACAATAATAATAAACAGACCAAAAGTTTGATTTTCTTAAAACATTATTCAGATTTATCATTATGATACCTGCCGCTAGATGTCAAGTAATTTCTACGATTGCAGTGACATCTATTTAAGCATAGAAATCGCACATTGCATATTGTCACGATTGCGGTGGCCAATCCAACTAGCCAATAATAATTGTACTAAAATCTACCCAATAAACATTTTAATCCGAGTTGAGATATTCGGTTGCATGGATGGCAAGATGAATTCTTCCAAAATTCTATTTTCTATTTTTCGGTAAGATAAGCTGGAACTCGCTTACTGCTACCATAGACAATCATACTAGATTTCTCATTTGTACTGTAATAACAGAGGAGTACAACAAGCTTCTTTATTTTCCTATATCATCGTTGTGTTGGTGCATTCTATTATATACACTGTTTAATCTATGGAATATCAACAACACAACGATGTTATTGAAAATATTTTTTCTCGCTCCTACGCAGTGCAAATAGAAATATGAGAAGTCTATATACTGTTTTGTCTACGAGTATGCTACTACTCTTACTTACTGGCTAAGCTGGAACTCGCTTCTAGGGAAAAATGTGTTATATTTTTATAGTAATAATTTGGTTATTGTTCAAATTTAGTGTAGATAAATTAGATTAATTTAAAGTTTAATTATAAGGTTAAAAGACGTTAATTCATAAGGTTCAAAAATGTCTAAATAAAAAAATTATATGAAATTTTAGTTAGGTAAAATTAGTGCAAATATAAAACTGATTAATGCCCGGTTCACGAAAAAATTGGTTAACTGGCTGTTAAGCTTACCAAGTTACGAGACACGAGCTTATCTGACTCTACGGACAACATGCACAACAATATCATGTCATTGACCTCACGCAAAGAGCATGAAGAAAAACCACAATCAGCATTTGCATAAAACAACGAGATATGCAAACGATATCAATCGCACCTACACACGTAGCTTATTTGACTCTTTAGGAACCATGCATAACAATATCATGCCATTGACCTCACGTAAAGAGCATGAAGAAAAACCCCAATCAGCATTTGCATAAAACGAGAAATGCAAACGATATCAATCGCACCCAAGCTGCTACACATTTTACTGCATTTTTATGTACACTATGTAAAACATAAAAATGAAATCAACCACCAGATGCATGTTTCCCACGACACTAACAAATCAATATAATTTTAATTACTATATAAGAACTAACACAACATCAAGATTCACTTTTGTATACTAAATGTAATCTAATGCAGTTATTCTGCTAAAATATATTATAAAAATAAATAAAATACGTATGACGTGTAAGTCATACGTTTAAAAGTCTTCTAGTTTCATAATTAGCGCAGTTGGTAGGATCCTGGTAAAAGGATATTTCAATATCAATACCTACAATCCTTGTGAAAAAAAATAAAAAATAATAATAAAAGTGAAAATAAATAACAAGTGAAATAAATAATAATTTTTTTTACCACAATAAAAGGAAATAAAATAGAATAAAGTGCATATTAGTTAGTGAGAATTATAAAGAAGATACGACAGTATATCGTAATCAACAATATAATTCGGTTCAACGGTTTATTGAACTATAGTGCTAACCTATTTGTAATAAAGTCGACAGTATATCGAACATACACACAGCTAATTTGTAACTTAAAATAAATATACCACCACCTGGGGTTAAATAAATATTTTTTTTTTTTTTTTTTTTTTTTTTTTTAAATAACAGTATATTTTCTATTTAAATAATAAAATTTTTTATATGCAATAAATAAAAATACAGAAAATAACTATTTTAGTGTACTCCTTATTTATACAAATGTCATGGAGCCACGATTCATTATACCTACTTATCACAAAATAATCTTAAAGGTAGTTACATAATTAAAAAATTAAAAAATTAAATAATTAAATTTTAAAAATTAAAATTAAAACTAATATATGTACATACGAGCATAGTTTAAAATATAACAAATAAAAAAAAAAATAACAAATTTTTATTTTGCAAAACGATTCATTTGCGTAATAAATAGCGACACATCATACAATACAGTTTTATACATACACGATAAATTAGATTAATGTTTCAAATAAAATTTCAATGTTGCTAATTGTAAATAACCAATCTTTTAATAATCTACTAAATTTAGTAATTGTATTTGCGTTCACAATGTCGGTCGGTACTTGGCTATATAATTTCGGAGCAGTGTATGAGAAAAATTTCTTAAAATGTTCTTTATACGGTTGCGGAGTTTTAATTCTGTTTTTGTTCCGGAACATATACGGCTCAGAAATATGAAAATTAATTAGACGATGCCCGCTCATCACATAGTACATTTTTAGAACTTTGAAAACGTACAGGTAGCGTAGAGGTAAGATTTTTAAATGCACGAACAAAGGCAAAGATGGCGTGGTCCTTGGTAAGTAATTCATAATTTTTAAAACTCCTTTTTGGATAGTCATCAACGGTTTGATATTTGACAAGTAAATACCACCCCAGCATGTTATACCATATTGAAGATGCGAATCAAACAATGCATAATAAAGGCATCTTAAAAATTTCGAACTACATATATTTCTCAAGTAAAAAACCGTTCTTAATGTTTGCCTAAGTTTCATTTTTAAGTTGGCAATAATATGAAAATATATAAGGTATATCTGGTATAAAATATACCAGAACAGTGCTAAAAAATTGATCAGAAAAATAGATTATCCCCTCACATCAGTTTGGATTTAGGGAAAAATATTCTACGATAGAACAAGTACATCGAATTACTGATGTAATCGAGAAATCACTAGAAAGCAAACAAATATGCCCAACTATATTCCTTGATGCAGCGCAAGCATTTGACAAAGTATGGCACCAGGGGCTAGAATTCAAACTTCATCGAGATCTTCCGGAGCAATTTTTTCAAATTTTAAAATCATACATATCAGAGAGGCACTTCCGAGTAAAGTATGAGAATGAGTACTCCCAACTAAAAAGAATAACAGCCGGAGTACCACAAGGGAGTGTTCTTGGGCCAATCCTATATCTCCTATATACTAGAGATATACCAATTACAGAAGAAACAATGGCGATTTTTGCCGATGACACGGTAATACTTGCAACAGCAAAGAACATCAATGACTCCACTAGTAAATTACAGAGGGCTACTAACCTGATATGTAATTGGACAAAGCAATGGCGAATTAAATTAAATGAAGCAAAATCAATCCAAGTGAACTTTACAAATCAAAAAGTTAACCATATACCAATAATGATAAACTCAATAGTAGTACCCCATGCAAACACTGCCAAATATCTTGGTATGACTTTAGATGCTAAGCTTAGATGGAAGCAACACATAAAAAAGAAGAGAGAAGAACTAAACATAAAATTTAGAAAAATGCATTGGCTCCTAGGGAGACAATCTGAACTAGCGATCCATAACAAACTGCTGTTATACAAACAAATTCTGAAGGCTGTATGGACATATGGTAGCCAACTCTGGGGATGTGCCAAGAAGACAAATATCAAAATCATACAAACAGTTCAAAATAAAATCCTACGATGTATTGTTAATGCACCGTGGTACATTCGAAACGACAACCTCCATCGAGATCTCAAGATTGAGCTTGTCGCGGATGAAATTAAGCATCATGCAATAAAACACCTACAACGTCTGCACCAGCATCAAAATCTGGACATACGCTGTATGCTGACTACATCTCCAACAAGAAGACTGCAAAGAACCAAACCACTGGACTTATCGCGGGGTCAGTAGACTTACTGTGGCGAAAAATCTGAGGGAGGAGTTACACTAATTGGGGATAATCACTTGATTACGCCGACTATTCAAAATACTGTATTATGCAATGTAAATTACTAAATGGGTACAAGACTCAGTCGTAATATAAATAAACAAAAAAAAAAAAATAAAAATAGATAAATTAAAGTGAAGTAAACAATAGTTTTCATATATACATATATTTATATACAATAAATAAATAAAGTTATAATGGCTGAAGAAATGGAAAAAAGATTAATAACAACTTCCACAATAACTCGTATGATTAAAGATGTACCCCCATACGACGGAAATCCCGCCGGCTACATTCTTTCATAGAACAAATGAACGAATTCGTTCAAATGTCTATGCCGGAAGCTACTGTATACGCCGAAACAATAACAAAGGCGATACGAAATCGCATCATCGACAAAGTCTCAGATGCGTTAAACCTTTACGGTACATCAAATAATTGGCCTAACTTAAAACGAGATTTAACCGGTCACTTTGCCGATAAAAGAGATGAGAGTACCAGGATACAGGAACTCCATAGCACATCGCAAGAAGGAGTAAAGCTGAAGATTACTTCGCTAAAATCTCTAGCCTACTCAGTTCTTTAAAAAATTTGGCGCATATAAATGAACCTCTTCCTTGCTTACAAAAACACCAATGGTATGATAAAATGGCCCTCAACGTATTTATAAATAAATTGAGAGAACTAATGGGATCGCACGTTAGATCTATGCGACCAGAAACACTCCCAGATACAAGAAGCATATGCATCAAAGAACAATCCCTAGCTGGATTAAGATACCAACAAGGTACATACTCCACGAATAAACCCCCAATTCCTGGACGGAATTATAATTTCAGTTCAACCCCCAAATAGGATACCCACATATTATTCTCAACAAAACAGATTGCAAGGAGCACCAGTTCAATTCAACAATAATGCTCCCAGACAACAAGCATTTAATAGACCAATGAATCGATACTATAACCATAAACCATTCGCTCCACCTAAACAAATATTAGATAAACCAACACCGATGAACACTACGTCCATTATTAACAAATACCGACAACCTACGTACGGACAAATACCAGCCAACACAGGTTTGGGCAACCAAGGGTACACGTGGAAGAATTATATCACAATGAACAATATGCGATAACGTATATAATCAACAGGATGAGTTTCCCATCTTCCAATTCCACGCGTATTTTGATGGCTTAATCGGAATCGATCTGATGAACAAATTAAAAATTGATCTAAGTCTAACAAAATCTCTATTGATAACACCTACAACAGAAATACAAATACAATACAAGTTTAACAAGTAACTTTATGTCTAAACAAAACACATCCACCCAGAAGTAAAACCATGTTACAAATACCCGTCGCCATTAAAAATGGATATCAGCCATTCCACGCGAAATCAGACACCAATCCGGGGGCCAATTTTTTTGAAATTCGGGGAGATGGTAGATATAGTGAAAAAAAAAATAATTTGAGTAAAATCTCGGTGGGGTCAAAATACGCGGAGTTCCGTTATAATTTGTTTTTGTCGGAAACTCAAATGTTCATATCTTTAAATTCGTGTATCTTAAGTATTCCTTGTCCGATTTTCACGTGTAATAGCTCGTTGGAAAGACAACTGTACATACTTTCAAGTAACCGGTTTAAAGTTTGGTGTTAACGTACAATATATCGTTTAAATTTCAGTTTTAAATAGTATTTTGCTGAAAAATCGAAATGCTCACCTTTTTTTATATTTTTTTATCGTAAAGCACTTGACAATACCTTTCAAATAGGCCATCATTCACGATGGAGATTCAACGCGTTCGAGTTTTATAGAACAAAACGTCATAACAAGTTACGGTGGAATTTAACATTTCAGTACAATTATTAATTCAAACTACGAAATTCATGTTTTGGTTCTTACTTTTACAGTTTTATTCAATAAAGTTAATTTATTTTAATTTAAAATTATCAGAATTGGAAAATCGACGCGCTGTGATGTCGTTGTTAACATTGGGAACAAAGCAATGATAATGAGTTCGTCTGATGGCTTTTACTGAATCACATTTTTTTGCTAGTGATCGTGCCACCCTTCTCATTTGTACAAAATCTAAAAGTAATGTTTGATTCATTTTTTGTAGCCCAATCGAAAAGTTGTTGTGCTGTCGTTTTTTGATCAGCGTATGGTCACTGAAGTTACGGTGGAATTTAACATTTCAGTACAATTATTAATTCAAACTACGAAATTCATGTTTTGGTTCTTACTTTTACAGTTTTATTCAATAAAGTTAATTTATTTTAATTTAAAATTATCAGAATTGGAAAATCGACGCGCTGTGATGTCGTTGTTAACATTGGGAACAAAGCAATGATAATGAGTTCGTCTGATGGCTTTTACTGAATCACATTTTTTTGCTAGTGATCGTGCCACCCTTCTCATTTGTACAAAATCTAAAATTAATGTTTGATTCATTTTTTGTAGCCCAATCGAAAAGTTGTTGTGCTGTCGTTTTTTGATCAGCGTATGGTCACTGAAGGCTGGCTTTCGTGGCATTTCGTTTCGATTTTTAACTTCCTCTGATATAGAAATGATTAAAAATGTAAAAAAATATGTAATTATACTATAAAGGTACGGTGAATTATTGTATCCTAAAAGTTAATTAATAAATATTTTATTAATAAAATAGCGGAAGGACGCCACTTTATGTATATACAAACTTGATCGAAAAACTCTTAAATGTATTCGGTTGCTAAAACCTTTAAATTACATAAAGTATGGTTCTATAAAAAAAATATTTTTATTGGGCACAACTTCTACAAAAGCTCGATAGAAGGTCAACATTTCAAACAAATTTCTCTGACAGGAAATCTTATGCAAGTTCACAATTATTCAAAAAACAAAATATGCAGTTGCTTAACGTAAAATGTGAATGGCATGTTCACTCTTTTTCACGATTGTAACCAATCGACTCTATATTAGTCCTATAATTACTTTTATTTGCTTATTTTAATTTCTTACCTAAAATTTATTTAAATCCAAAACAATAACTTACATAACACAAACGAAAAATTATTTAATCAAAAGTGCTAAAGAGTGTTGTTAAATAATGTTAAGAAAGCCATCAAAATAATTATGGATAGTGTACCTGGACTACGTTTATTTTGGGCCGAATAAAGGACTGGTATGATGGATGCCTATTCTAAAATAGGTTGAGCGCTGCAGAATTATCTCTAATGAATCCAATTCATGGAATATCTAATTCAGCTACCGGAGTTGGAAGAATTAACCAGACCGAAGTTAGTCTGATGAGTGCCATCCAAGCCATTCCACCAGCTCCTCTGCCTTAAGAGAAACGCCGTATTACAAGATCCCAGTCTAAGGCAGCCTGAAAATTAAATTTAGCAGAACCAACATCGGCGATATCTTATACATCATTACCAAGAACAGAATTCAACATCGGCGTTACCAAAAAATGAAATGCAAATTATACATATACACGACGGAATTGGGGGTGCCTTTAAACAAAATGTCACGAAAGCCTACGCTGATCAAAAAACGACAGCACAACAACTTTTCGATTGGGCTACAAAAAATGAATCAAACATAACTTTTAGATTTTGTCCAAAAGGTACAGAAGGGTGGCACGATCACTAGCAAAACAGTTTGATTCAGTAAAAGCCAACGCATTACCATTGCTTTGTTGCCAATGGTAACAACCACATCACAGCGCATCGATTTTCCAATTCTGATAATTTTTATAATTTTAAATTAAAATAATTTGTAAATAAATTAACTTTATTGAATAAAACTGTATAAGTAAGAACCAAAACATGAATTTCATAGTTTAGAATTAATAATTGTACTGAAATGTTAAATTCCACCGTAACTTGTTATGACGTTTTGTTCTATAAAACTCGAACGCGTTGAGTCTCCATCGTGAAAGATGGCTTATTTGAAAGGTATTGTCAAGTGCTTTACGATAAAAAAATAATAATAAAAGGGTGAGCATTTCGATTTTTCAGCAAAATACTATTTAAAACTGAAATTTAAACGATATATTGTACATTAATACCAAACTTTAAAACGGTTACTTGAAAGTATGTACAATTGTCTTTCCAACGAGGTATTATACGTGAAAATCGGACAAGGAATACTTAAGATACACGAATTTAAAGATGTGAACATTTGAGTTTCCGACAAAAATAAATTATAACGGAACTCCGCGTATTTTGACCCCACCGAGTTTTTACTCAAATTATATATTTTTTTCTCTATATCTACCATCTCCCCGAATTTCAATAAAATTGGACACCTTGCCCCCGTAAATGTCTTTTTTTTGTCTGATTTCGCGTGGAATGGCTGATATATATTGTATATATATCCAACCTACACGGTGACCTAATGGATTACTAATTCCCGAAGGAATTTATCACGGCAGTGATCACCATATTCAATTCATGAATATTTATATATTCAATTCATATTCAATTCATATATTCAATTCATATTCAATTTATATTCAATTCATATTCAATTCATATATTCAATTCATATTCAATTCATATATTCAATTCATATTCTATTCATACTCAATCCTATTCAATTCATATTCAATTCATATTTAATTCATATCCAATTCATATTCAATTCATATTCAAATTCAATTCATTTTCAATTCATATTCAATCAAACGAAACAACATACATACATACTAATTTACTCAGACAAGACGGCAACACATACAAAATGTCAACCTCATTTATAGTAATACGCAATTTAATTTTATTATCCGAGTACCCATTTTTAGTAAAGAAAACTTTGAAATATATAAAATATAAACTATAACATTTAATAAGAAAAACCTAAACCCTAATCCTCCTAAATAACATGTATTATCAACCACATGCCACAAATTGTAAAAGAATTTATAACACGCATTACTGCAAAGAAACAAGAATAAATTCAATACAGCACACATTCGATTCAAAATATGAACAGTAATGATTAATAATAATAACGCAGTTATTCTGCTAAAATATATAAAAATAACTAAAATTCGTATGACTGTAGAGTGCTAGTCGGTCTAAGTGCACCACCTTCGGTTTTCCTCGCTGCCCTTTCTAAATCCGGTAGACCACGCCGTTTTGCTTTGTGATGAGGGTGCGTACGGTTCCTCCCACATCCGATCCCAGGTGCGTTGATCATTATCCCCGACCTTTGCTAAATAATTCTCCAAGGTATCATTGAATCTTTCCTCCATACCATTCGATTGTGGATCCAAGGCGTCGTCCGTGTTTTATTAATATCGTGCGACTGGCAGACCTCCTGAACACGACCGGCTCAAAATTTCTTCCCTGGTCCGTGTGAATCTTCATTGGTACTCCGAAACGACTAGTCCAATTATTGACCATGACATCAGCTATCGTTGTTGCCTCCTGATTACATATCGGGTGCACCTTTGGCCTTTTGCTGAGACAGTCCATTATTACTAGCACATACTTGTTATCGAATGGTTACTTTTTACCGCCGCACATTAATCACATTTCTGGCACTCCACTACAGATTGTCTACACCCTGACTAGTAGAAACGTTGACGTCTTTTGACTACTGTTTTATTAATTTTTGGTAATTCCCACTTGCTCCCCCGTGATACTCCTTCAATATTTCATCAATTCCAGCTTTCGGCATCACTTTTACTAATTGTTGAACTTCGCACCCTCCGAGCTTAACCATCCATTCTCGGTTTGGAGGCGGTCCCATTGCACACAATATGCCTTTATTGTGGGTCTCCTATCAGTACCCCGATTTTGTACATGTCATGAGGTCTCACTTTGTTATGTTAGTGTTGAACCGGAAAGTAATATAGAATATATGTGTACGTGTGTGTATTAGTGTTCTATGTTCGCGTTGATCCGTTAGTCCAAAATCTTCTATATTAACAAGTCCAACTATTTACACTATACACAGATTATTGCCAAAATTTAAACACAGATTATTGCCAAAACCGACTTTTTTCGTCCTTAGTATTGGTGCAATAGACGGCAATGTTGTGTTCCATTTGAAACCTATTTGTGCATAACAAAAAAGTCAAAAAATGAAAAAAATCATCGTCTTTTTGTATGTGTTAGTGTTGGTTGATATATTTTATTCAAATAGATATTCATATTATTATACAACGTTGTAGTTTGTCATATTCAAAATCTTCTATATTATACAAGTCTGATTAATCCAAAATTTAAAGAGACAAACTGCCAATTTTTCATTGTATTACTTGTGTACATATACATCGCACAATAAAAATTTAAAATGAAACGACTAATACCAATGTATTATATTTTATTTTTTCCACAAAGGAATATAAAAAAAAATAAAAAAATACATTAGAAACAACAACAATCTGTATATATGTAAATATCTTTTTTCACCAACACAACCTTAAAGAGGCAAAATCAAAGTAGTATATGTCAGTAAAAAAATCAGTCAGACTTGTTAGAATAGAAGATTTTGCATGTACGTACGTACACAGCTAACACTAATATAAAAAAGTCGGTTTGTCTCTTTAAATTTTGTATAGTTGGACTTGTATAATATAGAAGATTTTGGTTAGTCAATAATTCTATAAAATGCATAGATAAATATATATAATTTAACTCTTCTTTCTCATTGAATCACAAGCACCACATTCGATGTGTTTTGTTTACATTACTAATTTTTCATTACTAATTTTTTTATTTTTGTTTTTCAGTATTCATTGCCTTTTTTAAGTGTTTGGCGGATAAATCATTGGGAATAAGTTTTATGATTATAAATGAATTAAAATAATTTAATTAAATAAAATTTATGTGTGTAAATATTAGTATGTTTAATTAAAATTGTAATAAAATCTAAGTCTGATAAATGCTAAATATCCTTAAACCTAAAAAAAATATGAAAAACTAAAATTTACAATCCTAAAACAAAAATAATTCGAAAAAATAAACTTTTAATGACGAAGTACACTATTCTCTTCTTCCTAGTATTGTTATTGAACTAACTACAAAAGAAAAAAAATCAAGAATAAAGTTAAAATTAACCGACATGTACTAACACTACTAACGAGTAGCAAAACCATTTGTTTCATTCCCAAACATTTCGAACCGAGTGAGATACTGAATAAAACCATATAAAAAATTCTATGAGAAATACCAAAAATACTAAGAAACTTATATACATACAACTCTCAGTTAAAACAACTTTACAAATATATTGAATTCAATGTTTCCATTGCATATTTAGATACGTCCACAATCCAAGTAAGCTTCGTATCTCCCGTAAATTTTTGGTTTTGGTCAGTCCTATACCGCGAATATCTTGTTCTCATCGGCGTAGAGTCCACTGGTCGTTACCTTGTGCCCCAGCAATTTTGCCTCCGTTCTAAATAGAGAGCACACCCGCGGATTTAATTTTAAACCGGCGGACTGTAATCGCCTCCATCAATTTGAAAAATTTCTTAAGTGCTTGTCGAAATCCTTTCACATCATTATTATTATTATAACAATTATTAAAGACCATAACCTGCCTCTTACTATGTGAACAATCAGGTTCCACCAGTTCCGATACTGAGCTTGGTCTATATATACTGTCTGAGTCAATGAAGAAACCAGGTCGCTCTCTACAGTGGGGAGTCATCGTCGCCTGTCACGACCTCTGCGCCTAACATATGGTGGCTCTCCTTTCAGAGATCGCAGCACAATTTGTTCCGCATGCAGAAAGTGACCAAACCAGCGTACTCGTTGCGTGATCTTACTTCAGGTACACTATCGGGGACCTTCTTCAGATCTCTGATCTCGATATTTCACAGACCTCGATATGTACCATCTACTTCGTGCTTTGGGCCGTAAATCACACTCATGATTCTTCTTCTGTAAGGAGCCATCTTTTGTAGTGACCACTACTAAAATCTGGTGTGCCATGGTTCTATAAGCAGATATAATGTATTTTGGTTTGGATTCATTGATCTGGAGTCAAACAGAAGTTGAAAACTTACAAGCGGGTCAAGTATTTCCTTCACTCCGTTGCTATTCAGTTCAATCACGTATATGTCATCTGCATATGAAAGCACCTGATTAGATTGGCAATATAAGATGTTGCGCTCAGGTGTTTCAGTTTTACGAATGATGACTGTGTTACACAATCGTACTAATTTTGTTGGCATCCCTAGTTATTTCAAAGCAGGCCATAAACTCTCTCGATTGATCGAGTCATAGAGCCTGCCTAAAATCCAGGAGGATCTGATGTACGGGAAAGGATGTCTCATAATATTTAGATGAAATCATCCGCATGCGAAAAGACTTGATCAGTGATCCATTTGGATGAAATCCTTTTTAATTGTCGCCAACCAAGCTAGGGTGTGATTCTATCCAATATAATGTAGAACTTGTATGATTGTTGCTATACCGCGATATATATATATATATATGTATATATATATATATATATATATATATATATATATATATATATATATATATATATATATATATATATATATATATATATATATATATATATATATATATATATATATATATATATATATATATATATATATATATATATATATATATATATATATATATATATAATATATATATAAATATACAACCTGTTTAAGACACTCAATTTTGTCAATGACCTGTTTTTAAAAATATTGTCTAATGTCTATAATTGAATTACTTAATTGCGTTGTCTTTTCGGGCACATCTAAGAAGCCTAATAAAAAATCGATAGTTTTATATTATATCGATAATCAATCGATGTTTAACGCTCTACTTTACTGAATTTACTAAAACCTGGGTATCGTACAAATCATATTTTGGCCCCACAAACTTGGGTATTGATTTAATTTTTTTTCACGTTTTTTGTTTAAATTCGCTATAGTTTGTTCGTAATTACGTCTCAAAGTTGATGAATTTTTGACAAAATGTATTTATTCACAAACCAAATTTATCAATATTTTTCCACTAATCTGTAAAAGTTATATATGGGTGTATCTGGATTCAGTACATGGGTTTGTATATTTGGGTTCAGTATATATGGATTCGTTCGGGAAGATATTATCTAGCGATTAATATCAGAGCTACCTATATATACAGAGCCGTAAGGATCAGCCTTGTTTTTTGTCGAGCTTTTTCTAGAGGAACTACTTTTTGCATTATCCCATAAGAATCAATGTAAAAATGACCATTTTCGAATTATTTTTTATCAATGAAAAATTAAATCTTTCATTTCGATAAGCACTTTATGTAATATATTCTACATTGAAAAAGCACATATCTGAAAGTCAGAATCTTAAATTTTATATTAATTTAATAAACATTAAATCAAAATTAAATATGAATGTATCATATTTATATAAACATGAATATATTGTAGTGTAGGTAAAATAAATAAATAACACATATATTATCATCCATTAGATCGATGTTTATGGCTTTTTTTTTTCAAGTATTAAATCTCACACTTTTTCGTTTTTTAATTTCGCTTTTTCTATTGCGATCGCAGCATGCTCGAATAAAGCATTATTTTATTTCCTTGTATTGACGATTGTAAAAGTAGGCTAAGCTCCTCTCGCGTAAAAAATGATTATTAAAAAGAACGATCCATTTAAAATTTGAGTTGTTGTTTTTGTATTCGAAATTAGGTGGCTGTGTGTTTTTAAACGTCATTGGATAATATAGTTTTATTTTAAACGTCAAGTTTTATTTTTATTTTAAACGTCAATGGATAGATAGTTTTATTTTAGAAAAATTCCGTTACTTTGTAGCGAAATCGGGATAAAGGGATAGAGTATAAAATTATTCTAGTAGGATGAGATTGCAATAGAAAAAATTCAAAATTGAATACATGAAATAGCGTAAAATTTAAAACGAGAACATAAACATCGATCGAAAGAAAAAAATTGCGATATTGACAACTTCATGTCACCCATAGGGAGTTTCAATAACAACTGCACAAATTTTTTTTTTTTTTTTTGACAATCTTATTCTTTTATTTATTCACATAAAATTTTACAATGTACCTAGTCTATAGACTAACAACATTTATTTTTTAACCTAAATTGCTATATTGTGTTTAATTAAGGTATCCCTATTGGTTTTCCTTATGTTCTATTTACTGGTGTTACTGCCTTACGCTGACTATAGTGCTAACTGCTAACTCAAAAGGTTTTACTCTTTTCAGTCTTCTCACTGCTTCCCTGTGGTCGAGTAGTTGGTTGGCCTCAACGTTCGGGTGATTCTGGAGCCTCACTTCATGCTTCCGTGCAGCATTGTTAGCTTCTCTGGTGACAGTTACCACTCTAAGGACCCTGTGGAGGTCGCTATTACGTATGTACCAGGGGGCATTTACAATATCCCTTAGCACTCTGTTTTGGAATCTTTGAACGATATCCATGTTGCTTGGTTTAGTACAACCCCACAGCTGAATTCCATACATCCAATGGGCTTTAATATCTGCTTATATAGCATCAATTTATTGTTTATTGATAGATTGGAGTTCCTTCCCATCAGCCAATACATCTTTCTATATTTGAGTCTGAGTTCTTCACTTTTTTTCTTGACATGGACCTTCCATCTAAGTTTGGTATCTAGATTCATCCCTAGATATTTTGCTGAGTTAGCATGTGGGACATTATTTAATACCACAGGCAAATGATTTATTTTTATGTTGGTGTAGTCAACACGTATGGATTTTGTTTCATTTAACCTGACACGCCATTGCTTCGTCCATCGATAAATTTAGTTCATCGCACTTTGAAGCTTATTGGTAGCTTCTTCTCTGGTATCATCTACTACCAAAATAGCAGTATCGTCTGCAAATGTGCCAATTGTGGTATTCTGAGATAATGGAATATCGCTTGTGAATAATAAATATAGAATGGGTTCTAAGACACTTCCTTGTGGTACTCCAGCTTTGATCTTTTTAATTTCTGAGTATGATTGTTCCTGTTTAACACGAAAGTGTCGTTCTGTAATGTAGGATTTTAATATTTGGCAGAATTGTGAAGGTAGAATGTTCTGGAGTTTGTGCAGAAGACCTTCGTGCCAAACTTTGTCAAACGCCTGGGCCACGTCAAGGAAGACTGCTGAGCAGATTTTCTTTTCTTCGAGTGATCTTTCTATGATATCTGTTATTCTATGAATTTGATCGATTGTAGAGTGTCTATCTCGAAATCCAAATTGATGTGTGGGGATTAATTCCTGCCTTTCAATTATTGGTTTCAATCTTTTTAAGAGAAGTCTTTCAAATAGTTTTGACATAATAGGCAGTAACGAAATCGGCCTATGGGATGATATTTCCAATGGTGGTTTTCCAGGCTTAGGTATCATAATCATTAATCACCTCCGTGAACTTCCATACATTTGGTACATATTTAATCCTGAAAGCTGCATTGATAGAGTTGTTAATTTTTTAATGCCCTTCTTCGATAGCTGTTTTAAGATTTTTCCTGTTATCAGGTCATAGCCTGGCGCTTTGCTCGGATTTACATTTTTTTAAATTTCATTAGTCAATTCCGCAGGGGTGGTCAGAGCGATTTCTTGATCAATAGTTTCTTCTACTTCTTGGAATTCTTCTCTCTCTTGTACCTCATGAAAAATACTTACTAGATGGTCAGCGATAGCTTTTGCCTTTTCTTCATTGCTTCTGGCCCAATTCCCATTGCTTGTTTTTATGGGTGGTATTTGAGTTATTGGTCTTTTCATTCGTTTGGTTGTCTTCCACAAAGAATAGTCAGTATCCTTTTCATATGTTACTGACTGTAGATATGAGTTTATTGTATCATTTTTAATGTACTGGATTTCCCTCCTGAGTCGCTGTGTCAGGTTATTCAGTTTGTTTTTATCTGTAGGCATCCTGGTGTATTGCCATTTCTTCCTGGCTCTCCTTTTTTCTTCGACAAGTTCCCTGATTTCTTTTGGATAATTTGTACCTATTGTTCTTTTTTTGAACTCCGGCGTATTATTCCATGCTGACTGTTGTACGTCATTTATGAATTTTACGATTTCTTCATCTAGTTGTTCTTCTGTTTTTAACGGTACATTAAGTTTTATTCTACTATTCAGCTCTTCTTTGAATCCCTCCCAGTCTGTATATTTATTTGTCAGAGTCGGGTTGCATTCTTTTGAGATTATTTTTTCACTGGGAGTAAGTAGTATTGAAGAGTGAATCATACCCCTCTTCGATTTTAACATAAGTTGCTGGAAGTTTTCTAGTTATAAAGAAATCTAGTAGATCAGGTATTTTGTTATTATCTGTTGGCCAGTATGACTGATTTTTAGTTTTAATGCTGACGGTAGTTGCTTGTTTTTATGCACAAATGCGTAGCAAAACTTTACCAAAATAAAATAGAATCGTGCCAGAAGAACTGTGATAGTCATGGTGTTCCATTTATAATCTAAAATCCAAAGTTTACGTTCAAATTGAAATGAAATTAATTTGTGATTTGTTCAAACAAAATCATGCAGCTTTTATTGAAATACCCTTTATGTATTTTATTTTATTCACAAAAATATAATTCAAAAGGAAACACAACCACATTTTTACTGTTTTCTCTTTTCGTCTTGCAGTTTAGGTTTATTGCGTTGGTGTTTGTGTGTATTTAACTATTTATATCAATTTAATGGAGAAATGTTTTTTTTTCTATAAATTTTATTAATAAATATCACAAAAATTAAACAACTTCTTTGATCAGGTTTTAAATCAATTATAAATTGATAATTGTAGATTCTATTTCAATGTTAAAATACTTAATCCATCGGCATTTTCATTGTAAATATCGCGCAAAAAAAAATTTAATTTTTCATATGTTTTGTATGGAAAAAATGTTTTTTTCGTCAATTCTAGTTCCTCTAGAAAAAGCTCAATTTTTCACCTTAGGGCTCTGTATATATAGGTGGCTCTGTTAATACACGTTTTTTCGCTATGCTTCACGATCGCTATGTGGTCATAGATCAGAACTTTTTAAATAACTTGTCCAAATCATGCAAACAACTTTCAAATTTTTAATTATAAAAACAAAAACTACTTATAATACATATTTAGACACACAGTTGTTATACATGTTGCAATCATTTTTTATTCAACTTGAGTTGAGATATTTATGAATGGATATTCGATAAGAAAATAAAGCGGAAAAATTATTCAGAAAAATAAAAATATAAAAATAAAATTTCGCGTCCAACATTTTATATTTATAAACCAAATTGTACAAAATTTATATGTAATGGGCAAGTGAGTTTAAATATATTTTCGTTTTTCTCTGATAAAAATAACTGATGGCGCCTGCAAGTTTATTCTGATGATTTTTCTATGCTATGATGATTTAAGTAAATATAATAATAACTCTAATAAAAAAATTATATTAAATATTAATTCCGATTACATGTCTAAATTATACACATTAAAACAAATGAAAAGTATATATTATTCTCGAAACTCGAGTTACACTGGCGCGTAGTTAAACGCTGATTTAATAAATGATTGTTTAATAATCGTATAAATAAAAATGGTATCTGATTATAATATACACAGTACACACGTTACACAATAAAAAAGTAATCCATACAAATTACAAACATTCAAAATAATTTATATGATATAAAAATTGGTAAGGAAATATAACCTTAAAATATCATGCATAAATTGTACGTGTACAAATGCAATTTACTTTACAAATAAAATTCACTATGTACACAAGTATTTATTTTATACTTACATCTATCTGCATATTGTCTTTTAGATATTTTATTATATTTTGTAATGTAATTTTAGTTTGTAGTTAATATTTATAATATGATATTACGAATGTTTGTACATACGTATATATAATCAAAAACTAAAATGAAAAGCAACCTCGCGAGTAGTCTAAAAGGAAAAACATGGTGTTTAATAGCAGAACTAATGAACAATTAGAAAAGTTGGCGATTTAGACGAAATTTTTGGTATCAGGCACACAGCATTAATAATATTTAATTTTTAGATAATTTTGAGATGTAAAACTAACCGAATTAATAGTAATATTAAATTTTTTAAAATAATTATTGGTTATGTTTTTGTGTGCTGTCAAAATTTCTCCTTAAAATTTTAGTATAAAAAAAATTTAAAAAAAAAAGTTGTCTTTGTCTATTACATAGCTTTCCTGACTTTTTTCTCTTTTCCTCTTTTTTTACTATCAGTCAATTTTTATAGTGGAATAGTACCTTAAGGCAATATAACCCTTTGTAATTTTACATCGGCCTCGCTCGGACCGTTGCTTCAAATATAAAGGGCCAGCGTAATCCACGCCGCTGTATAAAAATGGGCGTCCTGAATTTACTCTGACCTTTGGCAAGTTACCCATTAGTTCCTCGTTGCTTAATTTTGTATTTTTGAAGCAAATTAGACATTTCGCTACGTAATGTCTTGTCATATTTCTGCAACCGATAATCCAAAATTTTTGGCGCAGTAGGCTGGTTAATAATACTGGACCCGGGTGAAGATTTTGTTTATGACACTCATCAATGATGAATTTGCTCAATAAGTGATCCTTTGGGAGTTAGGTTAGGTTAGAGGTTAGGTGGCCGCTTTTTACAGCACACTTAGATCGGCGACGGTCCGTTGTGATACCACATTTCCATCACACACACACACACACATTCATTTAACTTATTCACCCTCATTCACACAAGTACAGTGTACCACCTGCGCAATGCATAGCTCCAAGTCACCCCGTATAGTGTCATGGAAGGTGGGTCTGCCCATGAGTTCTAAATTCCAACGGCTTAGATGCTCAGTTAAATTAATCATCTCCCCGTAATCGGCATTAGATGAAAAATCCCTTTTCGCATCCACTTTGTTGGGCTTCGAACCCGGTACCTCCCGATCCAAACGTCGCAGCTTTAACCACTGCGCTATTTGCTCGGTCCTTTGGGAGTATAATGGGATGTTTCGTATCGAAAGAACATGAACAATTCTCTATTCTCCCTCGAACGCTTAGTATCCCGATATTGTCTATAGACGGTGTTAGCGGTAAAAGTTGACTACGTTTTGTTAAGTCTTTATTATAAATAATTTATTGTATTTCGCTTAAAAACGTTTGTGCTTTAGCCCATTTGATGCAAATAATTTCGGATTGGTTGATTTCATGTATGGTTGGTGAAGGTATATCCGTTTGATTGGTTTTGGTCTTGAATCTGCGTCAGCTACTTTCATCTTACAATTGGTTATAAATCGACAGACATAAGGTATTATTTTATAAATTGGTTTAATCGATGAGAACCTGTTGAACAACGACGAGACTAAGTCTTTATTGGATATTTCACTGTGGAGAATTTTATAACTGGTGCTCTCTTCTAAGTCAGATTTGTTACATTCACTGAGGGAATTTTCCAATGAATTGATAAAATAATTTTGTGGTTTTGATAACCAATTTTGTGGTTTTTAGAACCATTCCACCATAAATGATTTTGTGTTAATTTAGCGGAATTTAAGCAGCGTGATTCTAAGTCAGCTGGATTTTGCTTGGAGGGAATATGTGACCAATGTTTTCTTGGTATGTGTTCCAAAATTTCTGACGTGCAATTGGCTATGACATTCTTCCAGCTCCTTGGATGATCTGCCAGCCATGCTAGAACAATTGATGAATCGGTATATGCGTGTACTAAAGTGATGTCGATCATAAGAATGCCTAATTTTATGCCTGCTTTCAAGGTAAATATAATGGGAAACAATAAACTTTTACCTCATGTAGCTGGTGCAAAATACGTCGGCGGTTTTCAATTGACATGGTGTAAAGTATGTTGGTAGCTTTGAAGTGCCAAAAGCAACCAGAAGTGAGTAAGTTTACAGAAGTTGATGGGGGAATGGGAGTGCTGCCAACGTAGTTTGCTAGCCACATGTCGGTACAAATACTTCGCATACACTTACCTATCGATTTACCCTGGCAGATTCAGGGTCAAATACATCATCGAACAGGTTCCTTATGGCCAACGCAGGATAGTGACTATACAAGTTTTTGCAAACTTATTTTACAGGCGATTCAGCAAGACAAGTCGACCAGAGTTGTGCACACAACAATTCGGTGAAAAAAAGGTTTTATTATTCAAGACCGCATTAGACCGCATGCCATCTGAAACCAGAAAAATGAGCCGATAAAACGCCTGTAGGACACGCAAGACGTTTTAATGCGCCAACTATTGATGAATTCGCTATTGTCATCGTGGGTGAAAATTTAGAAAACCGAGGCATTGTTTTACATCGGCGGAACGATCAACGGTAACAATATCCTATCTTAATTTGGCAAGGTAAAGATGGGTATCATTTTTCAATCAAGATGATAAATCCAGTTACAGGTAAATAACCAATCTACTTTTACTACCATAATCACACGATAATTTATCTTATTAACAAAAAACATTTTTTACATGCGCCGAAACTAACAAAAAAGTTAATTCCATAAATTATTATTCATAAAGACTGATGGTTTGAGAAAATGAGGACAATCACATCTTCAAATGTCGGTGTCTATGTCACCAATATGCTGTGGATATGTCCGTCTAAGTTGAAAGAGAGCGATTAACATTTATCAGGTTGAACTAGGCAAAACTTCGTTCCGCGGAATACTTTCATCTTCGGGATGCCATCAATGCTGAATGAAATGAATAGAATGTCGGCAGAATGACAATTCTCCCAAACATACGTCACCGATGTTGTTGTTGTCGTTGGTGTAGTACATCCGTGATCGCGTAACTCACGCTCCAAGTACCGATTTCAGAATTCGTCATTTGACGACAACACGCGATTTTACGCCTTTTGGGACCAATGCATCAAGCGCCAAAACCGCTTCCAGGTAGTGATTTAATACCACCACGACCTCCGGCGTCTACAAAACAGCTTATCAAGTCTAATAAACAGCTTATCGACCAAATAAAGCAGTTAAAGCTGCGTATAAAATCCCAACAGAGATAGGATGCCAAAACGATTTTTCATCTCTCGACTACGATACGTGATTAAATTGAAAATATCTATGACTCTCTGTTGGAATGTAGAACTTCTAGGCCAACCCATCTTCCATGATAGTACAGACTAGCATAGAACTATGGATTATGAAGATAGCCAATTAAAAAAGAGTGACCTCTGTGCCCGTGTACAAAAATAGCTACTGTTCAACTATCAAACGATTATAAATCCACTTGCTTGAAAAGTCTCTAATTGTTATATTGTTGATGTTATAGGTGGCTAAAACACAATTTTTTCATGTATCATTTTGTAAATTTCGGTAGCGGATATTTACACAATTTTAAATTTAATTTTAGACGTATTTTATGGCATTTAAATATCGACATCAATTTTGATGTTTGTTCTAGGTAAATTAGAGCCTTAAGATAAAAATTTCAATTTCAATTCTATGCTGAAGTATTACCATCAAGAAATATTTAAATTGCTTTTGCTTCAATAGGTGTTACGAAATTTTTTCCAGGCTAATAAAATTAACATGTTATAAAAATGTCTAGTATGAGTCAACTGTATTAAATCTTAGAATGAGTCAACTGTATAAAAAACATGGGATGAACCAACTGTACTTATTATGTATTTAAAAAAGTCTGAAATGGGGTTTCTACGGTTGTGTTGTAAAATGCAGTGTTTAAATTTCCTGGGAGGTAATCCTGAGGTAATTTCAAGGCGGACATATTTTATATTTTCAAATATGACACACGATTTAAACCATAAAAAATTAACAATTAATAGGATAAATAGAAACTCTTAGGTTTGAAAGGCTGAACTATAATAATTGTTCATTGTTTTTCCCTATTATTCTCCTAGCGGAATGGTATATATATAAGTCCAAGTTCAAATTGCTCTTCAAACATATTTTAATAGTGATACAGTAAATATGGAACAAGAAAGAGCATTAATTGAGTGTAAGCCAGACACTATTCGGCAAATGAAAGATGGTAAATTTAAAAATTCTGAAATTTATTATGTTTATAATAGATACTCGTATTTACCTAATAATTATGTATTTTTAGATCCACAGTTTCTTGTTCAGTACGTCGAAAGATATTTAAAAAATAATTCGGGAGTTACACAACCACGAGCGTCTGCATTAAATATCCCAGACCCTGATTACATGCGAAAGGATTCACAGAGTCTTGCAGATATGTTAATGAAAATTAAAAAAATTAAAAGAGAGCTTCGATGGCTGAAAGTGAAACAAGTACAATTTATTGATAAGAATGAAGGTGAGCTTAACAAATCAATTCTAAAAATATTGAAAAGAATTGAAAATCTTACCGAGAAAATACATATAGCTCCGAATGATAACGAGAAAGAATTAGTTGTAGTTCTATACGAGGAAAGTGAGTGGGTTAGTAAATTGAGAGATTGGAAAAATGAATCGGTGTAAAATAGTATGTTAAAACGATAAGTTAAAAAACTATTTACTGTTAGTATTTATTTATTATCGCTGTATACAAATACGTTAATAGGTAATATACGGACAATATTCAAGTTTCAATGTGTGTTTGTTTAAAAAATTAAGAAGCATAGTTAAATTTAATAGTTGAATTGTTGGCGTTCACCATAACTATTATAATTTAAATCTCGGTACATTTGTAATCCGAGAATGTTCTATCAAAACACGGTTGCTTGATATAGTAACTTGATGGTTTGGTCATAAACCAAACCAGGTCACTTGGTGAACACTACAGATTTTATTTCGCTTTGGTTCATCGGGTAAAGTGATCGACACAAGCTAGAATCTAGGGGAATATATCCTACATATATACAATGTATAAATGAATGTGTTCGAAATTACCAGATGGAATATCGACTTGATCACATCTGGGGATTTTGAATGTTTTTGTGTATTGCATTTTCCGTAATAGGATAAACAACCCATCGGGTTACGATTTGATTTATGCTAGGTCAAAAGTATCGATCTGTGATCAACTTACATATGGCACGTATGCTTGGATGGAAAATGTTTTGCGGCGTGTCGAAGATTATAATTACAAAGATGATAATGTAATTGTTCTGGAATACAACTGGGATTGTTTGCTGTTGAGGTTTCGCTTTAGATTTCTAAACTAAGTAGTTTAAAAGCTCTAGTTTCGTTGTTGAACTATATAGTTGATATTAGGAACCAGAAAATAAATTCTGAAGTTGATGTGAGCATTGCGTTGTAGTCGAATTAATTCGTTATGTTCGTGATCTGGGGCCCTATTTCTGAATATGAATTCGTATAAAAATTGTAGGAATTCATACCATTGGTATTTTTGAATACGAATTCGAATAATTCAAATACGAATTTGTGTCTACTTGATACGCTGTAAAATTTACCTTATTCCGCAATACGAATTCGAACCAATTTTGTTCGATTTAGAACGGATTTTTGTACGTTGATGAATTAGTTGACAACTCCATATAAAAAAATTTTGGAAAGAATTTTTAGTATTTTTTTTTTAATAATTACATAATTTAGTTAATTTAATTAATTGTGTTAAGGAAATAACTATAAATTTAATTAAATATTTTAATTTTTTTTATTGAATTTGCAAACTTTGTCATACATATTGTTACGAATACAAAATATTTAATTTTCTTATTTATACAACTGTGAAACTGCCATTGAATCCCATTGGATTTGCAATAGTGCCGTATCGTACAAAGATGTAGATGTACAAAAAATGTTGTCCAAAATACTTATCGTATTGAATTTACTGTATCGCAATTCGTTATTGAGGCGATTTATTTTTGGAAACGAAAAAATGTTTGTGTTATGATACACAGACAATAAATGAAAACTAAATTATTTTTTCTATTTTCAATGTTTATATTTTTTAAATGTCAAAAATTTGACAATTATTTGGTTTACACTGTCACTTTTCAAGGCTGTTTCACGTAAAAAAATTCCCCTATGCCTACACTTCAAAAATTAAAATGCTTGGTACGATCGTATTCAGAAATAACAATTCATATTCGTATCGTATATCATTTTCATATAGAATGAAGATGCGTATCGTATACAGAAATAGGGCCCCTGATGTGTGAGGTAGTATGTGTCAAAGCCCACATGGTCTTTGCCTTGATTGTCGTAGATTTCGGTCAGTTATTGACTGAATGGTTCTAGTCAGAGGTGAAGTTCTGACCTTCGACCAAATATGTTAAATATTTTGTTAGTAGATATATTGTGAGAATTTCCCTATCAAATGGTGTAATTTAGTGGATGCTACGTTATAGTTTCAACCGGCACATTGATATTTCAATTGTTAACGAGCACTTTGGTTAGATTTGTAAAAAGTTGGACTGAGGACCTCGAGGTGTCGTTTAAATGCAAAGCGCGTCATTTGCTTGTTAGACAGTTTCTTATAAAATACAAAAAATCTGACAAGGCCAATGTTAAGCATTTATTCAAATTTTGTTAATAATTTTCGTTTCGGTTTCGCTAAAATAACCTTTTGGCTCAAAAAAAATGATCGCACCTTGTTTAGTTTGGGTTTTAGAGCCCTTTTAAATTTGTAAATAGCGAGTTTTGCAACTGACCATATTTTATAACGCTTTTTGCACCTAATCGGCTTGTATTCTCCTCATTAAAATGCTTCGGCGATTAGCGAAAACATAATTATTTTAAGTTGAATATTCTATTTGAATCATTTCTGTTAGTGCTAGTGATCACAGCAACTTTTTCAATCATGCCATTAAAAATTTGTGAAACTATTTCAATTAAAACACATTCGTAAATAAAAGAATAAATTAGTAATCAAGTTGTACTCTAAATTTCAAGTTGAAAACTAATGTCTTTCTATAAACTAAACTTTATTGCTTACAAAAAACAAAATAATACAGAATAAAATAAAATAATATAAAACATAAGAACATCTTCAGCAATATCACATAAATTATAAAATCTCTTCTTGGGAATGGGAAGTATGTATCACATAAAAATTCAGATTACTATACAGTAATATTCAGACTTGCAACTAATATTATAGTTAGTAATGATTAAATTCGAACTCCTTGATGTTCTTCCGATACTACACAAATTGGGTCTTGCAACGCGTCTGGAAGCGTACTGGAATCGTTTGAGTTTATAAGATTATTGTAAAAAGCCAGCTCATCAAGAAAAATGATCTATTGTTGTAAAAGTCATTTGCAACTTGTGTGTAAAAGTCATTTGCAACCGATTGTGCCGGTGGCCGCTTTTGTTTGTATCTAACAAAAATGCAGAAATTAAAATTTATAAAGAAATGCATTGGTGGCATTATAACTAAGTAGTCTCAGTTCTATTTATTTGTTAACTAAAATGGGGAAGCCCCGTCATGTATGCATAAAGAGGAAGTTAAGTTACAATTTCGTTTTTGGTTGTGGCTTTATTATAATGCTAGTACTGTAATCATAAACATTTAATGTCTTACCTGTTTATAGTTTTTCTCGGGATCCTTTCGAATTTTGAAACCTTTCGCTTTCGTACTTTTCCACCATTTAAAATAACAATAGGGTATTCTTCACTTTCCATAATACTTTGAAATACTTTTTATTGTCAAATTTCAATTTGTTAAAATCTAAAGAAGCGATACAAAATACACGTCTGAACACTGAATATATTTTTTTAAACTAAATAAATGTCAAAATTTTCGCACCAAATCTATTAGAACTTATTTGATTTGTTCGAAATTACTACAGAAAATAACGAGTTTTGCACATTTTCGTTCAATATATGTGTGGTAAATAACGAGTTTTGAATAAAAATTTTACGTGTAAATAGAGCATTTTGAAACAAATTTAATATGCAAATAAAGCTTTTTGCATTTAACTCCTACTTTAATAACTGAAAATATAAGGTAAATAAACGATTTTGATACTTTTATTTGATTCCATTGCATAGCCCTTGGAAACATGAATCCAACGATATGTCATGTTAAAAAATTTTGAAAATCGTAAATAACGCACTTTGCATTTGAACGACACAAGGATAAGTAAACTTTATTAGCACTGTGTATATGATGTCTCAAGTGGAACACGCTATGATGGTCTGGTGCACTTACTAAGTTGTGCACATCAAAAGAATCGAAAGAATTCTATACAAGTTTCTGATATTCCTGGAACAAACCTGATCGCCATCCAAGGCCGAAATATACAATTTCATGAAAATGGGCTTAACGTGATCCAATGAATACTAACGTCAAAAAAAATTTGAAACTTGAAAGCAGTTTCAAGAAGTTTGGCAAAGTTCTTGTGAAAGTTTGAAAGATTTTAAAAATTATTAATTTTATGTTAAAAACATACTTTAGTATGATTTACTTTTTAAGTCTTTTAAAAGAAATTTTTTTATAATAAAACTTTTTTTATTGATCATATGAAATCATAAATGTAATTTGCAAAATCGATTTTTTTAATAATAAATAAAGTACACGTATTCCATTCCATGTGAGGTGTGAATGATCTTCAAACGAAGCTTTAGATATGTTTGGTTAAATATTTAAGGCGGTGACATATGCACATTTGAAACCGTCAAATTCGTCTGGATTCTCCTTTTACTACCTATACTTGTATGTCTCATGAAAAAGTAACAATGTATTGCGAACTATAACTTAAAATGAAAAAATCCGTAGCGAGCTTATTTAACTACCGGGAAAAAATTAGGTCTTGATTTTGGAAAACGAGGAGGCGTTCAAACATACGGGAGGGTAAACCATAATATAAGGTTTTAAATGAAATTTATAATGAAATTGAATCAATTCCAATAAAATTTTATAAAAATATAATAGTAACTATTAATTCAAACTATTTTTAATTAATTTTATCGTTACAAGAATAATTTTTTGGCCAAAACTTGTATTTACAGTTTTCCAAGATTTGACGGTTGTGCATGTCGCATCGCCTTAAATAACTTAAGTATTTGATTAATAATGATTATCATAAAATAATAAATTTAGTTTTGTTAAAAACAAAAAAAGGATTGAAACTATAAAGAAATGATTAATTATGGTTAGTATTATAATTAGGTAAATATAGTTTAGTTTATATGTATAATTGTGTATTGTTTTTGTTATTGGTTAATATAGATTAAAAATCTTCAAAAAATTTAGATTAATATTTTGGAGGATGTTTTTTTGGGCTTTGTCCAACCCAACGAAAATGTTATAAATTCTGAAGAATTCCGAAGCACAGAGGTTGTTGTTGTTCGACTATCGAAAATCGTAAATTGTGTTTTTTTATTGACAGAAAACTCATTTCTTAATTACTTATTTTTTGATTATGAATTGGTTTAAATAATAAATTAAAATTAAGTTTTGTTAATTACTGTGAAAAAGCCTGGGGTGGGATTTTTGCGGTTGTGTTGCCAATGGTATTAAATTTTCCGAGATGAAATCCTGGAGTAATTTGAAATATTTTATATTTTCAAATAGTTAAAAACAATTGTTTAAACTATAAAATTTATTAAAAAGTATTCGTCATAAATCAGATAAATAGAAATTCTTAGAAGGGTTAAACTATATAAGAATAGTTCAAAACTCTTCTCTATTATTCCCCTAACTCATAATCCTCTGCTTTTTTTCTCCATGAGTGAATCAAGTACTATTCATTGATAAAGATGAAGGTGAGCCTAACCAATCTAATTTTTAATTCCGGAGAAACCGGCAGGACTGAACAGGATTGTTGTTCGATCATAAAAAAACGTAAATTTAGTTTCAAATTATATGACTATAATTTGAAACACAATTTACGTTTTACTTTAAGTTTTTATAAAAATTATATAAAGTTCTTTTTTGGTATGAAACATATATACTACATACATAAATTGTGTGTACATATACAATAACTAATAATTTATTTTAATATTAAATTAAGTGTTTTAAAAATAATAAACCAATAAAACAAAACAAGGTTTTAAGGGAAAAGTTGCGTAAAAACATTAATTTAAATTCTTAAAAGAAATTTTAATATACCATTAATACTCTTATTTACATAAGTATATTAAGAGTACACAAAGTAGAATATTAGTAAACGAATACTTAAGAATATAAAGAAGTTTAAGTTTAAGTTAAGTTACGATTACCTAGGTACATCGTTCCAATATACACTTTGACTCATTTGTATAACCTTAGTGATTTTTAAGATTAAATTCCTTTTTACTCGTATCTCGATTAACTGATATTATAATAATAAACAGTGTCTAAAGGCCACTACAGGCCTGTTACTGAGTCAACAATCTGGCTCCAACGGTTTCGATCCTGGGCATGGTCTTCATACTGTCCTAGACAACCTGAAGAAGCCAAGTAATTCTCTACACCGTGGAGCCATCGTCGCGTGCAACGACCTCTGCGTCTTCCATATGGTGGCTCTTCTTTGAAAGATCGCTGCACAATTCGTTCCGGATCAACACGCAGAACGTGACCGAGGCAGCGTACTCGCTGAGATTTTATTTCATGCAAAATATCGGGGATCTTCATCAGATCTCTGATCTCGAAACTGTACAGAGCTCGGTATGTACCATTTATCTTGCGTTTTGGGCCGTAAATCACACGCATGACTCTTCTCTCAAATGTAAGGAGTCATCTCTCGTACTCATCCGTCAGCGCCCAACTTTCACATCCAATAATAACAACGGGCCTGATCAACGCTTTGTAAAACCTCAGCTTCACGGCACTTGATAAGTGTTTAGATTTTAGCAGTGGCTTTAGAGGATACAAAGAACGTCTGCCAGCCGCACTTTAATAACCTCACCCGCACTGTTATCGTGAGTGATAAGAGAACCCAAACATTTGAACCTCCTCACTCCCTCATATGTGTGGTGGCCACTACTAAAATCTGGTGTGCCATTGTCCCTAAAACCAGAGATCAGGTATTTCGTTTTGGACTCATTGATCTGAAGTCCAACTGAAGCTGAAAACTCTACAAGCGGATCAAGTATTTCTTTCACTTCGTTGCTATTCAGTCCAATCACGCATAAGTATGTCATCTGCATATGCAAGCACCTGATTGGACTGGCGATATAAGATGTTGCGCTGAGGTGTTTCAGTTTTACGAAAGATGTACTTCAACATGAGATTAAAGAGTATCCGGGGACAGATCATCTCCCTGCCGAAGCAAAAATTGTCGATAGCCGTTCTTAACTTTAACACAGCATTGAGACTGCGTCACTGTTATCCTACACAGTCGTACCAATTTTGTTGGCATTCCTAGGTATTCCAGAGCAGACCAAAAACTTTCTCGATTGATCGAGTCGTAGGCCTTCCGGAAATCCAGGAACATCTAACGTACGGGGATGGATGTCTCATAATATTTAGATAATATCATTCGCAGCGCAAAGACTTGATCAGTGGCTGATCGATTCGGACGAAATCCTTCCGCTAGAGGAGTGATTCTGTCCAATACAAAGGATGACAGTAACTTGTATGCTGTGCAAAGGAGAGCTATACCGCGATAATTCTCACACTTCAAGCGGTCTGCCTTCTTGAAGATGGGGCATATTGCGGACACTTTCCATTCGTCAGGCATAACTTCGGTTCGGCATACTAATCGAATAAGGTCGAAAAGACAGTTCCACAAAGTATCCCCTCCGAATATCAAGAGCTCCAAATTAATGCAGACCATTTCAGGTGAGCGGTTTCGTTTCAATCTCTGCCTAGCCTTAGTGAATTTCTCGTGGGATGGATCCTCAGTTCAAATCTCCGCAGTCTGTCTTAGAGGTGAGTCAACAACAGTCTTTGACGCATAATGAACATCAAGCAGCTCAGTAAAGTGTCCACTCGATGCGTCAAGTACTGCGTCAATGTTGACACAGAGGTTTCCATCCCGGTCCCGAATAGCGGTTGACGTAGGCCTGAAAGTATGGTGCAGTCCAGTAATTCCTTTAAAGAAATTACGTGAACTGCGCTCATTGCTGAGTTGTTGTACTTTCAGAACCTCGGCCTTCCACCATTCTCGCTTCTTCCGTCTACAAATCCGCTTAGCTGCCCTTCTTGCAAGAGCAGCCTTTTTTTCCTTGCGATTGTGAGACGTTCCTTGCGATTGTGAGACGCACTTCATTATGGGCTATATTTTTTTGCTCAACTGCAAGACGACACTCGTCATCAAACCAATCATTCTTGGGTCTGACTCTCACTATACTTAAGGTCTGTTGAGCAGCACTGACAACCGAAGTTTTCAATACCTTTCAGTATAAATTCAATATATGATTCCGAAAGCCACATCAACATTTTAATTTTTTTCCTTTTTTATTTTTTAATGATAAAAGAAAATTTTTAAGAAAGACATTTTGTTGTTGTTGTTGTTCTTGCGCAAGAAACAGAGTGTCAAATATTACGAAAATGAGCGGACATGGTAATACATTTGTAGCTGTCAAATAAAAACTAGTTGCCGGCCCCTGTGGTAGGGGGGAACTTACATGTGTCATAAACCTAAATTGCACCAACATGTTCTCCAAGAATACCATAACAATATTCTTTGCTTATTGTAAGAGGCGACTAAACGGTTGGATCACTGGGCTGACGACCGGCATCCGTAAAAAAATAATCTGTTTATAATATCAATAAAAGAAAAATGGATACCGTCAAAAAACACCTGACCCTCTCTCTTACCTGGACACGAGATTTAGGATCGGCACGTGGAACGTCCAGTCACTTAAGAAACCAGGAGCGTTGGAAGGCCTAATCACATGCATTAAGGAGTATCGGCTAGAATTCGTTGGTCTACAAGTATCTACAAAAAACTCGTTGACCTAAAAGTGGAGAAAGTATGTCCCAGGGTTATACGTTTCTCTACAGTGGAGATGACCTCGGAAATCATGGAACTGGATTTCTACTTGGGCCACAGGTAAATAGTTGTTTTGGATTTCAAACCAATCAATAACCAATTGTGTAAGCTTCACTTCCGCATGATGTTAGCCTACCTGTCGATAATATGTGTACACACGCACACAGAAGTTAGCCATTCCCAAGATAAATACTCATTTTACAATGACTTGGAGGACCTAATGGGAGGTCTAATACATGAACATCATAAGAAACGATATCGCTACTTTGTGGAACTGTCTTTTCGACCTTATGCCCTATTTTCAAGAAAGGAAACCGCTTGAAGTATAAGAATTATCGCGGTATAGCTTTCCTTTGCACAGCATACAAATTGATGCCCTACATTATCTTGGATAGAATCGCACCTCTAGCGGAGGGCCTGGTTGGTGACTATCAAGGAGGATGTCGTCCGAATAGACCAGTCTTTGATCAAGTTTTTTCGATGCGAATGATTCTATCTAAATATTATGAGATCCCCGTACATTAGGTGTTCCTGGATTGGCGGCAGGCCTATGACTCGATCAATCGAGAGAGTATGTGGTCTGCTCTGGAATACCTATGAATGCCAAAAAAATTGGTAGGATTGTGAAGAATGACAGTGACGCAGTCTCAATGCTGTGTTAAAGTTGAGAACAGGCAATCGAGAACTTTTGCAGTTAACTCGGGTGTTCGGCAGTTAAATGCTCTGTCCCCGATACTCTTTAATCTTATGTTGGAGTACATCTTTCGTTAACCTGAAACACCTCAACGCAACATCTTATATCGCCAGTCCAATAAGGTGCTTGCATATATAGATGACATATGCAAGATTATAATGGAGTGAAGGAAACACTTGATCCGCTTGTAGAGTTTTCAGTTTCTGTTGAACTCCAGATAAATGAGTCTAAAACATAATACATGTTCTTTGGTTTTAGGGACAATGGCACACCAGATTTTAGTAGTAATTGCTACACGTTTGAGCGAGTGAAGGTCAGGATCGAAACCGTTGGACCTAAATTGTTGGCTCAATAAAGCCTTTTAATGGACTTTTAAAACTGTTTTATTATTAGTTGTCGGATAATTATGATAGAGGACTCGTTGTTTAGATAAAGTGTGGCAACTAAGAAAAAAATATAAAAACTTTCTCATCTTTAAATTCTTTCCACTTTAAATTCCCGACAAAATTTTGTTTTTCAATTTTCTTAAAATGTAATTATTATTTTTTGTTAACCTTTTAATATTCTTACATATAGCAAAGAACCAGAACACAGAAATTTTTGATTTTCTTGAAAAACCCTGATTGAAGTACGATATGTCACCTTAGTAATACAGGGTATTTCCAATTAATGAAATTTTATTTAAAATTCGTATAGAAAATTAAATTCTAAGAAAAAATTGTTCTACAAAAATTTCAAATTTGTTACCGTTATAACGGCATTCAATGATTCAATTATATGCACTATTTATTACTACAATTGATTTTGATTTTATATTTTTTAATAGTTATATTAGGAAACCGCAGCTACGTGAGAACGTTACAAGATGGCAGAGGATGATGTTCGTGTACCACTACCATCCTTCCGCCGCCGCCACATTTGTTGTGGTTTATTTTATTAATTAAAAATGTTAGTCGTGTTTTTTAAATCAAAAATTTTTGAATTCGAATATACTCGTAGTTCTGGATAAGAATTTTCTAGGTTTTTGAGAAAAATCCAAATGAATTAAACTTGGTATCAATAAATATGATACATTTAATGTTAAACCAAAGAAGATATACAAATGATGTTATTAATTTTGAATTGTAGATAGACAAATTGGCTTTCAGATAAACATAAATAATTTGTTAAAAACTTGTTTTTTTTTCTTATCTCTTCATTTAAAGGTAAAAAAGTACTTCGAAGAAAAAGATATCGATGTGTTGAGCTGGCCCCCGTATAGTCTAGACTTAAATCCAATTGAAAATATGTGATCTATAATGAAGCTAGAAGTAGCAAGGAAGCGCCCAGAATCGATTGAAGCTTTAAAAAGTTTGTTGATGATGATTTGGGAATCCATATCTAATGCGACTCTGAAAAATTTATCAAATTCAATGAATCGGAGGTGTATCGCTGTAATAAAAGCAAGAGGCGGTCCAACAAAATATTAATATTAAAGATTGAACTTCTATAAATCAATAAAACACAAACAAAAAAATAAAAAATAAGTGTTTAATTTATTACATTACTTTAACACCCATCAACGTATTTTGAATATTTTGTCATTTTTCGGGGTTTTGCCTCTAAATTGCAGGTCAATTTTTTTTTCAAAAAATTACGTCATATATGTTTTTAAAATGAAACAATAAACAAATTGCTTTCAAAAATTTTGTAATTTTCGTAAAAAAAGACACCAATTTGCAATAAATTTGTTTACCCAATTTTTTTTTCCCAGCACTGTATGTAGCTTAACTACTGTGGTTTAACATTAAATGTATCATATTTATTGATATAAAATTAAATTCAATGGGATTTTACTGAAAAAGACGAGAAAAATCTTATCCAATTCTTATCCTTAACTTCATTCGAACTCGAAAATTTTTGAATTTAAAAACACGACTATCGTTACGTTTTAGCATTGTCAAACAAGGTTCGATCATTGAATTGTGAATAAAACAACAATTTTAATTCTACATAACATTAAATTTATTTATTTCCGAATTCTTACACTAATCACTAATTTAATTAATTCACGTATTTAGCTTAATTATTTAATATCACAATTATTAATTTTATTACACTTTAATCACACTTTATTACTTTAATTACTCTTAACTTTCTCTTTTTAATTTCTACTAACTCTATCACTGTTAAAATCCAGCTAACTAACTCCTTCCATTTCATTTCGTATTTATACCACATATTCTAACCTTATCTAGAATATTCCACAATATTCGAGAGAGCGAAGACTATTCCTGAATAGTCTAAGACACATCTAATTTACTACAGTTTACATTTACGGTAGTATCTCAACTCAAACAGAGAATATGGAGTATTATCTTTATTTTATTATGCATGCATACGCACCTACATAGTACATATAGATTTTAATATCATTTTAATCGTAAATTTATAAATATCAATTTCGCTTATACAAAATTTCAGCCGTATAATTTCTAGAAATTGAATATTATTAGATTAGTAGGATGTTTCGTTTTATTACTATGTATAAGTATAATTAATTCCGTCCACTAGAAATTTTATTGTATCTGTATTTAAATAAATTACCCATTAAATTTCAAAGAAATGTTTATTGTTCCATAATAACATTTGATGAATACGTTTTCAATTCAAATTGAACATTCTATTTCTCATCATAAAATTAAAATTCAACCTCAGACTGTTACAAACTTTTATACTTTTATTTTGTTCATAATAATTGTGAAAACTGTAATCTTTGGAGATAAAACGAAAGCCAACATTTTCTCGTCCTATTGCAAGGCAAGTGAAAAACAATATTTAGGTGTCAACATCAGAAAGTAAAAAATGATTGATTGTGATTGATATTAATTAAAAAGATACTTCATTTTGTTTTAATTTATGTATTCTATTCAATTCAAGTGGAAAAGTATCTGCATTTGAGATGTGTGATGTTATTACAATATAAGCACTTACGAATATATGTACATACGTATATACGAGTATAATAAAGTAATATAAGAATAACATTTGGTTTACTATATTTTTGTTCTGGTTTGAAAAGGCTTACGGGATTATTTTCAATATACAAGCTTAACGATGTTTTAGAATATTTTATTTATATACTAAGAAAGTTATTTGTTTCATCCCGGCTATTTAATTTTGTTCGTATTATTTTGCTTTGATATATTAAAGAGAATAATTTTTATAAATTTGCTTCTATTGGTTCGATACATCATACAAAACGCGAAATATATTGTTCAATAGATCAAGGATGAAATTTACTATGTACTACTAAAACGTAGGGAGAAATATAGGTTTTTCAGATTAAATTAAACCATTTCTACTGTAAGAGAAACTTTTTCAAATAGAACGAAACTTTATTCAGATTGAATGAAACAAAAATTAAAATTTAATTAAATCAAACCATCGCAATTAAATGAAACTGGAATTAAACTTTTTATTAACAGGAAACTTTTCCCATTTTGAATGAAATCTTTTACAATTGGAAATTAAACTTTGTATTTATAAATAAAATTAAACCTGTTATATTAATTTGATAGCCTTTAAATATAGCTATCAAATTAATATAAAAGGTTTCATTTTATTTATAAATACATAGTTTCATTCCAATTGTAAAAAGTTTCCTGTTAATAAAATGTTTCAGAAAAATTTCTAAAATTAAATTTAACTTTATTTTTCAGTGTTCTAGATAAAACAATGTTTTTTTCAAGTTCTCGATAAAATCATAGTACAAGAACTCGAAAAAAAGGGAAACTTAAAAAAAAAATATTTTTATTGTATTTAGCTTAATACCTGCATAATTTGACAATAAAAAATATTGTTAGAAGTTGATATTTATTCAAATAAATAGAACTTAAATAAAATATGTTGGTTAAATTAAATAAAATTTCCCAGTATTATTCCCGATGTTCTATATAGGACATGTTAATAAAAGTTCTGTTAGTAAAAAGTATCAACAAACATCAAAGTACTAATATAAGACACCAAAGTTCCAAACCATCCAAACGTCAAATGATTTTAGTACAGACTAATTTTGTATTATCCTATTCAAATTGTAATACAGCTATACCGAATTTAAAACCAAATTACAGAGCTCTCACAATGAAAAAACTTTTTACTTTTGCCATTTGCCTTAAGATTTTTTTTAGCTCGCACAATGAAACAGAAAATTAAATTGAAGTCAACTTCATCATTATTAAGAATTGTTTACAAAAGTTGTTTAAAAAAATGATGTGACATTTAATTTTCTAACCTCTATATAGTTAATAAGAGTTTTTTTAACCTCGTTTTCTTAAAAAAAATTAATTTTGTAATAAAAAATTGTAGTACAATTAATTATAATAGTATTTTATTACAGTGTACTAAATAGAAAATTATAAATTATTTTTTTGTGGGGTTATGTTATGCTGACATTTAACGAAAAATAATTGTTCACGCCTATTTTAAAATGTTGTTAACTTCATTCGTTTCAATTCTTAAGGCAAAAGTTACGAGTTCGTTAACTTTTTCTAAAAGTTTTTTGAAAAATTTTTTTTTTCATTAAATCCATACAAACTTGTAAATAAAAAGCCGCTTTGTGAGAGCACTGTTACACTTCCGAAACCTAAATAATAAGTACGTTTAAATACCAGATAAGAGTAGTATTGGAACTTGGTGGATTAGGAATGTAAGTTGTGTTTTTAATTCGAAAATTTTCGAGTTCGAATACAGTTAGGATAAGAATTTTCTCGTTTTTCATAAAATCCAAATGAATTAAATTTTTTATTAATAAATATGATGACTGACATTTAATGTTAAACTACATATTTTAATTCAATATTATCAACATAAAACTAAATTTAACTTTTTTCAATGTTCTGGATAAAATCATAGTACACCAACTCGAAAAATAGGGAAATTTTAAAAGGAAATATTTTAAACAAATATTTTTCATTGTATTTAGTTTAATACCGGTTTTATTTGACAATAAACATCAACAAATATTGTTAAAAGTTGATATTATTTAAGATGAATATATTCATTGTTCTATAGAACTTAAATAAAATGTATTGGTTAAATTATATAAAATTTAGTAGTATTATTCCCAATGTTCTACATATGACTTCAAGTTTTGTTAATTAAAAAACGCAGCTTTATTTTCCTAATCCATCAAGCCCAGAATTTTCTCCTTTATTTAGTAAAATCTAAATGAATTTAAATTTTTTTCGATTAATTTAATACATTTAATGTTAAACTACATATTTTAATTCACTATTATCGAAATAAAATAAAATTAAACTTTATTTTAACAATAATTGGTTGAAATGATTTCATTTAATCTGAAAAATTAATATTTACTGTCAAGCCGTACCAATGCGTTGAAGTTGACTGTTATTTCATAAACAAAGATAAATATGCAAATCTTATAACTTTGTGAAAATTTTCACATAATTTAGGAGTTGGTAATACTTTATAATTTATAAACTGAACTTGAAACGAGCTTTTATTATAATTAAAAGTCGTTTCTTGTATGTTTTTTTTATTAATTAAAGAATTGTTTTTGTAGATTAAGTAAAGGAAAGAAAGAAAATGCAATAAAGACAAACGAAAAAACATCTGTTTTCGGTTGTTTATTTGCATGAATAAATAAAAGGATCGATTTGCATTTTTATAACATAGCAATAAAACAATTTAATTTTTTTTTAATATATAAAGAGGATCATTGTAATAAAACAATAAATCATTTTTTATGTTATTACCTAGGCGAAACAAAAGAATAAGAAAATAAACCTTTTGTCCAAATTATATTTTTTTTTATAATCGATCACATTGCAATGATCAAACAATTGAATGTTAAAATATGGGACATTTCAATAAATCCATAAATCATGTTTTTTTTTAAATTTTACGTAGGATTAAGAGTATATGTATATAGTATGAATATTTTGTTTTGGATTTTATAAAATAATTAACCAATCGGTTAATTAGTTGTCATTAAAAATAATAAAAAACTGTAGATTATTGGATGATTGGATGGTATAGTAAAATTGGGTAGATTGGAAGGAGGAGTTAAAGACGAAAATAAATAAAATTGGGATCAAGAAAAGGATTCGATCAGAAAACTTGGCACAGTAAAGACGTGTTTAAGAGATTTTTCAATAAGTGGACTTTCGAGGGGAAAGACGTGTTTTCCAGAAAGAATATAGTGAATATTACATAAATAGTGAACAGCTAAAACGAGAGTAAAAAAGCGAATACCAAGTTGAACAACAAGACTGATGTCAAATGGTGTTACCTCGTGTTATCAGTATTCCAGTATGATTAATATCAAGTGAAAAATATCCAAACTAAAAAAAAAAAAAAAACATTACTACAAAAAGTTCTAAAATATATAAAGAGACAATTTATGAAATTATGGAACGAGAATCCAGAAGATGCAGATATAAGATGTAAGCCGGATATGCGTCGCCTTCCAATCACACCAATCTACAAATTAGTGTAAGAGTTTTTTTTAAATATATATAATAGTATTAATGTAAATAATATTAATTAAGAATTAGTTAAGAGAAAGAACAAAACAAATGTAAAATTAATTATGTTTACAACAATTCAAATACAAAGGTTCTTTATATAGAATTAATGTGATTGCCATTTATTTTTTTATATATATATATACATACTTATAATATAATAGTTGAAGTAGTTCGTTCATGAAAAT
Source organism: Tipula unca (assembly GCA_951394425.1). Classification (NCBI taxonomy): domain Eukaryota; kingdom Metazoa; phylum Arthropoda; class Insecta; order Diptera; family Tipulidae; genus Tipula; species Tipula unca. Next base: position 108,167,988 of record OX596381.1, read on the forward strand.
TAGGTGTCATTAATGTATTGATATTCAAATAAATGTGATATATGTATATAAATTCAATTAATTAAAATTCTTGTTTATTTTTTTTTTGTTTAATTATTTTCGTTTTATTTAATATAAATCTTGTTTTGCCTCTTGGTAAGAATCCACGACTGCGCTGAGTGTGTTTAGCCGGCACTAAAAGCCAAGTTGCGCTTGAAAAAATCGTAACAAACTAATTCTTTAGTTTGTAACCAGTAATAATGAAGACGAAAACAAGTTTTCAATTTCATACTTCTCGCCTAATTTAATATTTAATTTGCTATAAATAGGTCCGTGTGGTCGGGGGGCAGTCACATGTCTCGTAAATCTAAATTGCACGAACATATTTCCCAAGAATACCACCACCGTATCGTATCCTTTGCTTGTTGTAGGAGGCGACTAAACGGTTGGAAAGTCAACTGTTTATAAAGTAAACAAATGGAAAAATGGATACCGCCAAAAAACACCGGACCATTAATAAATATGATGACTGACATTTAATGTTAAACTACATATTTTAATTCAATATTATCAACATAAAACTAAATTTAACTTTTTTCAATGTTCTGGATAAAATCATAGTACACCAACTCGAAAAATAGGGAAATTTTAAAAGGAAATATTTTAAACAAATATTTTTCATTGTATTTAGTTTAATACCGGTTTTATTTGACAATAAACATCAACAAATATTGTTAAAAGTTGATATTATTTAAGATGAATATATTCATTGTTCTATAGAACTTAAATAAAATGTATTGGTTAAATTATATAAAATTTAGTAGTATTATTCCCAATGTTCTACATATGACTTCAAGTTTTGTTAATTAAAAAACGCAGCTTTATTTTCCTAATCCATCAAGCCCAGAATTTTCTCCTTTATTTAGTAAAATCTAAATGAATTTAAATTTTTTTCGATTAATTTAATACATTTAATGTTAAACTACATATTTTAATTCACTATTATCGAAATAAAATAAAATTAAACTTTATTTTAACAATAATTGGTTGAAATGATTTCATTTAATCTGAAAAATTAATATTTACTGTCAAGCCGTACCAATGCGTTGAAGTTGACTGTTATTTCATAAACAAAGATAAATATGCAAATCTTATAACTTTGTGAAAATTTTCACATAATTTAGGAGTTGGTAATACTTTATAATTTATAAACTGAACTTGAAACGAGCTTTTATTATAATTAAAAGTCGTTTCTTGTATGTTTTTTTTATTAATTAAAGAATTGTTTTTGTAGATTAAGTAAAGGAAAGAAAGAAAATGCAATAAAGACAAACGAAAAAACATCTGTTTTCGGTTGTTTATTTGCATGAATAAATAAAAGGATCGATTTGCATTTTTATAACATAGCAATAAAACAATTTAATTTTTTTTTAATATATAAAGAGGATCATTGTAATAAAACAATAAATCATTTTTTATGTTATTACCTAGGCGAAACAAAAGAATAAGAAAATAAACCTTTTGTCCAAATTATATTTTTTTTTATAATCGATCACATTGCAATGATCAAACAATTGAATGTTAAAATATGGGACATTTCAATAAATCCATAAATCATGTTTTTTTTTAAATTTTACGTAGGATTAAGAGTATATGTATATAGTATGAATATTTTGTTTTGGATTTTATAAAATAATTAACCAATCGGTTAATTAGTTGTCATTAAAAATAATAAAAAACTGTAGATTATTGGATGATTGGATGGTATAGTAAAATTGGGTAGATTGGAAGGAGGAGTTAAAGACGAAAATAAATAAAATTGGGATCAAGAAAAGGATTCGATCAGAAAACTTGGCACAGTAAAGACGTGTTTAAGAGATTTTTCAATAAGTGGACTTTCGAGGGGAAAGACGTGTTTTCCAGAAAGAATATAGTGAATATTACATAAATAGTGAACAGCTAAAACGAGAGTAAAAAAGCGAATACCAAGTTGAACAACAAGACTGATGTCAAATGGTGTTACCTCGTGTTATCAGTATTCCAGTATGATTAATATCAAGTGAAAAATATCCAAACTAAAAAAAAAAAAAAAACATTACTACAAAAAGTTCTAAAATATATAAAGAGACAATTTATGAAATTATGGAACGAGAATCCAGAAGATGCAGATATAAGATGTAAGCCGGATATGCGTCGCCTTCCAATCACACCAATCTACAAATTAGTGTAAGAGTTTTTTTTAAATATATATAATAGTATTAATGTAAATAATATTAATTAAGAATTAGTTAAGAGAAAGAACAAAACAAATGTAAAATTAATTATGTTTACAACAATTCAAATACAAAGGTTCTTTATATAGAATTAATGTGATTGCCATTTATTTTTTTATATATATATATACATACTTATAATATAATAGTTGAAGTAGTTCGTTCATGAAAATTAGGTGTCATTAATGTATTGATATTCAAATAAATGTGATATATGTATATAAATTCAATTAATTAAAATTCTTGTTTATTTTTTTTTTGTTTAATTATTTTCGTTTTATTTAATATAAATCTTGTTTTGCCTCTTGGTAAGAATCCACGACTGCGCTGAGTGTGTTTAGCCGGCACTAAAAGCCAAGTTGCGCTTGAAAAAATCGTAACAAACTAATTCTTTAGTTTGTAACCAGTAATAATGAAGACGAAAACAAGTTTTCAATTTCATACTTCTCGCCTAATTTAATATTTAATTTGCTATAAATAGGTCCGTGTGGTCGGGGGGCAGTCACATGTCTCATAAATCTAAATTGCACGAACATATTTCCCAAGAATACCACCACCGTATCGTATCCTTTGCTTGTTGTAGGAGGCGACTAAACGGTTGGAAAGTCAACTGTTTATAAAGTAAACAAATGGAAAAATGGATACCGCCAAAAAACACCGGACCTCCGCTGAAGTACCCGGAAACGAAATTTAGGACTTCGAAAACCAGGAGCCTTGGAGGGCCTAATCACATGCATGAAGTATCGGCTGGAATTTGTTGCTCTTCAAGAAACTCGTTGGCCTAAAAGGGACCATGTGTCCCAGGACTATACGTTGCTCTACAATGGAGATGATCTCGGCAATCTTGGAGCTGGATTTCTTCTTGGGCCGCAGGTAAAGAACGCTGGTTTGGATTTCCAAGCAGTCAATAAACGATTGTGTAAGCTTCGCTTGCGCATGAAGTTAACCAACCTGTCGATAATTTGTGTACATGCGCCAGCAGAAGTCAGCCAGCCCCAAGATAAAGATTCGTTTTACAATGATTAGGACGATTTGATGGGATCTATACCCGAACACGATATTAGAATGGTAATTGGGGACTTTAATGCTAGAACTGGCAGAAATAAGGCCAAATTGTGTGAAAACATAGGTCTGTACTCCCGACGCGAAACTGCAACCGATAATGGTGAGAGAATGATGTACTTTGCAATTGCTCACGATCTTAGAGTAGAAAGCACATTCTTCCCTCGCAAACAGATACATCTAGAGACATGGACATATCCTCGCGGAACTTCCCGCAGCCAAATTGACCATGTGTTAGTTTCTAAAGGACGGGCTCGGGTTGTGCACATTGTGTGTCACTGCAAAGCTACGATGGAAGTTTTTGTATACAAGTTTGGGAACAGCGAAACGCATGGTACGTTTCGACTGTGAAGGTCTGATAAATGAAGATCAAAAGAAACTAGATCTTGTAATGGACAATGTCAGGACAACATTGATGAAGCTAATTTCCCTGACTGCGTGAACTCTGTCTGGGAGGTACTGAAAACTTCGGTTGTTAGTGCTGCTCAACAGACTTTAGGTATAGTGAAAGCCAGACCCAAGAATGATTGGTTTGATGACGAGTGTCGTCTTGCAGTTGAGCAACAAAATATAGCCCAAAGTGAAGTGCAACTACGTCTCACAATCGCGAGGAAAAACAAGGCTGCTCTTGCAAGAAGGGCAGCTAAGCGGGTTTGTTATAGACGGAAGAAGCGAGAATGGTGGAAGGCCGAGGTTCTGAAAGTACAACAACTCAGCAATGAGCACAGTTTTCTTTAAAGAAATTACTGGACTGCACCATACTTTCAGGCCTACGTCAACCGACATTCGGGACCGGGATGGAAGGCTCTGTGTCAACATCGACGCTGTACTCGACGCATGGAGTGGACACTTTACTGACCTGCTTGATGTTCATCATGCGTCACAGACTGTTGCTGAGATTGAAACGAAACCGCTCACATCGCAGTACATCTTTCGTAAAACTGAAACACCTCAAAACAACAACTTATATCGCCAGTCCAATCAGGTGCTTGCATATGTAGATGACATATGCGTGATTGGACTGAATAGCAATGGAGTGAAAGAAATTCTTGATCCGCTTGTAGAGTTTTCAGCTTCAGTTGTACTTCAGATCAATGAGTCCAAAACGAAATACCTGATCTCTGGTTTAAGGGACAATAGCACACTAGATTTTAGTAGTAGCCACCACACGTTAGAGGGAGTGAGGAGGTTCAATTTTTTTTTATCACTCACGATAACAGTGTGGGTGAGGATATTAGTGCGGTTGGCAGTCGTTGTGTGTATCCTATAAGGCCACTGCTAAAATCTAAACATTTATCAAGTGCCATAAATCTGAAGCTTTACAAGGGGTTGATCAGGCCCGTTGTTATGTTTGAATGTGAAAGTTGGGCGCTGACGGATGAGTACGAGAGATGGCTCCTTACATTTGAGAGAAGAGTCATGCTTGTGATTTACGGCCCAAAACGCGAAATAGATTGTACCCTACCGAGCTATGTACAATATCGATATCAGAGATCTGATGAAGATCCCCGATATTGTACATGAAGTAAGATCTCAGCGACTACGCTGGCTCGGTTACGTTCTGCGTGCTGATCCGGACCAAATTGGGGAGCGATTTTTGAAAAGAGAGCCACCATATGGTAGGCGCAGAGGTCGTTGCAGGCGACGGTGTCTCCACGATGTAGAGAACGACTTGGCCCCTTCAGATTGTCTTAGACAGTATGAAGACCATGCTCAGGATCGAAACCGTTGGAGCCAGTCAGTTGACTCAGTAAGGGGCCAGTAATGGCCTTTAAAAACTGTTTATTATTTATTATTATTATAAATAATTAAAGTGAACATAGTGGTCTAATTGTGTGCTTTGATAAATTACAATTGAAGTTATTTAATTTATTCATGAAATAGATACTACTCTCAATATGTGAATCATCATTCAGCGTTTAGCTGTTCTCATTTCCATCTCTAATTCATATTCAAACGATAAATAATTCACAATCATATACATTTTTCTTAAAAATTACGCAATATGTTCAATATGTTCGGTTTTCTAAGATAAGGTACGATATTCAATAGTTTTGTTTGTGGAGTTTGTAAGCAGTAATATTTAGTTTAATACCCAATTTTGATAACATTCAAAAATTGCGAAAATAGGCATAGTTAAATATTTAAAAAAATCATTATCATTTTAATCTTTTCCGGTTTTAAATTTGTTTTTCGTTTTGGTAGTCATACTTACAGTTGCTTCTTTTTTGATTTTGAATTGTGGTTAAATTTCAAATTTCTTATCAACAACATAATTAGTTTTTGGTTAAACTCTACAAAACTAAAATTATAAAAACCATATAACCTACATACCTAAAATAATAAAATCGAACTTTAGCATAAAAATGTTATTTCTATAGAGGGAAATTTAATATTGCAAGTTAAACATTGATTTAATTTAGAGGTTTATCAATAAGCAATAAAATTTCTTATGATATTATTTTAATAAATACTACTCTAAATAAAGTAATAATAACAGTTTTTAAAAGCCATTACTGGCCACTTACTGTATCAACAATTTGGGTCAATCTGAAAAAGCTAAGTAGTCTTTAGACTATCTGAAGGTGGCCTTAGAGGATACAAAGCACAACTGCCTGCTGCCAGTCGCGCTTTAATATCCTGATCCACATTATTATCGTGAGTATAATAAGAGAGCTCATATATTTGAACCTCCTCACTCCCTCAAACGTGTAGTGCCCACTACTAAAACCTGGTGTGCCAATGTCCCTATGACCAGAGATCACGTATTTCGTTTTGAACTCATTGATCTGGAGTCCAACAGAAGCTGAAAACTTACAAGCGGATCAAGTATTCCCTTCACTCCGTTATCTGAATATGCAAGCAGCTGATTGAAATAGCGATATAAGATGTTGTCTTTCAGGTTTACGAAAGATGTACTCCAAAATGGGATTAAAGAGTATCGGGGACAGAGCATTTTCCTTCCGAACACTCGAGTTAACTGAAAATTGCCGATAGCATGTTCTCAACTTTAACACAGCAATGAGACTGCGTCACTGTCATTCTACACAGTCCAACCAATTCTGTTGGCATTCCTAGATATTCCAGAGCAGACCGCAAACTCTTTCGATTGATCGAATCATAGGCCTGACAACCGAAGTTTTCAGTACCTTCCAAACAGAGTTCAGATAGTCAGACTGGCAATTAGCTTCCTCAATGCTATCGCTACCAAGATCTTGATATCGTTTCTTTTGATCTTCATTTTTCAGACCTTCACAGTCGAAACATTCCATGCGATTCGCTGTTTTCCCAGACTTGTACGAAAACTTTCATCGTAGCTTTTCAGAGACCAAATGATGATCGCTGTCTACGTATTTGGTTACTGACCGACACAATCCGACCCCGCCCTTTTGAAATTAATACGTGGTCAATTTAGCTGCAAGAAGTTTTGCGAGAATGGATCCATGTTTCCAAATATATTTGTTTGTGTGGGAAGAATGTGCTTGCTTGTTTGTGTGGGAAGAATGTGCTATAATCGATTATTGAATAATAATAATAATATAAATATTCCTTGTTTGCTCTTTATTTCTGGTAGTATTTTACGGCAACAGCTACTACGTTTTATAGTTACGCTTACTTCTTATTTTTCACATACGTACATATATGTAGGTTCATGTACATGTATGTAGGTTATATGGTTTTTATAATTTTAGTTTTGTAGAGTTTAACCAAAAACTAATTATGTTGTTGATAAGAAATTTGAAATTTAACCACAATTCAAAATCAAAAAAGAAGCAACTGTAAGTATGACTACCAAAACGAAAAACAAATTTAAAACCGGAAAAGATTAAAATGATAATGATTTTTTTAAATATTTAACTATGCCTATTTTCGCAATTTTTGAATGTTATCAAAATTGGGTATTAAACTAAATATTACTGCTTACAAACTCCACAAACAAAACTTTTTTTTAGTATTTTCTTTTTTTATTTTTATTTTAGTAATTATATGCTTAATTGAGCTTTTTACTCAATTTCTATCATGTTGTGGTATGTTGTGTGTAATTCATATTTACTTTTATATGATTTTTATTTTTATAGTTATTTTTTATTTTATTTTATTTTTTATTTTATTTAATGTGGTTATATTTTGATTTTTGATTTTATTTTTATTTTGTCTAATTCTATTTTTATTTTTATTTTTAGTCTTATTTCTACTTTTGTAACTTTATATGTATGAATCGTGGCTCCGTGACATTTTTTTTAAAAATTAGGAGTTCACTAATAAAAAATAAAAAAAAAAAAAAAAAAAAAAAAAAAAAAAAATATGTAAATAATATTGATATTGTTAATAAATTTAACTTACAAAAAAGTTGTACCGGTCATAAAAACTGTACCCCATTTTGTGGTAAGTATATTTTCTTGCACTTTGATATGCTCTGAATCAGACCCATTTTGCTTTCATTTCTATAGCCGCATTTCATGAAATCATTACAACAATTATATGATTATTTTTCATCAATAAATTGAAACAAAATGCTACGCGTATCAACATTTTTTTCTAAGACTGTGTTCGAAACCTGTGATAAAAAATCGTGAATTAAATTTTTGAAATTTTATTGATAATTATTTCCCTACATTCTCGATTTTTTATTGTGCTGTCCGAAATGTGTAATAAATCTCCCCACCTAATAAGTTTTTTCCCCACGTAATATATGTCAATTTTAGTTTTCATAACCTCAAATTTTCTGTGACAACTAATAAATTGCACAGAAAATTTATAAAAATTAATGTTAAAATAATAGATTGTGTAATTGCGGTGTGTTCGGTATTATCAAGTAAGACTGTGTCCGAAACCTGTGATAAAAAATCGTGGATAAATTATTTGACATTTACTTGATAATACCGAACACACCCAAATTATTCGAGTCTATTGCTATGATAATTTTTAATAGCTATCGAATAATTTGTGTATGCATGTGCAACATATGATTTATACATACATAATAATATAACTATAATACAATTATTTATACATACGAGTATAATAATAATAACGCGACATTAAAAGGATTACCACATCCATTATTTTAATATTAATTTTTTTAAATTTTCTGTGCAATTTATTAATTGTCACAGAAAATTTGAGGTGAAAACTAAAATTAACATATATGACGAGGGGAAAAAACTTATTAGGTGAGGAGATTTATTACACATTTCGGATAGCATAATAAAAAATCGTGAATGTAGGGGAATATTTATCAAACAAATGTCAAAAAATTAATTCACGATTTTTTATCACAGGTTTCGGACACAGTCTAAATATCAAATAATTAATTCACGATTTTTTATCACAGGTTTCGGACACAGTCTAAGTGTAAATTGAAATAAAAAGCAGAATAAAAAGTTAAATATTTTAACTGTGGTAAAAAAAAAAAAATCCTCACTCTTTAACTGTTTTGCTATAAAAATGTTACTATTGAAACTGAAACCAATACTAGAAGAAAGGCATCTTATTTCATACCATCAATTTGGGTTCTGAAACCAACATAGTATACTATAAAGGAAGTGCACAGAATTATAAATGTTATCAAGCTGACCTTTGAGAAGAAGAAATACTGCTCTGCTGTCTTCTTGCATATTGCACAAGTATTTGATAAAGTTTGGCACGATAAGAGTTACTGCTGTACAAATTTCATGGACTTCTTGAAACTATCTACATCAAAGATAGCGTCTTTAAGTTAAACAAAATTCAAGATATCTGCTACCCTATGTTAATTATATCTGGTGTTGCTCAAGGCTCTATCTGAAGACCTGTGTTATTCTAATTCTACATAAGTCAAGTAAGCCAATCCATTCATCATACGGTTAAAATTCGCAATAATTTTATGCGGATGAATTACAAATATATTCATCTGGTGTTTCTGTTTCAATTGAGACTATAATACATAACTTGAATGTGATGTAAGACCAGATAAAGATGATCAACTTTATCTGTGGTGTTAGGAAGAATATTAAAATGGTCCAAACTCCAAATTAATCCTAGTAAATCACAAGCTACAAATCTTCATGTTCATAATGACAAACTTGAATTTTTGAATCAAGTTAAAAGTATGGGGGTCATTGATAATAAATTGAACTGGTTTGCTCATATAAATAGTTTATGCAGTAAAGTATACGGTATTTTAAGTCAACTATGGAATTCAGAGAGATTACTTTCTATTAATGTTAAATGCCATCTTATTCCTACTTTAGTTGGACCTCTTATATCATATTGAGCACCTATATTCTTTCGGGTCCATAACCTTTCCTTACATTCACACAACATTCATTCAACCCATTCACACAAGTACAGTATACCACCTGCGCATTGCATAGGTCCATGTCACCCTTTACAGTGACATATGGAAGATGGGTCGGCCCATGAGTTCTACATTCCAACAGAGGGGTGGTCATAGATGTTTTAATTTAATCACCGATCGTAATCGGGAGATGAAAAATCCGTTTTGCATCCCCGTCTCTGTTGGGATTCGAACCCGGTACCTCCCGATCCAAACGTCACAGTTTTAACCACTGCGCTCTTTGCTCGGTTTGCCGCAATTTACTATTTTATAATCAGTGACTATAGCTGTTTTGATTTCAACATTAAATTCAGCTTTTTTTTAGGCATTTTTAATGGGTATTTTATTCAATAATTAAATAAATATAAACGAGATCATTTTTGAATCAATCAAATTTAAATAATGGATATAACAATCATAAAAAATCATGATTTTTGATCAGCACAAATAATTATGAATAAATATTTGCGTGCACAAATGATTTTGTATATACAAATAAATTACATTAACTGTACTTTTTTTCTAGGATTAAAATTAACTTTTTAATAATTTTTGTTTTGTTGGTTAAGCGGAATGATTAAGTTAATTAAATTATAATTATCAGTTACAAAACGTTCCCTATTTATATAATTTTTAAAGTGGTTTATGTTAAACGTTTAGTTTGCATAAATAATTTTTAAAAGGATATTACATAGCTAGTGGTAGAATATTTCTAAAGCACATTTAAAATGTGCAGTCTCTAAAAATATTTTTCTAGTGGTAGATTAGTTATGACATAATCTATTTAAAATACATACATTCCTAAAAAAAATATAGGTAATGAAAATCACTGGATCATATCTATAGTCGAAGACAATATATACTGTATTATAAACAAATGTGTTGTATGTACAATATGTTACAAACGCCTAAATACCTTAAATATTATTTATGTAATTAATTGATTTTTTATAAGAAATATTCTTCTCATTAATTAAATTTAATTTAATTATTTTGGTTCAATTTCATTGTAAATAAATCATTTTGAAATTTATTTACATTGAAATTGAAGCTACACCCAGCATAAAACACGATAATCAATAATAATAAACATTTTCCAAAATCTCAGTTAATTAATTAAAATTTCAAATGAAGTTGGATTAGTAATAACAAAAAATATTGTCGAGTACTGTACGCGCACATTGATATTTTATGCTGAACAAAGACAACCGTATTAATCGACTAAAATTTCAAAATAAAATCAGATTCACTCGAAAGTCTACTACAAATATACTAAACCATATATTTTCTCACTCACAAACCCAAAAATAAAACAAAAAATATTTCACAAGAAAATTTATTTTAGTTTAAAAAAAAATTTTATTCGCTCAATTTTTAATTTATAATTTTTTGCTATAATTTTCTACTGATAGTCTGATACTAATAGTAATTCTCTCTCGTGGCCGGGTAAATATAGTATATTTCTTAAGTGAATATAACAACACCAGAAAAAGGTTTTTTGTTTTTTTTTCTGTTATCAATTTGGTTTCAGTATTTTTGCTTCTCTGCGATGACACCTCAGAGAAAATAACTAAAAGCTTTTTTGCAGAGTTTCCTTGTTTTTAATTTTGGTTTGATATTGACTTTTTGGAAAATATAAAAAAAATCTTAACCTCTTAAAAATTTTACTTAAACCTAAAAATAAAAATAAAATATATATATATATATATATATATATATTATATATATATATATATATATATATATATATATATATATATATATATATATATATATATATGTATATAAATTATATATATATATATATATATATATATATATATATATATATATATATATATATATATATATATATAAATATATATTAATATAAATATGTATATATATATATATATATATATATATATATATATATATATATATATATATATATATATATATATATATATATATATATATATATATATATATATATATATATATATATATATATATATATATATATATATATTAGTCTGTATTTATATAAATATAATTTTTTTTTTGCATGAGTATGCTTTCTCTCTCAATAAAAAATAAAATAAAGTTAAAAAAAATCTAAGTAAAAATTTTCCCAGTTCAGTAATCAACGAAGTATGATACTGGTCATATACTACTAGTACTTGTGTTTAACGGTTTTTAGTAAAAAAAATAAACAATTGTTCTTAGTGTTCGCAAGTGATTTTTGTTTAGTATTGGTTTTTTTTCGTGCTTTTTTTTATGTTTGCTTAATTTTCGTTATCAAAATTTATTTATTATAAATTCAAAATAAAAATGTTTTGAGTGATCTTTAGTGTTATATTATAATTTGTAAGTTTCATTTTAATTTTAATAACGAGAAAAAAAAATTATTTTGAAAAGTGATAATAAAATAATAATTTTGAATATAATATTGTCTAGTGATTTTTATTAGTTTAAGATTTATTTTAGTTATTCTTAAAATGAAAATGAGTGAATTAATTTTTCTTTTAAAAAAAAGTTTGAAAATAGAAAAAAATTAAAACCACAGAAATAAGTGTAGTAATAACTTATATTTTTGTTCGGTAATATTGTGAGTTAATATCTTATATATATATATATATATATATATATATATATATATATATATATATATATATATATATATATATATATATATATATATATATATATATATATATATATATATATATATATATATATATATATATATATATATATATATATATATATATATATATATATACATATATACATATGTATGTATATAAATAAATTTAATGTAATTATTACATAAGTGAATATTTCCGTAAAAATACAATAATCTAAATATGGGTGTTTAAAATATGATGTTTTTTCTGATTATTTAATTATAATAATATAAAAAATGTGTTTTATGTTTTTGTTTGTCGGCGATATAATTTGATCGGACAGAGGGAATATAATAAAAATAAAAATTTAAAAAGGTTAACTATTATTTCATTTACTTAAATTTAATTTAATTTTGTATTAAAACTTAAATAAACTCGTTAAATTTGTTATACATGTACATAAAAATGGAAAACCTAAATTGTTGTTGTTCAAGAAAATTGGAAATTCTTCTTGGATCCGTGTATTCAGTTTTCTTATATTTCTGTAAAATTTATAAATCCTATGTATCCACAAGAATTTAGGTAGTTTTTATTAAAAAATTCCTGCAGAAATTTTATTTTACTGTCTCCTTACATATATTTTTAAATTAAAAAATACGAAAAATAAATACACACACTTGCACTCAACCAAAAAAGAAGGTATTACTATTTTATTTGTCCTATCGTTATGTAAATACTATATACATGTAAATAATGGAGTGATTTCAAGCTATGTAAAAAATGTTTTGGTTTTATATAGATTACATGAATTGAACGTGGTGTGTTTCTTTCGTTTCTGGTATCAATATATGCAATATGTACAACCTAAGGTAATAAAGAATATGTATATACCAGAAAAATTATTAATACAGAAAATAAAATACCAATTACAATTTTCTTTAGCAAAAAGTTCAATTAACTTGATCACAGCTGTGTTGTATGTTTGGTGAAAATTAATTTTGCACTCGAAAAAAAGTTATTAAGATTGGAATATAAATTGATATATAAATGGAAATTAGTAGAAAAAGCTTTTGTAATTGTACATATGCTTAGTGTTGAATGTTTAATGTCTATGGTACAGATGGCTGCAGTTGGAATGTAAATTATTTTTGAGTACTAATGAGGGGTTGTCATTACTATGGCTGTTATGCTGTAGAGAAAATTAATATTTACATATTTATTTACATAACATAAGTATTACTTGCCATGGAATTTAGTGGTCATCAATTTTAGGTTTTTAATTTGATCAGGGTTTTCTTCTTAATTTTATAAATTTTTGGCTATTCTGATTTAAATTTCTGCTTTTTTATCTTTCGTACTTGCACTATCTAAAGAGTATACTTTTGGCCATTACCGTCTAACATTACTGCAGGCGTTATATTTTTAAGTAAATCCGATTGTACTTACATCATTAAATTTTTAAAAAAAAAAGCAAGGCTCTTAGCTCACTATTGCAATTTTCCATGGAATTATTTTCATAATCTATTCTACTTAATATTATGTAACTTTAGTACAATAAATTGCTTGAATTGTATTTCGTTATACTAAATATTCTGGTAAAATAATTTAAACTAAGCCTTAGGCTTAGTCGAAAACCTTCGTTAAATTGGTATTCGCTTTAAAGAGAAATCATGAGTTTAATGTTAATGACATAATTTTAGGCAAATAATTGTCGGCAAATTGATTTGATATAGTACATTGTACAAAAGGTATATAATGAATCCTTTATGATTTGTTAAAATTATAATCAATTTCTAAATTCGATACATTTAGAATAACTTTCAAAACAATTCTGTTTTTCAAGATTCACACATTTCGCTTTGTATTATTGTTGTTTTTATTTTATTTAATAATGCAATTTTATTATATCATTTTCAAGAATTGGCGACAATAATACTGTTTTTGCACTACATTTATATAAATGTATTTGAATTTACGGAGAATGTTCTGCCAAAAGTTAATTGCATTTTATCAAATAAATTCATGATAATGTTGTTTTTCTACTGTAGTAAAATTTTCATGAATTTATTTGATAAAATGTTTTTCTTTAAAGAATTAACATGTCTTTTATGTCTAAAATCTTTTTATACTTTAACCGAATACCATTAAATTGTCATGTACATATGTACATATCACCTAATTCCCTAAATCTAGTTTAAACGCCTTATAAGATACTCATAATGTATATACAATATACATACATATGTACATACATATGTACATACATATATTGCATTAATGTTATCACATCTTCTGAATTCTTTTCTAGTGATACAATATGTTTGAAATTACATATCAAAATTAAATATTTATTATATGTATTATAAATTATACTGTTATTAACTATTTCAAATAAAATTAATTGACCTCAATTTGCGTCACAAATATATGAACATGCATATGTTAGAATATGTTGAAAATTTGAACCTGAACTGGCTATGACAGATATGATCATTGAAACTACCCTTAATATTTAATTTTATTATTTATACATACATATTAGAAATTTTAAATAATCTTTAAATAATTTTAACCGTTTAATTTAAAATTAATTACGCCAATTTTTTGGGATTATTGTTAATTTTGGTTTGGTAATTAATACAATATTTTTAAGGGATATTTTACTTCTTTTCGATGTAGTATATACATATTACACAAATTTCAAATCACCTCATCATAATATTAGTGTAACATTTTTATTATAATACATAAACAATGTACGTTCAAAAAACTACAAACATGCTAATCATTTTTACGGTCGCAAAACGATGTGGTTACGATAACAAAAAATTTTTGATTTGGTGTGTCCAATTACATATTACAATAAAATGTATTAATATGTGTTATATAGTCACTCTTGTGACTTTTATAGTGTTATATTGCTACTCTACGTGAACTAACTATCATATATTTTTATAGTCCTATTATTTTAATTAAGGTTTAATAAAACCAATTATGTTTTATTATTTATTGTTTTACAATTATTAGTGTGCGTACATTTTGAATGCCGAAAGTATTACCAAAAATAAAAAACTTATAATTAAAAAAAAATTAAATTAAACAATTAAATTTTTTTATAATTCATTTATTATCGATTCTTTTATGCATACAAAAGAATTATTATGTGTACTACAAAAATAAATTAGAATTATAAAAAAAATGAAATCTTAAAAAACTAATTTTATTAATAAATATATTGATTTGAAAAATGGAACAAATTGAACTAAAAGACGGCGCCATATATTTCTATAAAGTTAAAGCTACATTCATATTTGGAATGACACATACGAGTACATTCGGAATTAACAATATAAATTATGGAATTGTGTAATGAACATAGGTTTGAATTTGAAATTAAATTTAAATTCATTTGGTGCGACACTACTAAACCAAATTACCCGAATTATTACAAAATTATAAATATTTTTAATTGCTCCAAATTTAAATATTTTAGAACCAATCTACATATTATGTACATCCTTTACAAAGTTCAGTAAGACATACTTTCTTTCTGGCGTCTTTAAAAACGCCATGAATCGTGTCTATTATGTAATGATACTTAATGATGCTGTAGTTCAATAATTTAAATTACAAAACATATTTTTTTAACTTTGTTAACTGAACATAATCTAGTTATCATCTAGTTATCATCACAGCTTATCATTGAATCTATGGAATAAAAAAGAAAAGATCCTTCTCTTTGGTCCGATTGTATGAACGAGGATAGAGCAACAAAAACCCGATAGTACAGATATATCTTCTTCCGAGAACGATTTTCAATTTAAATGAATTATAATTATCTATACTGGAAAATAATTTTAATAACACACAAAACAAACTTTGAATTGACAAAAAAATAAAAATTTTCTAGCCTCCGTTCTATTCACCAAATAGAAGCCGACGATAAAATAAAACCGACCGATATCCGAGGTTATATTTTCTATTTGCGGTCATCCATTTGACCTGTAATGTTTTTTTCTGGTACTATGTACATGTAATGCATATACATTTTGTTCTTTGATTGAATATAGTTATATATAATTGAAGTATCTTAAAGTTTTATTGTCTGTCTGTTTTTATTTTTTGCAACCTCTTCCAACTCCTTCTATTTGCTGTCAATCAAATCGAGAACGCACGGCTGCAGATCTGTTTTAATTGACGATTTGCCCAATGTATAGCTCGATGCCAACCCTTTGATTGATTAAAATATATTTACATTCAAAAGATTCCTATATCATAAATTCCCCACATAAATCCCCCACTGAACTTTGTTTACGATTCTAGTATTGCATAAAGTCCGAAAAATAGAAGATAATGGTTTAATGCAATGATCGTTTGAATGTAAAGAACAACACTATATATATATTAATATGTATTTTGGATGGTACAAAATTTAAAAAACGTTACATTTTATAGTAAATAGTTGTACGATCGATTGGCCCCTGTGGTCGGGGGCACTCACATGTCTCGTAAATCAAAATTGCACGAACATATTTCCCAAGAATACCACCACAGTATCCTTTGCTTGTCGTAGGAGGCGACTAAACGGTTGGATCGCTGGGCTGACGTCCCGCATCCGTAAAAAAACAAAGTGTTTATAAAGTCAACAAAAAGAAAAATGGATACCGCCAAAACAACACCGGACCCTTGCTCAAGTACCCGGACACGAGATTTAGGATCGGCACTTGGGACGTGCAATCTCTAAGAAAACCAGGAGCGTTAGAGGGCCTAATCACGTGAATGAAGGAGTATCGGCTGGAACTCGTTGCTCTTCAAGAAACTCGCTGGCCTAAAAGTGGAGACCATGTGTCCCATGGCTATTTGTTGATCTACAGTGGAGATGACCTCGGACATCTTGAAGCTGGATTTCTTCTTGGGCCGCAGGTAAAGAACGCTGTTTTGGATTTCCAAGCAGTCAATAACCGATTGTGTAAGCTTCGCTTGCGCATGAAGTTAGCTAACCTGTCGATAATTTGTGTACATGCGCCCACAGAAGTCAGCCAGCCCCAAGATAAAGACTCATTTTACAATGACTTGGACGATCTGATGGGATCTATACCCGAACACGATGCTAAAATGGTAATTGGGGACTTTAATGCTAGAGCTGGCAGAAATGAGACCGACTTGTGTGAAAACATAGGTCCGTACTCCCGACACGAAACTGCGACTGATAATGGTGAGAGAATGATGTACTTTGCGGTTGCTCATGATCTTAGAGTAGCAAGCACATTCTTCCCTCACAAACACATACATACATCTAGAGACATGGACACATCCTCGCGGAACTTCCCGCAGCCAAATTGACCATGTGTTAGTTTCTAAAGGACGGGCTCAGGTTGTGCAGGATGTGAGAACTTATCGGTCAACAACCAAATACGTAGGCAGCGATCATCATTTGGTCACTGCAAAGCTACGATGGAAATTTGCGTACAAGTCTGGGAACACAGCGAAACGCATGGTACGTTTCGACTGTGAAGGTCTGATAAATGAAGATCAAAAGAAACGATATCAGGATCGTGTCAGCGACAACATTAATGAAGCTAATTACCAGTCTGCCTGCGTGAACTCTGTCTGGGAGGTACTGAAAACTTCGGTTGTCAGTGCTGCTCAACAAAATATAGCCCATAATGAAGTGCAACAACGTCTCACAATCGCGAGGAAAAACAAGGCTGCTCTTGCAAGAAGGGCAGCTAAGCGGATTTGTAGACGGAAGAAGCGAGAATGGTGGAAGGCCGAGGTTCTGAAAGTACAACAACTCAGCAATGAGCGCAGTTCGCGTAATTTCTTTAAAGGAATTACTGGACTGCACCATACTTTCAGGCCTACGTCAACCGACATTCGGGACCGGGATGGAAGCCTCTGTGTCAACATCGACGCAGTACTTGACGCATGGAGTGGACACTTTACTGACCTGCTTGATGTCCATCATGCGTCACAGACTGTTGTTGAGCCACCTCTAATACAGACTGCGGAGATTTGCACTGAGCAGCCATCCCATGAGGAATTCACTAAAGCCATGCAGAGATTGAAACAAACCGTGCACCTGGAGTGGACTGCATTAATTTGAAGCTCTTAATATTCGGAGGGGATATTTTGTGGAACTGTCTTTTCGACCTTATTCGATTAGTATGGCGAACCGAAGTTATGCCTGACGAATGGAAAGTGGTCGCGATATGCCCCATCTTCAAGAAGGGAGACCGCTGGAAGTGTGAGAATTATCGCGGTATAGCTGTCCTTTGCACAGCATACAAGTTACTGTCATACATTGTATTGAATAGAATCACTCCTCTAGCGAAGGGCTTGGTTGGTGACTATCAAGGAGGATTTCGTCCGAATCGATCAGTCACTGATCAGGTCTTTTCGCTGCGGATGATTCTATCTAAATATTATGAGACATCCATCCCCGTACACCAGGTGTTCCTGGATTTCCGGCAGCCCTATGACTCGATCAATCGAGAAAGTTTGTGTACTGCCCTGGAATACCTAGGAATGCCAACAAAACTGGTACGACTGTGTAGGATGACAGTGACGTAGTCTCAATGCTGTGTTAGAGTTAACAGGCTATCGACAATTTTTGTAGTTAACTCGGGTGATCGGCAGGGAGATGCTCTGTCCCCGATACTCTTTAATCTCATGTTGGAGTACATCTTTCGTAAAACTGAAACACCGCAGCGTAACATCTTATATCGCCAATCCAATCAGGTGCTTGCATATGCAGATGACATATGCGTGATTGGACTGAATAGCAACGGAGTGAAAGAAATAATTGATCCGCTTGTAGAGTTTTCAGCTTCAGTTGGACTTCAGATCAATGAGTCCAAAACGAAATACCTGATCTCTGGTTTTAGGGACAATGGCACACCAGATTTTAGTAGTGGCCACCACACGTTAGAGGGAGTGAGGAGGTTCAAATATTTTGGTTATCTTATCACTCACGATAACAGTGTGGGTGAGGATATTAAAGTGCGGCGGGCAGCTGGCAGTCGTTCTTTGTATCCTCTAAGGCCACTGCTAAAATCTAAACAATTATCAAGTGCCGTGAAGCTGAAGCTTTACAAAGCGTTGATCAGGCCCGTTGTTATGTTTGGATGTGAAAGTTGGGCGCTGACGGATGAGTACGAGAGATGGCTCCTAACATTTGAGAGAAGAGTCATGCGTATGATTTACGGCCCAAAACGCGAAATAGATGGTAGCTATTGAGCTCTGTACAATATCGAGATCAGAGATCTGATGAAGATCCCCGATATTGTACATGAAGTAAGATCTCAGCGAGTACGCTGGCGCGGTCACGTGCTGCGTGCTGATCCGGAACGAATTGTGCAGCGATCTCTGAAAGGAGAGCCACCTTCAGATTGTCTTAGACAGTATGAAGACCATGCTCGGGATCGAAATCGCTGGAGCCAAATTGTTGACTCAGTAAGGGGTCAGTAGTGGCCTTTAAAACTGTTTTAATTAATTAATTATGTTGTACGATCAAAATAAGTAATTATTTTTTAAAAGGACAGTCGCGATGAACTGTAATTACATGATTATTAATTTTTAGATTTATATAAATTAATATTAATTTTATGATCATATGTAAGCAAAAATATTATTTTTAAGATTATTTATGTTAAAAATACGGCATCCATATAATACAACAAATTAAAGCATCATCGTGTTCAGTTTATTTGCATATTCTTTCTCATTTTAACTAATGGGTATTTTTATGTCGCGTGCAATACACTAGTTTTGTAGAGCAAAAATTGAAAATTTTACTACATCATTGAGGTTTTTACCAAGCAAACGCCATTAGAAAATTCGAGTTTATCGGAACACACTTCGGCACTTAAACTCAAATGAACTTTCCCATATAAAATGACATATTATAAAATTATACTATACGGTTGATATTGTAATATTTAGTATTATTTATTTTTAACGTTCGGTATAAAAATTCGACGAACGCAACTACATGTAACTGATTAAGTACTTAAATGTTTATTATCTAAATAAACGACTGAAACACGCAAAAACTAATTTTACGAGTTATACATAACTTACTAAATATTTCATTTCAAATTTTACCTTATTCATGGTTAAATTAAACTGAGTAATAATTCTAATTCAATAAATAATTATGTTGTGATTTTGTTAATAACACTACAACGAGCAATATAAAATGATGTTAATCAGTATATGTACGACGACTGAAACCGAAAATAAATCTACAAAAAAATCTGTCGTCGTTAGAAAATTATATTTATTTAAAATTCATATTAACGCAAATCTTAATTTTGTTTCAAAACAAAATTCAATTCACTTTCATAATATTTATTTAATAAAGAAAATATACATATGTATATTAAAATGAAAATTGCTATAAAAAATAATTCAAAATATTTGATCTTTTCAAAAAAAGAAAATTAATTTTATTGGCAAATTATTTTTGAGTGTAATTACTTCTTTCTGATTTTGTTTTTATTGGTTTCATTTTTATCTCACACAACGTACACCATAAGGTGTGAGATTCGTTTATTCGATACAAGTATTTAAAAGTATTTTTGACATTTTTAATGCACAATAGTTTTAATGTTTATCATAAATCAAAACATTTCCTATGCAATGTCCTAGCCGAGGTTATATGTAAATCTATCGACAGTTTTTGGTCCTATAGTGCCTAGATACTATCATGAATTCCACTTTAAATAAAATAATTTTTATTAAGGTTAAATTTCTAAACACATATAGTCCTATTCAGATCTTAAAAAAAACTTTTTTTTAATTGTTCTGCGCAGCAGCTTTCAGTGATGTAGAAAAAAAATTATAAAAATTTTGATGGGTCGCATTTATCTTAGGTAGTTAACTTAAATAAAATAATAAATAACCAATAAAAAGAATTATATTTCAGTTTTAATACACAAAACATTCAAAATGATTATGTATTTATGTTATTACAATCATATTTCAAGTGAAAATTAATAGGTCAAAAAAAAATTGCACGCCTTTTGGAAACAATGTCAACATTTAATTTTGGTACGGACTAAGGAAAATAAATGACCAAATGACATTCATATCGAACAAAACCACAACAACATAAAAAGCAAAATCAGTTTTCTATTTAATTCTTAATTTATCGAATTAAATATTAATTTCAAAAGTGTCCGTGATTATTAGTTAAATTATAAAAACATTTTGTGATTAAAAACGTTCCTTTTCCATTTAAATACGAATACAACATAAAAATGTAAACATGAATTATTGTACTTAATACATCACTGTGTATCCGCCATATTCTTTCTGCGCGATAACTGTCAGAATTCCAGCGAGATTTGAAAACTACTATACTTTGACTAATAATTATAATACTTACTTTGACTAATACAATATAATACCTTGATATATAATAAAACAAACTTTTAATTTTAAAACGGTCATTTCTTACACTTAGACCCGCTTTTATGAACAACGATAAATAAATAAAAATCCGCGAATAAACTGAGTATTATTTTTTTTGGTCGGACTTTGAACGGCGAAAGATAATAATTTATGCTAGTTTTTATAACAGTTTTTTTTTTTGTATGAGGGATAATACTCTTGTTTGACGTTTATGCTTGTATTTTGCATATACTTAAATATGTACATTTTTATTTTCAGATTGAAATATTTTTAGTGTTTAGGAAATAGTATTATGCAATTTCAAAATAATTAAAAGTTAAACTATTAAAACAATTTAATTTTTATTTCGTCAATATTTAATTCTTGGATCGTTGAACAAATAATATAATTTGTCTTAATCCAATTTTTTAAACAACAAAACAGATAAAAAAGATTATTTTCACAATTTTTGAATCCAGTTTAGTCCAATTCATGTGCATATAATTAATTATAAGTATATAAGTATTTATTTTACTTAACTTTAACTTTGAAAATTATATAATAAAATCATTTATTATGCACTCATGTACAATATTCCTATTGATGCCGATTAATTTTCTTGTTTATCTTAACTTACTGTAAATTCATAGGGTAAACCTTATCCAAAAGTAGGATAAAGCGAGTACTCAGAGGTAAATGTTTGGTATTTGAATTGCTCATTTTTTATTGTTACTGATTTGCTAGTTAGCGCTTTACACATTCAAAAATTTTCACCGTGAGTAAATCTAGTATTACATATTTATTTATAAAAAGATTATGTATGAGAAATAAATTATGTTTTATTATTTTCCTCTTGTCCATTTAATTAGCCTTAATCAGATCTTTCAATATTCAATATATGATTTGGATATGTGTTTAAGTGGGGTTTTACAATATTATAAAATTGGAAAAAATATATTTTTCGCATTATATTTTGAAACCGTAAAAAGGTCAAACTTCTAATAATGGATTTTAAGCGTGAAATGAATATTTATTAAGGTTTTCAAATGCGATTCATGAATTTTAGTCAAAATCAATATACACATTTTCACTTGTATCATACGTGTGTGTTGTACTCGTAGCTCACATTACATGGAGAAATCAAAATTAATAAAAAAAAATTGTAACAGCTTGTAATAACGACAATAATTTAATATATGTATATTGTTTATGGGATGGGAGTAGTTAAAACGGATATGTTATGCACATATACATAATATATAATGTACTATGTGATTACTATTCAAGTGGGACGAATAAATAGTGTTCATTTAAAATATCACAACATTGCAAGTGTTAATCTTAGAAGAGATGTAAGCAGTATAAACAAATAAAATATAAAACTGTTGCGGTAAATTTCAATTAAACGTTTTTCAATGGTTTTGTCCGAATAATATTTATGAACTAGCTATTTGCCGATGTATGGTACATTGTAATATCATACATTGTAAATAAAGTAAAAATTTTAAAATTCATTTGTGTATAAATTTGCTGTCTAGTGCCTTTATAATGAAAACGCAGCCATTAAAGGCGAATTTACGTGGTTTTTGTTATGATAAGAATGGTTTTTGTTATGATTGAAAAAACAGGAAAAGTACCCTAGCAAAAGTATTATGTGTCCGACGTTTCGGTTTTATACGTGATAATTTTTCGCTATATGTATATTAAAGTCCGCTAAATCCAACTTTATTTTTCGCTTCGTTTGGTTCCTCCGTTAATTGTGTTCACTTTTCCATTTTTTAATGATAAAGTAACAGTTGAACAAAAATGAAACGGAACGGATACATTCTATTTGGTTGTTTAGTTTTAGTACAGTATTGTACACTATTCGGACGCATAATAAAAAATTGTGAATGTAGGGGAATAATTCTCAAATAAATGTCAAAAGTTAGTACTTAAAAATATTTATAGGACAGTCTAAATAATAATAATTAAAAAGTTAAACTGCAAATTTGAATATCTCAGAGTGCCAGAATCCCCAAACCTAAGTAAACCATATTCCAATCAAATAAAGAATTTGGTCAATTTTTAGAGTTTTCAGAAAAAAAATTGAATTTAATTTCCAAAATTAACAAAACATATCGCAATTTAAACATACTTCCTGTTTGTTACACCAGGGTGGTCATTCAGTGGTGCTATGTCACACGTTTATTTCACAGTTGGAGACTTTTTTTGGCGATATTATAGTAAGGGGAAAAGTCTACAAATCCAACCCTGCGAAATTAATTTTATGGGGGAGTTGGATGAATTTTGTGGTATTTTGTCGTTTATTTCTAACCTCAAATCAAGAGTTATGAACATTTTTATCGAGTGCATGTGTAATAGTGAAATCACTATAAAAATAATTTTTTTAATAAAACTTAATTTTATTTTTTAATTTTTGAATTAAATATTAAATAAATCATATATGTATTAAAAAAATATAAATAAATTCTGTCTTTTTTGTGAAAATTTTATTTCTCTATATACATAAAATCAAATTATGGCTGATTGGTTTTGTTAATCAAATTGGTATTTAACTATTTTACTTGTGTATTTTATATTTTTATATATGTATATATATATGTATATATATAACAACAAAATATAATTTGTTTAAAATTTTAAAAGTATATAAAATAAACAGTGTTTAATGTATAACAGAAAAATTAAAAATGGACAGGATAATGGAGGAGGTAATAGCCCAATGTGCTGTGCATCATCACAATACTGTTTTTATGTTAATACTAATCACTGTTTCTGTTATTTACTTTTATATTAAACACATTTTATTTTACGAGTAAATACATATAATTTTATATAAGTATTGTATATATATCTATATATGTTAAATTTTTCTTTATATACATACTTATGTTTGTATTAAACACTTTATAATTATTAAAAAACAGTAATAGCTAACTATATATACCATATATAAATACACAAGCGCCCGTAATCCGATAAGAGGATAGATAATATCCAGAATATTTAAAATTCACGAAAAGAGAAGGCTCGAAAGTAGTTTTCTTTTAAATAATTTGTTTAAATAAAATATCACAAACAGAAAACAATTCTTTTTTAATTAAATTTAAATAAAAATATGTAACGCTGTATAAACAAAATATTAGGGACTAATAACACCAAGCGCGAATTGCGAATGCGAGTAATCATATAATCATATCATATTTCAAGTGAAAATTAATAGGACAAAAAAAAAATTGCACGCCTTTTGGAAACAATGTCAACATTTAATTTTGGTACGAACTAAGGAAAATAAATGACCAAATGACATTCATATCGAACAAAACCACAGTAACATAAAAAGCAAAATCAGTTTTCAATTGAATTCTTAATTTATCGAATTAAATATTAATTTCAAAAGTGTCAATAATTATAAGTTAAATTATAAAAACATTTTGTGATTAAAAACGTACCTTTTCCATTTAAATACAAATACAACATAAAAATGTAAACAATAAACATGAATTATTGTACTTAATACATCACTGTGTATCCGCCATATGCTTTCTGCGCGATAACTGTCAGAATTCCAGCGAGATTTGAATACTACATATATTTCTCGTTTTGCAAGACTAGCCATACAATCAGTATAAATAAATCATTTTAAAATTATGAATGCCATTTTATTGTACTAAATTTGTTACTCTTGTATATTTTCTTTATGATAGCACCACAGAATGACCACCCTGGTTGATATACACTCCAGGGTATGAAAATTGTACTAGAAAATTGATTGTTTCAAAGTTATTTGAAAACAACAATAGATATTCGATTTCTTAAAATCACCTTTTCATTACTACCGCTAAATTTAAGTAGAATTATTCCATTATTTTTGTCTTGTAGCAACATATTTTATTAAAATAAAAAGGCATACAGCCAAATTACCTTCAAGCACGATATTACTTATGTTATGTGTATATTTGAATGTTCGCTCTCAATTAACTGATTATTAAAATTATTTTTAAAATTTTGTTTGGGGGAATTTTTTTATTTTATTTTACTTGAATTGATGTCATAAATTTTTAGTCGCAAAGTAAGTCATCATTCTCATCATGCGCCGTTCAAATTCGTCGGTCAGTGTTTCGCATGTGCGAATTGATAAAAATTTTGCTGGACTAAAAAATAAAAATACAAAAAAAACAAAATATATGTTATGTTGGCATCATGTGTCAGTGTGCTGTGTGACATATCTCATCGTGAGATACATACTTAAATTAAAATACTAAAGCTGCATTTGAATAATTATCGTTGCAAAAAATAGTTCTCTGTTGAAACAATTAATTTATAAGGAAAGATGGGAGTTTTTTAACTCACTTTTATCAAATGGTTATTCTTGCTTTGTATCTTCTCTTGATGAGAAATAAATTGGTACAAGAATTTTTAAAAATAAATTTAAATTCTCCAAGTTTTAATTTTTTTTCAAATTTCAACCACAATATTAATTTTTTTTAACTCTTGACAAAAATTATAATATATTATAAAAAAAAGTATGTAAAACTAAATTTATACCGCAAAACGAAGAATATTTATTTTCAGATTCTGTTGTCATAAGTTGAATGATTAAAAAAAACATAAACAAAAGCAAAATAGCTTTTTATTTTTGTTTTATTTTATCAAATGGTTTTTCATTTCAATGAAATAAAAATAATATGAAAATTCAAAAGAACGAACAGAGAAATGAAAATGCCGTAGGAAAATACTAGAAATTTCTGTCGAAAGAGAGTTTTTCGTTTTATGTATTCATTCTTATCTATTAGTGTACATTGCATATTCCTCGCTTAATAGTATGTTGCGATGCATCCATAGCTAAATTTTTTTTATATTTTGTGTAACATCGCGTGGGTGTGGTTGATGTTGCTTTTAAATTTATTTCATTCAATTATAAATTTCATAAGTGACTTGCCCAAAATAGCTACTTTATTAATACATTTTTTCTCATAGTCGGCTATGACGGTTGACGATGAATTCCAAAAATAATTTCTTCTAATTTATAATTCACATTGGTCTGTTTATTCTATACCATACCATAATAAAAAATAATCTATCATATTGTAACAGCTATACAAATTATATTGTGAATTTTTCAATGGTGAAAATTATAAATATTGAAAAACTAAAACGCCGTTTAATTTAAGATTAGAGTATTTCTGCCAAACCACTGCTCCTAGTTTAATTTCGGGGTTAAGGCTAATTTCCATTATGAAAAATTTACTGACGGTATCTGTTTTACTGAAAAATGAAAAGAGTAAAAAAACTGAAATTGCCATTTTTTTATGGCAATATTTTATAAATAAATTTTGACAAGTTGTTTGTAACAAACCAATAAATTTCATCCAAATATTTTTTTTTTCCAAATATAAGCAAATCTAACTAGAAATTTGTTAAATTTTTATTAAAAATTAAAACGAAAAAAAACGAAAAGTTGCTTTAACATAAAAATACCGAAATTAACCCATGGTTAGTTCACGAGGACGGATATTTATTTATTTAGCTTTTTACATCCGACCATAAGATGCAAATATTTTAACTTTGAAACAGGGTATATGAATGAATATTTTTGGTTATTCAGTATTACTAATACATACATAATTATTACAATTTTTCTAGTATTTTTACTTAAAATGATATTGCTTTCTTCCGCCAGTCGCACATTAAGCGAATAGCTATACCAAAATAAAATCATATACGATTATACATGTTATAGTAGATTATATTTTATAGAATGTATTTAATACTGTAACTGTCAGACCATGTGGTTTTGTTAATAATTCGGGTCGATCGAGGGTGTAACTGATATAAGACAATTAAACATACTTAACTCACATATTTATGAGACTGACCTGTAAAACATGTGACCTTCTATTCGACACATGACATTATATTGAAAATATAATTAAGTTTATAAAGCGGATTTCATATTTTTTCTTGAAAATTTCCCAAGCTAAATACAAACTGGAACTATAATAAGCCAGAAAAAAAGAGTGGAACTATGTATAACCAAATTATTTTTTTTTATTAAATCTGGCAATAAATTTAAGATGATTGTTTGTTTTGTAATTAAACAGTTACGTTTGATACTAGAATAATGGTTATTTTTAAATTAGTGTGGAAATAAAGTATGCAAGTACATATACATACACGCATCTTCTATAAATGTATGATTATATACATATATGTATTCAATAACTAAGATACATATATAATGTGTATGGTTTCTGATGGGTTTTATATTTTTAAATTCGCAAAATGCGATGTCTTTATGATTAGATCAACGTCAATATCCGGCATATGTTTACCGAGTGACTGTTTGGTTCGTTACAGCGAATCATCGATTATCTCATCTATGGTTACAGATAGGATGTATAATGTAATATCATTTTTGTAACAATTGATTATAATTTTTAGACCTTAAATTATATTAAAATCATATTTTAACATATTTTTTCTATACCCCGTAGTTCAAATATTGTACATTTCATTTTCTTTAAGTGTTTCCTTTAATCTTTGTCATCTTAAACACATTTCAGTTTTTTTTTCATAATTTTGGACCTTCAACTTTCAGAGGTAGCATTCATTGTTTATTACATTTGGATAAAATTCGCTCTCAAAATTAATTAAAAAATTATTTAAATTGTTAAAGTGAGCACATTAAAATGACATAAGTATCACACGCCAAATAAATAAAATATAAAATTTGTTGGTACATATATTTAACTATTAATTAATTAATTTGACTATTTTTTTTTCTGTAATAGTTGTGGATTAAATCACATGGGCTGTTTCCAAAACCGATACTTAATCGTGGAACCTAACTTATTCCAATAGTTTCCTGGCGAGGTGACTTATTTTCTGTCTCTTTCTTGCAATAAAATCTAAATTTATTGTAAACATTTTTGTTAAATTTTAGTAGCAATGGTGTTTACAAATAATTTTTAAATATGTCTTTGATGATATAAAATTGATGTAACCATATTTTTTATATTTTAAAAGTTTAATAAAAAGTTAAAAATTGATTTTTTTTTGCAGAAGTTTGGATTAAGATTATGTGAAGAAATGCTGTCTCAAAATTCAAATGCGCTTGTTTCTGTTTGTTGGTTTTTATTTAGATATAAAAGTCATCATTTTGAAATTCGTTATCGGTTTGTTACTATTCTTTAAGTTTCCTACATTCGAATCTTTGCGACACACAGTAATAAATTTTATACAATTGTGATTATATTTATTGGCAGCTGGCAGTTATGCTTTGTATCTAAGGCCGCTGGTAAAATCTAAACATCTATCATGTGGCGTAAAGTTGAAGCAATACAAAGCGTTGATCAGGCCCCTTGTTATGTTTGGATGTGACTGCTGGGCGCTGACGGATGAGTACGAGAAATGGCTCCTTACTTTTGAGAGTAGAATAAAGCGTGTGATTTACGGGCCAAAACGCGAAGTAAATGGCATATTCCGAGCTCTGCACAATAAGATCAAAGATCTGACGAAGATTCCCGATACTGTACATGAAATAAGATTTCTGCGTGCTGATCCAGAACGAAGCGGCCTCTGAAAAGAGATCAGTTTGTAATAGACAGTATGAAGACTATACTCAGGATCGAAACGAAGCCTTATAGTTGACTCAGTATGGGGCCAGTAATGGCCTTTAAAACCTGATTATTATTATATTCATGCGATTAGCATTTCTGGGTTTATTTGAACAAAAGGTCACACAGCTGTGCTAGCCCTTTTCCCCCATTTTTTCCAATTGTTGACATAAACAAATTTTCATTGTTTTGTTTTTGTTGTCAAAATAAGTATGTAATATCAATTCGGATGATTTTTCATACTTGTTTAAGAGGGCGGTAAATAAGTAACTAAGTATCGGTTTCGTAAACAACTTAATACACGCAAAATTTCCACTCGTTACGAATGATAGTTCAAACGCAATGAAAGGCTCATTAAAAGGCAGACGAACAACGGAGTGAGACCATAAGGGTTCTGTTTTACATTTTATATATACGGTACCCTAAAAACATTCACATACCAATAAATATGAATGAATTTCGCGGTTTAAATTTTTGTGCCATTTGAATTTTATATACACGCATTTTTAAGTTCAGTTTTAAAATCTATTAAGCAAACACAAACTGGGACGTGTTCTCCCTTATTTTCGTTGAGTTAAATAAAAGAGCGTTAAGAAGAATGAACAGATTAAACTATCTTGACACGTTGTTGTCCATCGTAGTTAGACACCATAAATAAAAAATAAAAAAAATAAACAAAAATAAAAAATTTTGTACATCATGTCGTGTTCGATAGTCCACCTTGTGATATAGAAGTTTATAGGATCTGGTGTTTTATTGAAATGTATGTTGGTTTCCAAAGAGAATGAAACTAGAACCATAGACAAGACAATCATTTTAGATTTCTCATTTGTGCAAAAACAGAGTAGTATAATAAACTTCGGAATTTTGCTATCTTTTCGTTGTGTTGGTACATTCTATTGTATACACTGTATACACTATGGAATATCAACAATACAACTATGACATTGAAACTATTTTTTCTCGCTCATACGAAGTGCAAATAGAAATATGAGAAGTCTATATACTGTTTTGTCTATGCTAGAATGATTTATTTGCTAATGACGTGTATGCTTTAATTTTGCAATAATTTCGTTTTAATTCTTATCACCAGCTTCCAATCGAAATGAAACTTTTTATTATCGAAATTTGCTATCAACAATTTTTCACCGCAAATTATATAACATGCTAATTAATTAAATTTCATTTTTTTTATATATACACCTAACGACATTTATACAAGATTTTTAATATTTGTAAAGAATGCGATAATATCTATTAATAATTATGTGACCATATTTCAAATACAAATTTCCATCCTGCAGAGTATTCAACATTACTTGTAATAAATTTTCATTATAATATGTACGGCATTTTATTATTATCACGATTATTATTTTTAATGGTGTTAACAATAACGACCAATCGAAATATTTTTTTTTTGTAAATCAAATTGACATAGCGTAGCAGAAACAAATTCTGTATACATTTTTAGTAGTGTATAAAATAATGGTACTTTAACACAATAATGTTAAGTGTTTTGATATTTTAAATTAATAATAAATTAATGTATGAGTGAGTAAACAAATTTGCTCACTTATTATTAAAAAAGAGTAAATAGAAAACGTAATGAATTATTTTCGCCATCTGATATTTAACAATGAGATTATTATATTAATTTTTTTTTTATTAAGTAAAGTAATTTTAATCATCAAAATAAAATTTAATATTAATCGGATGTTCAGTATAAAGTGTGAGCTGTATGACAAAAAATTAGATTGACGTTATCAAATGTACATATATAAAGTGCGAATTTTGAAAGTTAATAAAATGAAATTATTGAAAATTCAATTATTAGAATAGCTAAAGCCCATTCAGGCTTTTTTCATTTCAAACAATTTAAAGAATGTGTAAAATTTACATTATTTATCCGGTAAGAGCGAAATAGAAAATGAATTTTTCATTTACATTATTCCATTTAACCGGATAGCTATAGAGCTTTATATTTTTTGCAAATATTTAATCACATTTCTGAAATTTTGCTTCTTTTCTTTAATTTCCGGACAAATCCTTTTTGTTTTGACTGTTCGAAATGTAAACGCTTATTTCTATCGGCGTATTCATATTTATATATAAACATAGATCGTACATCCTGTTAAAAACTTTATGAGGATTTATTGAATTCACTTGAATTTAAATAATAATTGAGTGTTCTATGTAATATAATCATTTAGGAATGTTTATCTTTATTGCTAAACACAATAGAGAGATATGGTAGATCAAGTTACTGAAGAGTATATAACATATTCATATACAGTATACATTGTGTAAATATTGTTAGTGAAAAATGTATACAACCGCATCAAAGCTTTTCTGATATTTTCAATTAACGTCAAAATATAATGATTTATTTTAAGAATATGGTGTCACCCAAAAATAAAAGTAAAAACATTTTATAAATTTAAAATTGTTTTCCCTGTTAAAAAATATGTCATAATTTGACACAATTGTTGAATATATTATACCTACATACATATATACGTAAAAGTAGTTGAGTAGGGTACCATCGAATAACTTTTTGTATGAGGCACTCCAATGAAAAATGTCAGATAAATATAATATATATAGGGTTTTGTGATTTGATCTTTCATTTAATTTATACCAATAATTAATATCTACCCGCATCAAAATAACTTGTGTAGCCACTTTCCTAAATATAGTTGTAATTGTTGCAAACATTTTATTAACTCTAAAAATTGTTGTACCCCGTCGTCTTGGTATAGTAATTGCTATATAAGATGGTATCAATTATATATATACATATATGTATATATATATATATATATATATATATATATATATATATATATATATATATATATATATATATATATATATATATATATATATATATATATATATATATATATATATATATATATATATATATCAGCCACACATGTATTACCATGTCCTCGTATTTTTGAAATATTTGCCACCCTGTATCTTGCGCAATACCAACAATAACAAAAATCGCCTTCCATAAAACTTTTCTTTTATCAAGTACTAATCAATAAAAAAAGAAAAATCACAAATCGCATAATTAAAATACGAGTATGATATGACTACTAGAAATTTGTGAATTATTTGTGAAACGTATTTTTCACCATATTAATATATATTTATCTATATATTTATTCTCTTAACCAAATAAAATTATAGTACATTAAGATATACAATTCCTTAAAAACAAATAGTGTGTCAGTAGCGATTAGCCTATAACATAATATTAAAAGAAAATTAATTGTAGTGTGGGACTAAATTAGCAAAGAAATATAATACAATAACAGATTAAATTATAAATATAATAAAAACACAATGTAGTAGTAAACATATAATACAAAATAAACAATTCATCGTTAATAAACCAAAAACAAACCGATGTCCACATCGCGAATAAAATAATTTCAACGCTCTAAATATGTAAAGATGTTGAACTGGTAAAATGTTAAGCTTTACAAAAATAGGCCAGGTATGATCCCGTCGACGTAAAAAATATATAATACGCAAAATATACTTGTGGCAAACCATACGTAAGTCGAGACTCAACACAAGCATACAAAAAATTCAGTAATACATGAGATTGACAAAATTTACGCAACAGATAAATAGCACGAAGCACAGAGTTAAGTTGCTCTTTCAACTTCTGTGTATGAATTCGCCAGTTTAGGTTAAATAGCACAAAGCCTTGAGGAACTCCATATTCAAACTAAATAAATAACTATAGGAGCTATCTATTCTAACCTTGTATGACCTACTAAGTTATGACTCAAACCAGTTCAGCGAGTTGCCTCAGAATCCAAGTGACCATATATGCAACAATATTATGTGATCAACCATATCGAACGCTCTTCTATTATCAATGAAGACTATAGCAGCATATTTTTTTTCAACGGAATTTTGCATTATAAATGCATAATTTTCTGGCAAAATCACATAAAACTATCACCTCCGTAGACTTCAGCTCCAATTTTTTATTTTTTAAGAAGCT
This sequence comes from Tipula unca, assembly GCA_951394425.1. Classification (NCBI taxonomy): domain Eukaryota; kingdom Metazoa; phylum Arthropoda; class Insecta; order Diptera; family Tipulidae; genus Tipula; species Tipula unca. The sequence continues at coordinate 108,201,278 of OX596381.1, forward strand.
GGACTGCTGAAGTGAAATGAAGCAATGAGGCAACATATTCTTCATCTTATTTATGAAATAATCCAGAAATACATCTAACGGTTGTGAGAAAGTTTCCAAATTACATCTGTCGGTAGAAACCCACGCTACCTGGTTGTACACAGCATTTAGGACAAAGTAGCGAAAATTTGAAAAATCCAAGTTTTATATTCGTCGCCCTGGTGCAACGACATATCCCTCGTAGCACTCTTTCAGTGTACACATCATTAGCCGCTTTTGAACCTTAGCTTTATCGATAGTAAACAATCGTTTTTACCTGACATTATCCGACTAACATCATCATCAGTATAATAAGATATGCTTGCTTCAGCTCTTCACTTATTTCTACTTTAGTTGCTGGACGATGATCGCACCATATGTTGCGTTGCGTTGAACTCGCCCTGAATTTCTTGAATGGTTAATGATTTTGGCAATATAGTAAGTAGCTGAATCTTATCACTGGTTTTCTCCAGTTCTTTGAATTTGGTTTTTAAATCACCAATCAATTCATCATATAGTTCAATCTTCCTGTGACCATCGGTTTACTGATTAAAAAGCGGCATGTTTCCCGAAACCAAATTAAATCGATTAATTTTTGCTGCTGATGTTTTATTTGAATGAAATTTATTTATGAAATAATATTTGTCGAATTCTAAAAAAAAAAAAAAGGTTTTTGGGAAAATTGAAAAAGAACATTTTACCGGTAAATGTAAAGAAGAGAGCTATACCGCGATAATTCTCACACTTCAAGCGGTCTCTCTTTTTGAAGATGCGGCATATCGCGGTTTCTTTCCGTCACATTCGTCAGGCATAACTGACCTTAATATGTTCACGGAGAAAGAAGATGCATTTTATTGCGTTAAACTATATTGAATTGTTTGGTTAAAATAAATTATGACTGATATTGTAAATATTAATGGGACATCATTTTTCAGTGTTTAGGGAAATATTTAAAATTAGGATAGTTATAATAAAGGTGTCTTTCTTTTCGTTAAAATAGCCGTACAATAGCGAGTGATTTATTGAGTCATATACCATGCCTCATATATGAAAGGTACTACTCTTATGTAGTTCTGTAAAACTAAAGAGGATTATATATTAAGTATATTTAATGTGAGATGCAAAAGTACAAAATATGAAATTTATTAATATAATAAATAACTAACAAATTTGTTTTCCAAAACAAGGAAAGAAATAATATTCAGCTCAAGAATGATAATTTGTTGTTGTTTTACATTGATTACCAAAAATTTAACATAAACAAAATCTTTATTTTATTTTGGAATAAGGTAACGCCCATTTTCCGAAATTAATAGACGTTATTTGGATCGCTTACGTCAAAATATCACATTTATTTTCCTGTATATGATATTTAAAGGAAAGACAGGGTATATTTATATACATATTTCTCTCTGTATGATGCAAAAATTATTTGTAAAAAATATGCATTTTTAATCTACTTTCATTTTTAGTTCATACAAAATAATCTATATATGTACTCGGTATTTAATATTCTTTGGTAAAACTGTATAATAATTTTATTTTTAATAAATAAATAAATAAATTTATTATTTTTAAGATAATATTTTTGTGTTTTAACTGTTTTATTTCGTTTCCTGAGAAAAGCTAAGAAAACAAAAGCAACAACAATATTTTATTTTTCATTTATTCAAGTTTAAGCATAAAGCAAACAAATTGGTTTCTTATTCTTATTCACAAGAAAACGAACCCTTTTCAAACCTATCGTTATATTTTAATTTTTCAAATAGTCATACTCGTATATACAAGTTAGTGTTGAAATCTTGTTGTCTAGCATAACTATTAGCATCTACATACACTCTAGTGAGGTCGACAGTGCTTTTAACCTTAGTTATATCTTCATGACAACTATCGGATTTGAACAGTTGTATTAAATAATACATATATACATATCTTAATATTATATAAGTGTTAGAATGATTTATTCTTTTATTTAGATTTTTTCAGGTACATACGTCAATGCAATTTATCAAATGATATGCTTTACTAAACATTTTTAACATTCCTATTAAGTATTTTAAAATATAAATCAATTTAAATATAGTGTTTTTTTAGCAGGGTATATTATATATGTAGGTATTCCGGAAAAATTCGATAAATTAAAAATTCGACTAGTATATTAATTCCAAGGTGAACTGGCTAATTGATAAAAATTCAAACTTAAACCTAGACCTTATCTTTGTTATATAAAATGGTATCCTTATACCAATGTGAACGATATTGATTTTCAAATGCCGTTATTCAAATCTCTAGTGTCGGGACGTAGTAGGATAAAGGATGGCAGAATCGTCACTTTATTAAATCTGTGTAATAAAATATTTATTGATGTTATTTTAAATCGATAAATATACATACATATTAAATATATGTATTACATATTTTGTGAAAAAATTGTTAATTTTAATTTTACAATATTTTCTTCTGACTAAAAATGCTTTTTTGTAAATTTTATTTGAACCTTTCACCAGATGTTCCCTGAGGATGGTCTGGTGTTGATAGTTTCTTATAAATATCAAGCTAAACTGCCCTATACTAACTTGACGATTGTGCTTCAATTCGCAATAAATGAGAAAACAAAAATCTTATTAATCTCCCATTCTTCTACTGTTATGTTTAGAAAGCTTAGGTCTATCAATAACAAAAATAAAAAAAATTTATCAGCGACCTCATTTTTTAGATAATTAATAAGAAACGTAAATTTTTCTGATTTTTTCTTCAAATTTCGACTTTAGATCTAAATATATTATGTATCCATTTTATCAGACAAATAGTAATAAAAACTTATTTCCACGATAAAGACAATTTAATTCTGAGTAGAATAGTGAAAAGAAAAATCTAATATACGTCAAATAATATTCTAAAAAAAAATTAATTTATTTATTCTTTATTTCTATTTAATTCGTTATAACGACTTAACGGTAACGAATTTGATAACTTCGTAGAACAATTTTTTCTTAGAATTTGATGATCTATACGAATGTTAAAAAAATTCCATTAATTGAAAACACTCTGTGTCACATAAAGGGGACTCGATCGTATTTAAATCAGTTTTTCAAGAATATATATGTATATATATATATATATATATATATATATATATATATATATATATATATATATATATATATATATATATAACATTCGCTATCAAAATGTATCTAATTAACAAATATATACATATATTTAAAAAAAATTATAAAAATCTGTGGAAAAAATTAGGTATTTTATACGATTTTAAATTTAGCATGATAATCAAAATTATTCGGTATATTTGGTACAAGAATGGTCGCTTTATAACTGCCGAAAGGTTACCAAAATATCCCCACCTCAATCTCCAAACTTAAATCCGATTGAAAATTCTTGACTAAGAATCGGCTGAAATGGATCATTAAGGAGGAACGGAATAAAATTGGTGCAGATTACACAAAAGATTTAGTTTCATTTATGCCGAGGCGTTCAAAACAGGTGTTGAGAAGGAAAGGATATCGCACCATATAATGAGAGCTACAATATTCAATCATAATAAATTTTTGAATTTTTTAAATAAATTTTATTCGTTTATTTTTGTAACACTTTGGGAGTTTTCATTAAATGTTTAACATAAAATATTCTAAATTAGATAATTTTTTTGTGCGATTAATTAGAAAATTGTTAAATTTAGAATAATGTATCAAAATAATTGAAAATAAATCATTCTTTATTTAATTTAGTCCGGATATTAGAATGATACATTAGCTAGGTACGCTTTTTTATTAACAGAACTTAAAGTTCTAGATAAACATTGGGAAAAATACTGGGAATTAAAAGCCGAATTATACGAGTAATTCAATAAGATATTGATTATGCATTTTATGTATTAAATAAGTCATTTTTTGATAACTATAGACAAATAATAAGTAGTAAAGTTAAAAACAACTGTTCAACAATACATATTATTTTCTTTTAAAATTTCTCTTCTTTTCGAGTTCGTGTACTATGATTTTATCGAAGATATCAAAGAAAGAGAGAACAAACTAGTTCTAAACTATTGTACAGAGCATTTTAGCTATACATAAGTACAATATTATATTTTCCATTTACTTAGATGTATAATTCCGATCCGTATTACATTTTTCGTACTTTTTTCTAGCGCCATTGAATTTTTATTTGACCTTTAAAAATTTTAATTTTAAGTGTTTTGTGGGGAAAAATTGTCTTTTTTGTATTAAACAAAATTGTCGAATATTTTATTTTATCCGTAGATTTTTACTGAATCCGTAGTTTAATAAAAAATGTATGACTTTTACATAAATTAATTACATTTATATACTCGCTTTACCCTTACTTTTTGATAGACCACATAAATTTACTACTGATTAAAGTAAAATTCATATTTTACTTGAGTATTCGCCCACAACGAATGGGAATATAATAAGTTAGTTCATGAAACCTATAGGTTCGTGTTTAAAAGGAATCATTTATTTTGATTCATGTTCTATTTTATGAAATTGAGGATTATAAACTGCCGTTTTATGTTCATATGCAGAATAGTACTTTCAAAACAAATCGTTTCATTTATGGCTTATGTTGGATATTTTTTTCAATTAGAACTGTAACAGTCAACCACGCAAATTTTAGTGAAAAAAAAATCAACATAGGAAATATTTTTTATATGGCGAACTCAAAATGCAACCAAAACTGCAATTAATTGTTACGTCATATTATTACAACAGTTTTTAAAGGAAATTACTGGCCTCTTACTGTGTTAACAATCCCAGTTCCACCGATTTCCATGCTGAGCTGGGTTTTCATACTGCCCTAGATAATCTGAAGAAGCCAAGTCGTTCTCTACACTGTGAAGCCATCGTCGTCTACAATGAGCTGATATAGCTGCGTTCGTTTATTAACGAAGCTTCAAGTTCTAGATAAACATTGGGAAAAAACTGGGAATTATAAAATCGCATTATAATTAAATAATATAATTTACTAGGATTTTATGTACATTTGTCATTTCTTGACAATTTTAGACCATTTTAGTGCATAGTAAAGTTAAAAGCAATGAGAATTATTGAGTCAACAATATTTTCTTTTAAAATTTCTAAAAAGTTGTAAAGATATTAACATGAATTAATTGGATATAATTAATTCTAATTTAATGTTAAAACAAGTTGGCAATAAAACATAATTTCATCGCGAGATTTTGTAACAAGAATATAGAAAATAAAGTTTTAGTTTCTTGTTAAAAATCATAATATTGATGAAATGTTGTTTTATAATGCGGGCCTCAGATGATCAATAACTATTTCCAATATAATATTGTCAATGTTGAATAAAACTATTGACAAACAGCAGTTCTATCAGACGATCAATACTATTGGCAATACATTATGTACATGTCAAACAGTTAAAAAAAATGATTCCCGATTGTTACTGCACTTTAAACCGTGTTAGACAAAAGTAAAGCTTGTGTAGCAATTATTTTGGCTTTGTTAATGAAAAAAGAAAAAGAATAAGAAAAGGATATGGTCTAGGGAGTAGGCTATTAAAATGAAACAAGTTTTCACATTTAAATTTGATACGTGAAATACGGTTCTACACCAAAAGGTCTGCGTAACTATTTTAGGATGAGTAGTGCTTGCTACAAAGAGCTGCTCAGTTTAGTAGGTCTCATCATTTTTTAAAAAGACATCGTAATGCGGCAAGCTATTTCGGTTGAAGAACGACTATCATTAACCATCAGGTTTTTAGCTACTGGAAGGTTATTTGAAGATGAGTACATGATACAAAAAATAAAAATTCTGATGAACAAAAATTCACCACGAAGTTAGATGTATGACTTGAGATATTCACTACTCGAAAAATAAATTCATCAGTACAGGATTGTTAATAACGAAAATATTATAACTTTTGAGTGAAAACTTTTGTTTAACTATACTCAAAATGAAAATTCTTTGTTTATTTACAAATAAATGAGCAACAAAACAATTTGCAATTTTTGAATGTCTTATATAGGAGCATTTTTTTATGCAAAAGATTGATGAAAAAATAGCAACACAACTATAATTTTCAGTTTTGTTAATATACATAGCTATCCTGGTGAAATTTTATTCGAGCTGAGAATATTTCAACTAAGATAGCTACTTCGTGGTAAATTTTTGTGCACCAGAATATTTTTTTGTATCTTGTACGTGGCTTGAATGCCTCAAATATTCTGTTATTGTAGCTCCAAACACAATAAGTGAAATAGTTATGGAAGCATGTGATGATTATATAAGGGTAAGTAAAAGAAATAAAATTGTCTAAACATAATTCATATATGTTTTTTTTTTTTTTTTTTTTTTTTCAATTTTATTTAAATATTTTAAATAAACAATTATTACAATCTAGTCACCTGGACTAATGAGCAATTTTATTCTAACTTAATTTACTATGTTGTATTAATCTATGGCTTCTTCCCACTGGTGTTCCATAGTGTCTGATAAATTGAATTAAACCACGTCGTTATTGTGGGTTTTAGATCAGCATTACGCTGTTTACACTAGCAATTACACCAGCTCAAAAGGTTTAGTTCGTTTGAGCCTGCGTACAATATCTGTGTTGTTTAACAGCTTAGTTGCCTCAGTGTTAACATGTTGTTCGAGCCTTTGCCTATGTCTCAGTGCAGTTTTTTGGATTTCCTTTGAAACAGTGTCCACTTTAAGGTCCCTATGGAGGTCTCTGTTTCTAACATACCATGGTGCATCAACGATGTTCCTTAATACTTTGTTTTGAAATCTTTGGATGATTTCCACGTTGCTCTGTTTGGTACAACCCCAAAGTTGGATACCATAAGTCCAAACCGGTTTTAAAATTTGTTTATATAATAGAAGTTTGTTGTATGTTGATAGAGCGGAGCTCCTTCCTATCAGCCAATACATCTTTCTATATTTAAGCCCTAGTTCTTCACTTTTCTTTTTGACGTGTGCTTTCCATCGTAGCTTTGCATCTAGTGTCATGCCAAGGTACTTAGCCGTGTTGGCATACGGTATTATTTCTTGATTAATTGTAACCGGAATATGTTCGAGTCGTTTGTTTGTAAAATTGATGTGAACTGATTTAGTTTCGTTAAGTTTAATTCGCCATCTTTTGGTCCAGTTATGTATTTGAGTAATAGCCAACTGTAAACTCTGTGTTGATTCTTCGTTGCTATCTCCAACAGCTAGGATTGCCGTGTCATCAGCAAAGGTCGCAACAGTGTTGTTTTCTAATACAGGGAGATCATTAGTGTACAAAAGGTATAGGACCGGACCTAATACACTGCCCTGCGGTACTCCTGCCTTGATTTCTTTCAATTCAGAATAGGAATCGTCTAATTTTACTCTAAAGAATCTATCTTTCAAGTATGATTCTAATATTGTAGTGAATTGCATTGGTAGTACAGTTCTTAACTTATAGTTAAGTCCTTCATGCCAAACTTTATCAAAGGCCTGTGCAACGTCTAAGAATATCGTTGAGCAGACTTTTTTCTCCTCTAATGCTCCTTCAATAATATTAGTTATTCTGTGTACTTGATCTAATGTTGAGTGTTGGTTGCGAAAACCGAACTGATGATTTGGAATCAGGTTTTTCCTCTCAATTATCGGATTTAGCCTTTTCACTAATAACTTCTCAAAGAGTTTAGACATAACTGGTAATAGTGATATTGGCCTGTATGATCCAGTTTTGTGTGGTGGTTTCCCAGGTTTCGGAATCATAATTACTTCTGCAATTTTCCAGAGGCTGGGTACATATTTCAATCGAAATATTCAATTCATTCATCAATTCATATATGTATTTAATTTATATCACATTGTTCATATTAATTTAAAAAAAAGTGTAACAGGATATTCAGTCAGGTACCACAGTAATTATTTTTACATAGTTCATAAATTCAAGACATTCCTAATTCGTTATAAATCTGTATCAGTGTAATATTGAAGAGCGTAGATATTCCATACCAACATTAATCTACTGCTGCCGCTGCTTAAGGACTGTGTGAAAGAGAAATCTCTTCGTAGTCGTTATATGCGACGCAGTCCTAAAAACTAAGTAAATTTTTGTATTTACTATTGGTGAATTCCATACCGCACCATGTAGTATACGAGTATGTATATATTTGCTAAGAAGTCAATAAGTACTTAACGAATATATTAATATTGATAATAATGTTCTTCTTACTCCACATAATTTGCAGAACTTTTTATTTTAATCGTACTAAAAGTTAATTTCCAGTTTTAATACAAAATTTGTAAAATTAATCAATAATTTTAAAGGTGAAAGCAATATTATTTTGTTAAGATTAAAATTTGAAAATAAATATTTTCTGTCGAGAAAATAAAATAAATAAATTAATTAAAATAAAATTGATTTTTTTTTAAAAACGGAAAAGTGCAAAATGACTGACAAATAATTGACTTCAATAAATTGTTATATATTTTACCTAGAATCGTCGAAGAGCTTGTCAATTGACAAAAAGGCACAGATAAGAATACACAATCATTTTATCAAAAACCAGAACTAATCATTTGATCTTGTCTACTTTTGAGTTGCCAAGTATGAACAGATAGATAATCGGTTCTACCAAAACCAACACAAATGTCATATACACGCTGTAGCTGTCATATGAATATACCATTGAATACCGTTGTGTTGGTTGCCTATTTTATACTATAACACGTTTGCTGTTTTGTCTTCGTTGATATTTATGTGTCGGTACAGCGTGGGTTGTATAAAACATTTGTGTTGCTTTTTTACCATACTCAAAGCAAGGTGGTTATACCCAAAACAAGATCTCTTGCATTTTATGCTATGTGATCTTCATATTACTTAATATGTAATTTTTAAAATCATTGCTTTTAGTCTACCAATCAAGATCAAAATATAATTGGGCTTAAGTAAATTTTTCAATTGTTTTTTTTTCCAGAAATGATTGAAATGTTTTTTGGATTAGTACAAAGAATCACATACCATTTTTAAATTTCATTGTTTTTAACGTTTTAAAACAACTTTATTATTATAGAAATAAATTTGTTATATATATATAGAAATTTGAACCCAGGGGCCCTACTATCACTTTCGACAACGATTTTCGACGACGGTCGTTTTTCTATAGTAGGCAAAGGAAGAAAAAGGTAAACAATATTATAAATTTACTATTGTTTACCTTTTTCTTCCTTTGCCTACTATAGGAAAACGACCGTCGTCGAAAATCGTTGTCGAAAGTGATAGTAGGGCCCCAGTTTTCGGAAACGAATCAAGTGTTGAAATTTATATTTGATTTGCAAGATAATTATGTTAAATTAGGGTTATTTTATAAGTGATTAATATTTGATGTGAAATTTCTTACGAATTTAATTTTAAAATTTCATCCAAATATGATTTTTATTTGTTATTTACAGCAATTTTTTTTACATTTTTACTAAAATACATACATAATTGTTTAAAAGGCACCCAGCTAACTTTCTAGTGGCTTCCCGTCCTGAATATTTTAATGGCCCTTCACATATACTGTTGATAGCAGTTCACCTGGCACAATTCCCATCGAAAAATGGGTGCAGCAAAAGTGTAACAGAATTTAATAAAGATTGGATCGTTAAGTTTGATGTCTATAGTATTTTCTATTGTATTTGTATAATGATACACTACAATGAACATCGACATTGTTATTATTTTACGCTAAAATGTTCTTTCTCATCTTAATCAATTACATTATAACACTGACCTTGAACTCAAAAGGGGTAGAGCTATCTAAGTTCAGCTTTCGCTGAAAATTATATATCTTTAGTTTTTATCATTAGGTTTGTACAGTCATTTCAAGCCAACGACAAATACAATAATGAAAATATAATTTTATTGTACTTAATATTTAATAATTTAATTAAATTTGAGAGATACGGCGAACGATTACAATATAATGTTATGTATTATGATCTCATCAATTTATTTGGATATATAATATTTTTGGTTTGTCATTTATGAACCCTACTAATAATAATATTCATAACAATATACTATTTCGGCTATATTAGTGTTTGTATTCGTTAGTATTATTATTCACATTGCTTCGATTGAAGAGCAATTATTATTTAATTGAAATTATATGATTATCGCACAGTGACTTGTATGTACATAATTATACAATGCCGATAAAATATTTAATTGTATTGTTTCTCGCTTTGAATAATTATCAAAGTGGCCATACCTATAGTATGTTAATTAAAGAACAGTGAACAAAACAATTCTGCAATAATAATTTATTAAGTTACATTTTATGTATGGTTTTACTGTAAGTACGATTTTTAATTAATTCACCTTATACTTAAGTGTACAGTCAAATCTAATACTTATTTATAAATACAAATTTATTCTCGTCTATAATTATGAATGAAATGTGATTATCATATTATTAGATAATAATAATAATATTGTACTATATTATGACTATTTGTCATATGTACTGTTGTAATCAAAGAATAAATTATGCGATTTAAACATTAAAAAGTATAGATTTTAATAAATATAGCAATATCGCATTTCTTGGTCATCTTATAATCTGTTCTAATTTGGTCTTTTGTCTTTGATCAGATCTGTTAATTGGTCCATTTAGACCGAAACATTAAGTGGTAAAAACGAGAGAATATATATATATATATATATATATATCAATTTGCTGTTACTCAATTCCGAACAAACAAGATACATATTATGTAGAATTTAGGTTAATCAATGAACTAACCCCAGAAAATAATGATTTTTTTCGTTCTCTAGATTTATCCATATAATCGATTACAATGGATGTTACACTGTGCTGGATGTTGTACATGTAGAAATAGGAAATGTTACGTCAATGTTTTTGATGCTATTGAAATAACTCATGCGTATATAATGAATACAAATACAAATATATTTTAAAATCTGCTTTTTGCCCTGTTTACATTGTTTTGAATTTTTCGCGTGGAAATGATTGTAAATTATAATATTATTTTATCCCGAAACCATTTGAGGAGTAAATTTGTTTATGCAAGTTGTGTATAAAGTTACGCTAATCCTGAAAAGCTTAAATTATATTTATAGAATATCAATGCTTTATCTATTTTTTGATACAAAACACTTAACCATTTTGTTTCTTTTTCCGTACAAATTGACACTGTTCAGAGCATAAAATTATAGACTAAAAATATTTATCTTTATGGTTCGATATATTCGTACAGATACACTTACACAGATATGCATGTGTTTGAACAATAAAATAATAACATTGTGTTTATCGTTTGTATATATCCTACAGAATTTTTGAGCGAATTATGTGTATGAATTTTAATATATTTTCGATGTTTCGATGTAAATGTATAGTGTTCTTAGTGTTGATTAAATTTAAGAAGCATACAATTTTTATGATATAGCTGAATGAGTATTCGCACTATCTTTTGCGAACAGGCACAGCTATGAAAAACATTTGGAAATTTTTATTGGAATTAACACGTTCATATAAAGAAAAGATATACTTTCCAATTTTAGAAGATTCTTAATTTTTCATATTTCCAAATCATTTAACTTGGAGAATTCACTTCAGTTCATTAATTTTATGAGAAAGAATCTAGTACAGTTTTTTATAGATTTAATACATAGTTTTAATTTTGAAATCAAAGCTGTTATTTATTTGCACAAATTAGTTGAAAATGATTTAAAATGGGCCAACAAAATTTCAAATCAGACAAATCAATGTTATGATTTGGGTGGCAAGTTATAGCAATATCCCACGCCAGATAAAGATATTTCATGCCATATAAAATTAAACTAAAACCATTTGGAACGATCGATATCATTTTTTGGCACAATCGCGACAAAGAAGACAAAAAACAAAACTTTTACAATATCTAATCATAAAATAAAACGACAATAGAGAAAATAATTTCAATTTTCTTTTTCCATGGTTTGTTATTATGTAAGGAAAAGTGTAAATCGCATGTGAGAAGTCTGCGCCCATATCCACTACTATTGAAATCGATCGACTTTGTTTTGTGTCCATCAAATTCGTACTATACACTTTTCTCAAATCTGTCAAAAAAGCTGAGGTTATGTTGGTCAAAATTATTTGTAGGCCAATGTTATATAAATTTTCGTTTAGTAATTTTCTATAAAGCAAAATATAAATGAATAATACAAATAAAATAAATTGTGGAAATAATATGTAATTATTTTTCATATTCAGTAATATAGGAATAACGTTTTGGCTCTGTAACTATACGCTAGACAGACACTTAATTAATACCGTTTGTAAACAAATGATCAAAATTTCTATTTAAAAATTATGTTAATCTATATTTCTTATTTATGATTTATTACGTTTTTGCAACCCGATTATAATTGTCGTGTTATAAAAACCTAATAACCTTGTTTTGTGAAAATCGTGTAAGGACAGACATATACCCACCTTGAATGTTAAACAACTTTATAATCTAGATTACTAGAACATGCGAGCACCTAATTGGTGTATGTCTACCGTATTAAATTGGGTATAAATAACCAGAATTGCGGCAACATTCACATCAGGATTTTCCCGATTGATTTGAAGAGCACAATTGAAAGAGCTTTTACAATACCACGATTACGAAACAGAACAAATATACGATGAAAAAACGTGTATCAAACGATTACGTTGCGCGTGTGTAGGTATAAATAAATTTTTTAAACAATTAAAATAGCATTTTTTCATGTTTTGTACTGTTGTACTGTACAATCGCAAAAATAAATAACAATTCGAATTTTCTTTTTTTATATTCAAGTAGGTATGGTAGAGATGATCAGTTGGTCTTATATTTGACAATTGGTTTGCTTGCTAGTCGATCGAGCATCTACCCCATATATGTACATACACCCAATGAATATAAAGATATTTTTTTAAGTAATTTGTGGCTGTGAAATTATTTAGATTCTAACTAAAATGACAATATGATAATAATTTTTATAACCTGAGAAATAGTAGTACAACTGGTGCGTTTTTTATCGGTAAAAATACTGGGAAATTATTTAAATTTTTAATCATTTTGATTTATAAACAAATTCCGACAAATGACTGAATTCCATTAATTTCATTTCACATTCACCTACTATTTTTTTTTATAATTGTAGTGCTAGCCAAAAGTTATGTTCTAATACTTTTGTTTTATAATTTCCCTAATCTATCTTCATTTCACGATAAAACCAATATATTGTAGCGGGCAATTAAAAATAAATTTATTTTAACGCTTAGTAGGGGCATTAAAAATAATCTTTGATTATATGCTCATGAACTATGTGTACGTATATTTCAACCATAGAGCCAAAGGCACAAGAATGCCACATATTTTCACGCTACCACAATTCATTTTTGTACATTATTTTGTACACGGCTACTGGTCCGTCTTAAAATTAGCCATCTGCATAGGTCCATTCTTACCTGTAGTAACATGGACGATGGATCGGCCAATGAGTCCTACATTCCAACAGAGGGCCGAGTAAATAGATGTTTTCAATTTAATCACCGATCGTAATCGGGCGTTGAAAACTCCTTTATGCGTCCCGCTTTTGTTGGGATTCTAACCCGGTACCTCCCGATTCAAGCGTCGCCGTTTTAACGAGTGGTGATAGAGTGTAGAGTGGTGTAAATCTCTTGAAGCTATACTCGTTTTGTTAATTTTGTTATATGACTGTTTCATAATTTCCTGATTTGACTGATTCATTGAAAAATTTCATTTGCAAATTTGACCGCTCCACTTTCTGATTTGATTATTCCATTCTCATCATATCAGCCATTATGAAACTTCCTGATTGTACTGACGCAGCCTCCATTGCGCCTTCATCCTCTTGATCCTGTTCTGCTTAGTCCGCTTGTTGATTCATCGAAATTGTAACTGGCTGGATCAATACCGTCATCCTTCATCGCCTTATGTAATCGTTGTTTTAATTCGTTTTTATGACCGACTACAAACCACGTTTGTCAACTACAAACCACGACCAACTACTTCTTTAATTCGGAAATTTTTAACTCGTCAACCTTTTTATTCACAATCCCAGCACTGCCACCAATTGTTATGTGTTTGCATCTTTGCAAATTAACTCTTATCACGGTTAAAACACAACTAACTCTTTCGGTTTTTACCTCTACTACTAAATCTATCACTGTTAAAACCCAACTAACTAACTCCTAACATTTTATCTCGTGTTTATTCCACATATTTTACCCTACTAGAATATTCCACAATATTTGAGAAGTTTCTAGACCATTCCTAAATATTCTAGACACCTATTTAATCTACTACAGTTTACATCTACGGTAGTTTCTCTACTATGGATGTCACAACAATCGTAATAATATTTATTACATTTATATACACAAGCTCAAAATGATTGTTTTTTTTAAATAATTAATTGAATTATAATTTTGATTTAACCCGTGTTTGTATTGTTTTGTCATTCGTCGCCTCAAAAAATATAATAAAAATGCGTATATTTGAAATTTGGCGGCGCTATTGCCGGCGTCAATGTGTTTGAGATATTAGCATACAATAAATAATACTAGAATGATATTTTTTATGGAACAGAATTACCGGAAAATTGTTTGCGTCTTTTTATTTAATTTTTTATGTGATTATCGGCAAAACTAGGATGCAAATAATGTTCTGCTAACTCTGTTCCATATAAAATAAAACAAATTTTTTGTTTATTATTTTACTATGGTATAATGAAAATCGTATGGAAATAGTTCGCGAAATCGAACTGAGTACTAAGCTTAAATTGAAAACTAAACGTAATTTTTGAATAGTTCATATCAGATATTTCACAAATGACAACTAGTGTCAATAATCTGTGCCTCAATTTATAATTTTAAATTTCATTCTAATTCATGAAACTTCAAAGTGCAATTTTTCTACATAAGATTTAAAAACATTGACGGTATACAATTTGTTATCAATAAATAATTATAAAAAAATTGGGCAACACTAAATTGGTTTTATTTACCAGTTCTTCTAATTGTTGCCAAATGTTCTAATTGCTTACAATAATTTTTTAAGAAAGAAAGTTATAAAACCAATAAGATTACTGCTCGTTAACAAAGTGTAAAAAGTATTCAATTGATATTTTAAAAATAACAATTAATTACTGAAAAATATTATTTTTGTATAATTTCATATTTTAGTCATAGAGAACATTTGTAAAATGTTGTATCAATTATATAGAGGAGAATTCTCTTTAATGATGAAGTTCATCGGAGAACATTAGGCCGGGGCTAATAATAGCAAATAATGTAGGTGACCCTGGATCTGTTCATGATACCCAAATATCGCACAACTGTCCGCTAAATACGCGTGCTGTACATCTCCCAGAAACTTATTATTTACTTAGGAATCGTGGCTATCCATGCAAATAAGCACTATATGTGCATTAATAACCCCATATAAGGTACCTGCTTCTTCACAAATGCAATTTAATCTCATCATAATAAAGCCAGACTAATAGTGGACAATACTTTCTGTATGATGAAAAATCGATAGAGATTTGAAAAATTGTATCAAAATTATAAATGTAAGATGTATACTATACGCAATATCATGCATATGATGTAATTTAGTGTAGAAATGATGGAAACATTGGGGTTGACAACCAACTCTAAAGTAATTAACACATACATAATTAATATATGTACATAATTCAAAAATCTATTTTTATGTAGCAATAAAAAATTAATTATAATGATAATATGCATTAAATTTTGATATATAATTCAAATTAAATTTAAACAATTAAAATAAAGTCTATGCTATTTGCACGTTTCTTTTTCACTTTTCGACTATTTCTTTTTCACTGTGCACTCACGTCTAATTCGAGATGTTCTTTCGGTAATCTATGTTCAGTCATTTTTCGAAATTGTTTTTCGCAACAAATAGTTCGTAATGTTTTATAAAAAGTTAACAGTTTTGAATACATTTTTGTGTCGGTATATCAAAGACAAACATGGTTTGTTTTGGATTTTTAAAAACAGAACTGATTTCAAAAATCAAAAATAACCGGCTTGTGAAGTAATGCCGGGTTTCACCAAAAAGACAGTTTGGTGGAAACCCGGCATTACTTCACAATCCAGTGTTTTTTGTCGGCATTGGGGTACACAACAATCTTCGTTATTTCTATAAAATTTACATGAATTTTTGTAGCTTAATTCACATTTAAACCCTTAGTGAAACCTAATTTAGCTGTATTTCATATCACGTATAAGAAAAGTGAAATTAAACGCAATTAATGTTTTATTCAAGCGAACGCATCGATTGACAAATACTACGGCAGTAAAATATAAGTTTTATATATATTTTTCATATTATTTGTTTTATTAAACAAAACACGAAGAAAATTATTTTTGAAATTTTTAACTCTTTTTCGATCCGGTAACAACTCTGATTTGATCCTACCAAAAAGTGAACTGCAAGTTGATCCCAAATTTATTCCCTATTTGGACCCCCAAGGCCCCAATATAACCATAATAACAGTACGGTAATGTTTAGTTAAGGTAATTTTAAAATTTAAACTTTAAATCCTTTGTTTTGTCTTAACAATATTAATGTTTATAGTTAAGAGTAACAATAATCATTTGGTAGTATATTTATGTTCAACCTATCAAAATTATTATTGCTTAATTTGTTACAACCTTTCATTAATTAAGCAGTTATCAATTAAAAATTAATAATCAATTAATATTTAATTGATAAATACTTTATTTTAAAATAAATGGCTCGTGTAGAATGGTTTAACCTGCACGTCTTCAATTTCTAATTGAATATTATTATCATAATTTAATAGAATTTGGTTATCATTTATTATTTCCACTACATCTAAATTATTTCTTACATACGCATACATTTTATTTTATTATTAAAGGGATCATACATACTACTCTTCGTTATAAAATAATGATTATGCTAATGATAATAATATATAAGAATATTTTATGTATTTATTATATAATGTTTAGATATACGTACGAATATGTATGTATAAATTTATAACATTATAAATGTATGAATTTCACGGCAATAACGAAAACTGTCGCCTTTCCAGAATATATTTTACAACATTTTTCCCCCGATTTTAATTTTATTCTTCGTTTCTTCTCGAGTTTATTTAATTTAATTTTTTTCTTAATACGTAACATGTATTAAATATTAAAATTAAAAAAAAAAATATGTTTTTTTTGTTGAATTATTTTTAGAGTATACATATTTATACGCATATAAATATATATATACATATATTTTTAAATTTTACACGACATAAAAATTATTTTATTCATTTTTCCTCAAACGTAATATTTGTTTATAAAATAAAAATAAGATCGAACTGAATGAGTGTAATATGTACATAAGTGTATGCATATATGTATAGATAAATATCATGAAGACAAATATTTTAGTGAACACATTATAAAATTTATTTTAAAATATATTATAACTACATTTTTTTGATAAGACAACGAAAACAAATCTATTTCTTCCTTGGTCGTCTGGCGATTTCAAATAATTCGTATACGTAGTGTTGAAACAATTAGTAGAAATAACCCTGCATGACACCTTTAGGTCCATGATACAAAGATAGGCTATATGGCAATATTTGAAAGATGAATGAACTTATTTTTATAGACCATATAACCCCGAGAGGGTTACATTTAGGATTCCCCCTAAATGACCTAGATGAAACCTTTAGCTTCATGATACGAGCAGAGACTATATACCATCGGTTGTAAGATGAATGTACCTCTTTTAATAGACCATAATCCGGAGAGGGTTATCTCTAGTATTTTTCTCAAAAAATTGTAAATATTGCAGTTTTTTTATTCTACATATATGGACACTGAAATACATAAACTCCATCTATGTTTAAAAATTTCAATAATTTTTCCGATTGAATTTACTTTATCTGTTCAACTTTTTACTTAGCCATGTCTGGGTCGCCGGCCCCTCGGACGTCTGGGGAGACTGTAAGGCAGATGAACTGGCTAGGCATGGTGCAATTATCCAACTCCATCCGGAAAGGGCAAGCTGCTTGTATCGCGTAAGTTAGCACTTATGAGGCAGTTACCTTGGCGAATCAAAAGTGGACTAACACATTTGCATGTAGCGTTGGACAAAACTGGACTTGAAGCGCTTCAAACTCTAATCTCCCTACGTCGTTAAGATACTCACAGGACACTCCAAAAAGGTCGGAGAACATGCGAATAGGCTAGGTCTAGAAGCAAATGACTTCTGCAGAGTTGCATGGATGAGGAGATGGAAGATACTTCAGTTCACTTCCTTTTCTCATGTCTGGCATTAGCATACAGAAGGTATACGCAAATGGACAGCCATTAGCATAGAAACAACCAAAATTGAAAAGGGGTTTTTCCGGCTAATTTTACATAACTACATCAACACCTGTAGAGTCTACAATTGAGATAGCCTTAAATGTTAATAATCCTCACGCAGACCTAGAATTCCACTCTACATTTCAGTAGAATTGTTTTGGTTTGGAGTCAATTTTTTTTGATGTATTGTACATACAAGTAAAGTACCTCAAAAATAAATAAAACAAATCATAAACAAATAGACGTGAACGATACGGTACCCGTTTTGGTAGACTCTACATGCGCTGGATGTATGCTCATTTTGTCAAAAAATTGCTGAATATTTATGGAATATATCATAAAATTTCTATTTTCTTTTATTTTAAATTAGAGAAGTTATGTATAAAAATTACAATATAAATAATTTACTTTATTTAAAAAACGCTATTCTAGTAACAAAAATTGATAATTTGTAAACCTTCAGATTGTCCGGATTTTAATATTATACACACTGTAAGTGTAGTTCATATTAGTTGTTTTGAAAATGATGAGGTTTACTAATAATCTAAGGTTTACTAATTAAAACTGTAGCGGTTTATTAATAAAAGTCGTGTTTTTTACTTCAAACATTTTCTTATTGGAATGAAGTTCTAGATAAGAATTTTCTCATTTTTTCAGTAAAATCCAAATGAAATTAATTTTTTATCAATAAATAAGATACATTTAATGTTAAACTACACATTTTAATTCACTGTTATCGAAATAAAATAAAATTTAACTTTATTTTTCAATATTCTGGACAAAACATTGGTTTTTTCAAGTTCGCGATAAATTCATAGTACACGAACTAGAAAAAAAAGGGAAATTTTAAAAGGAAATATTTTAAACAAATATTTTTCATTGTTTTATGCTTGATTCCTATATTATTTCACAATAGACGTCAAAAAATATAGTTAGAAGTTGAAATTTATTCAAATAAATAGAACTTAAATTAAATATATTGGCTAAACTAAATAAAATTTCCCAGTATTATTCCCGATGTTCTTATAGAACTTGAAGTTCTGTTAATAAAAAAACGCACCTAATCAATCGTAGCGATTTGAGCGTCTTTATTACATACCATTACCACAAAAATTATGATATAGCTAGATGAAATAATTATAATTATAAATTTTTAATATTGGTTATACCGTCGAAATTTATATGCCGCTTGATTAATTTAACAGTATTCGTACATTAACCAACATACAGAAATTTCTGTACATTTGTTCGTTTAAGATAAATTACTTGTTTACTTAATAAATATTGTTTATTCATCGCGTTTTTTATTCATCTGGATCGAATTATACAGATACATATATTCTTAATTTTTGTGGCTTTCATTTATTTTTATTTTAATCACATATGATAATATTTTATTGAATTAAAGATACATAGTATATAGAAGTAGTGTATATATGAGAATCTTACTCAAATTTTGCTATTCATAAGTACGTAGACACATGAAAAGTATATATTTTAACAGGGAAACTCATCAAACGGTGCAAAATTTCTTTGTTATCATTTACATTTAAAAACAACCTTGTCCGTTACGTATCAAACTAGATAAACAACAACCAACATCAACAATTCAACATTTTAAATAAAATCGGCAAATTAATAAAAAGTAAAAATGGCGAAACGTTTTCAAATGTTAAATTTGCTTCTTTAATTATGGCCAATTTAATTTTGCAAATGCAATCAAACTTTGCCGCTCTCGTTGGCTGAGTAAGTAGCGTGCTTGCTCCGTTATTTAGTCCTGGGTTCAACTCCCGATGGTGAGCAAAAGTCACTGTTTGTATGTAAATATTTGAAGGATCAATTTAGCTTTCGAAGGAAGTTAAATCCAATGATTCTATTTCACTTAAAAAAACAAAACGGGATAACTTGATAAATTTACTATCAAAATAGTATTCGAAAAGATCTACAATTAATTAGCAAATTTCATGATATTTCTTCAAGTTCTAAACATGATTTTATAAATTACATATGTATTAACAAAAACATTTATTAAATACATATGTACATTTATTACATACTCGAGCTTCTACAAATGTATGGCATTCTGGCAAATACTGGTAAGAGTGGTAAGTGAATGAACTAAAAAGAAAAAATGGCAACAACCTAGATTTTAATAATACATAATATTTTGGTAGCCATAATATTGTCTATACCACATAATTTTAAGCGTATTTTGATGTAATTTTATAGTATGTACGAGTAAATGAAATTTTTGTAATTTGTGAGTAATAATTTTATGTAGAGTTACGTAAAATTATTACTATTGAAGGGTAACAAATTATTAAAATTTTCAATCAGTTTCGAACATAGAACAAAATATAATGACTAGAAAAATCTACAATTTCGCCAGCAAAGCGTTTCTATAATAAGATTATTGCCAACATATTTGAAGAACGTTGTAGTAATATCCAGATTTTATAGTGATTGCTCAAGATTTATTTGAGAGAAAATAAGTAAATTCCTTTTCAAATAAATTTTGAACTTAGGAGAATACCACCATTAATATAAAACGATGGTACGTAACAAATAAGCTCTTTTGAAAAGCTATACAAATTATAATCGAAACATCAATCAATCATTGGTTAAAACTCTTTTTTTGTCACACAAGACATGTCATTATTTTCTCTTCTCCTGGTAAATAATAGCTACGTTTTTTTATTAACAGAACTTCAAGTTCTAAATAAACATTGGGAAAATACTGGGAATTATAAAACCGAATTATAATTAAATAATATAATTTATTTGAATTTTATGTATTAAACAATTGAATTTTTGATAATTATAGACCAATCCATAGTAAAGTTCTAAACAATGAGAAATATTTGTTCAACAATATTTTCTTTTAAAATTTCTCCTCTTTTATATTTAAAGTTATATTTAATTTTATTTTGATAATAGTAAATTAATATGTGTAATTTAACATTAAATTTATTATATTTATTGATAAAATGATAATAAATTTAATTCCTTTGGATTTTACTGGAAAAATGAGAAAATTCTTATCCGTACTATATTCGAATTCGAAAATTTTTGAATAATAAAACACGCACATATAATTTTGCGTACAATTTTTCATATTTCATTTGTTTGGTACAATACCAATATATTACAGGACGATTTTCAACACCTAAAAGAAAATTGAATAAGTGCTGGTCAAGTAGTAACAACAAAAAACGCTCCATACGCATCCTATGAAAATTGTTTCGGTTATGCATTTTTTGGCCTTAGATTTAGTATTACTTATTATATATTAGGATCCCCCTGTGGCCGGGAATCACACATGTTTCGTATACCCAAATTGCACGAACATGTTTTCCTAGAATACCACCACAGTACCCTTTGCCTGTCGTAGGAATCGACTAAACGGTTGGATCGCTGGACTGACGACCCGCATCCGTAAAAAATAAGCTGTTTATAAAGTCAACAAAATGAAAAATGGATTGAACAACAACAACACCGGACCCCCGCTCAAGTACCCGGACACAAGATCTAGGATCGGTACGTGGAACGTGCAGTCACTTAAGAAACAAGGATCGTTAGAGGCCCTAATGGAACTCGTTGCTCTTCAAGAAACTCGCTGGCCTAAAAGTGGAGACCATGTGTCCCAGGGCTATACGTTGTTGTACAGTGGAGATGGCCTCGAAAATCTTGGAGCTGGATTTCTTTTTGGGCCGCAGGTAAAGAAGGCTGTTTTGGATTCCCAAGCAGTCAATAACCGCTTGTGTAAGCTTCGCTTACATCGAACACGATGTTTAATGTTAATTGTGGACTTTAATGCTAGAGCTGGCAGAAATTAGACTGGCTTGTGTGAAAACATAGTTCCGTATTCCCGACATGAAACTGCGACCGATAATGGTGACAGAATGATGTACTTTGCAATTGCTCACGATCTAAGGGTAGCAAACACATTTCCTCCTCACAAACAGATACATTTGGAAACATGGATCCATCCTCGCAAAATTTCCCAAGGCCAAATTAACCACGTGTTAATTTCAAAAGCTCGAGCTCGGGTTTTGGAGGATGTGAGAACTTGTCGGTCAGCAACCAAATACATAGGCAGCGATCATTATTTGGTCGTTGCCTAGCTACGGTGGAAGTTTTCATACAGGTCCCGGAACTCAGCGAACCACATGGAACGTTTCGACTGTGAAGGTCTGATAAATGAAGATCTAATGAAACAATATCAGGATTTTGTCAGCGACAACATTGAGGGAGCTAATTACCAGTCTGACTGCGTGAACTCTGTCTGGGAGGCACTGAAAACTTCGGTTGTCAGTGCTGCTCAACAGAGTTAGGTATAGTGAAAGTCAGACCCAAGAATGATCGGTTTGATGACGAGTGACGAGATGAGCAACAAAATATAGCCCATAGTGAAGTGTATCAACGTCTCACAATCGCGAGGAAAAACAAGGCTACTCTCTTACTAGGACGGCTTCTTCACGGATGGCTCAAAAAGGGATAGAGGGTTTGGCTGCGGGGTTTTCTGTGAGGAACTAGTGGTTAAACTTTCTTTTCGTCTTCCCGACTTTTGCAGCGTTTTTCAAGCTCAACTGATCGCGATAATGGAAGTCATGGACTGGTTGAAGTATAATGTAATATCTACGAGGGATATTTGCATTTTTACGGACAGCCTGGATGCTATTAAAACGCTACAATCATACTCCCTGACGTCGAAGGTAGCCCAGAACTGTGTGGCATCTGTAAATCAGATGGCTGATCAGTTCAACATCCGCTTGACGTGGGTGCCAGGGCATTTCAATATCGCAGGGAATGTAATGGCAGATGAGTTGGCCCGCAAGGATACTTCACGCCTAATAACCCAAAGCAGGCGGGATATAAAGATACCGCTTGCTTCATGTCAACTACTGCTTCAGGAAGAAGCCATAAAAAAAACGAACGTCAGATGGTCTAACGCCAGTGCGTGTGAAATAACCAGGCAGATCTGGCCTAGACTTGACCGGTCTGGATCAGGCCAACTGATATCGCTTCGACGGCACCATAGTGGCATGGTCGTGGGAGCTATAACGGGACATTGTCTCATTGGGAAACATGCGAGCAGACTGGGTGTCCCAGCCCACGATTTCTGTCGCAGCTGTGGTGATGAGGAGGAGGAGGAAAATGTACTCCATCTGCTCTGCACCTGTCCTAGTCTAGCGTACAGCAGAACAAAATTTATGGGAACTTCCCTTTTGAACGACCTCACGGATCTTAGTAAGATCGGGATCCGGGACTTTAAACGCTTCTTAATAAGCTCAGGATGGTTTAGCGAGTGAAGAGGAGGAAACTCGAATGTGGTACAGCTATGGACCAATTTTGTGTCTATGCTAGTCCTTTAGGACGGCCACCCTTACCTAACCTAACCTAACCTAACCTAACCTAACCTAATCTAACCTAACCTAACCTAACCTAACTTAACCTAACCTAACCTAACCTAACCTAACCTAACCTAACCTAACCTAACCTAACCTAACCTAACCTAACCTAACCTAACCTAACCTAACCTAACCTAACCTAACCTAACCTAACCTAACCTAACCTAACCTAACCTAACCTAACCTAACCTAACCTAACCTAACCTAACCTAACCTAACCTAACCTAACCTAACCTAACCTAACTTACTAGGACGGCAGCTAAGCGGATTTGTAGACGAAAAAAGCGAGAATGGTGGAAGGCCGAGGTTCTGAAAGTACAACAACTCAGCACCATACTTTGAAGCCTGCGTCAACTGCCATGGAAACTTCTGTGTCAACATCGACGCAGTACTCGACGCATGGAATGGGCACTTTACCAACCTGCTTGATGTTCATCATGCGTCACAGACTGTAGTTACCTCAAATACAGAATGCGGAGTTTTGCATTGAAGATCCATCCCATGAGGAATTCACTAGGGATATACAGAAACTTAGAAAAAAACGCTCAACCGGAGTGGACTGCATTAATTCGGAGCTCTTGATATTCGGAGGGGATACTTTCTGGAACTGTTTTTTCGACCTTATTCGATTAGTATGGCGAACCGAAGTGTAAAGCCTGACGAATGGAAAGTTTCCGCGATGTGTCCCATCTTCAAGAAGGGGGACCGCTTGAAGTGTGAGAATTATCGCGATATAGCTCTCCTTTGCACATGATACAAGTTACTGTCCTACATTATATTGGATAGAATCACCCCTCCAGCGGAGAGCCTAGTAGGTCACTATCAAGGAGGGTTTCGTCCGGATCGATCAGTCACTGATCAGGTCTTTTCGCTGCGGATGATTCTATCCTAATATTATGAGTCTTCCATCTCCGTACATCAGGTGTTCCTGGATTTCTGGCAGGCCTATGACTCGATCAATCGAGAGAGTTTGTGGGGTGCCCTGGAATATCTAGGTATGCCAACAAAAATGGTATGATTGTTTAGAATGACAGTGACACTGTCTCAGTACTGTGTTAGTAGTACTGTAGTTGAGAACAGGCTATCAAGAATTTTTGCAATTAACTCGAGTGTTCGGCAGAGAGATGCTCTGTCTCTGATACTCTTCAATTTCATGTTGGAGTCCATCTTTCGTAAAACTGAAAAACCTCAGCGCAACATCTTATATCGCCAGTCCAATCAAGTGCTTGCATATGCAGATGACAGTCCAATCAAGTGCTTGCATATGCAGATGACATATGCGGGATTGGACTGAATAGCAACGGAGTGAAGGAAATACTTGATCCACTTGTAAAGTTTTCAGCTTCAGTTGGACTTCAGATCAATGAGTCCAAAACGAAATACATGATCTCTGGTTATAGGGACAATGACACACCAGTTTTTAGTGGTGGCCACTACACGTCTGAAGGAGTGAGGACGTTCAAATATTTGGGCTCTCTTATGACTCACGATAACAGTGTGGGTGAGGATGTTAAAGCGCGACTGGCAGCAGGCAGTTGTACTTTGTATCCTCTACGCCCACTGCTAAAATATAAACACCTATCATGTGCCGTAAAGCTGAAGCTTTACAAAGCATTGATCAGGCCCGTTGTTATGTTTGAATGTGAAAGTTGAGCGCTGACGGATGAGTACGAGAGTTTTCTCCTTACATTTGAGAAAAGAGGCATGCGTGTGATTTACGGCCCAAATCGCGAAATATATGGCACATACCGAGCTATGTACAATATCGATCAGAGATCTCAGCGAGTACGCTGGCTGGGTCACGTTCTGCGTGCTGTACGGGAAAGAATTGTGCATCTCTGAAAGAAGAGCCACAGGAAGGCGCAGAGGTCGTTGCAGGCGACGATGGCTCCACGATGTAGAGAATGACTTGACTTCTTCAGGTTGTCTAAGACAGTATGAAAAACAAGCTTAAGATCGAAACCGTTGGAGCCAGGTTGTTGACGCCGTAAGGGGCCAGTAATGGCCTTTAAACACTGTTTTATTATTATTATTAAATATGACGCTCAAGGACGCTTTTTCCTTGTACTTGAGTACAAATAATAATTTGGTATTTCCAAAAATGTAATTCAATTATTTTTGGTTTGTCTTAATGTTGTTTTATAACAATAAAATATTTATTGTTATATACAGTATACAGATGTAAAAAAATAATGTATATGTATATATACTTTTAGCAAAGTTTTCGTTTTCTAAATGTTTATGTTCTATTCAGTGTTGGTTTTTTTCATGTATCCTTGGGCAATGTCATGATTCTCCGACAGCAAATCCTACAATTTTTGTGAAAAAAATTACAACTTTACAAATTTGTAATTTTTTTAAAAAATAGGTGACTGAGTGGGTCGAAAAAAATTAGCTAGATTACGATTTTTTGAATTTTAGGCATCTATTTATGTACCCGGTTCAATTTTGATGTATGTTTGCAAACATAAAAAAACTGACAGGGATAAAAAGTTAATAAAAATTCAGAAAGTCGAGATCATGACTAACAAATTTCACTCGATGAATCCACTACTAACTCGATGAATTTACTATTAATGCCGCTTGGCGGCAAATTTTTACTGTACGTATACTGTTTAAAAATTATACTGTTTCGCTGGATGATTAAATTTATTGTTCCTGTATATTATATTATATTCCGGCCTACAGTCAAAACTCTCTTTACTAGCCAACAAATGACGACTGTTAAAATGCGTTTTGCGCTATACATACAAATCTCGGAATATTTTTAAGTATTATTTTATTATCACTTTTAAATTTGCCGTCAAACGACAATACCAGACGCCAAAGCAAATATGTAATATCATTATTACATATTTAAAGTAAGCCATATATTTTTCACAAAAAATTAATTTCCAATAAAAATCCACCAACATTTCTCACTGAGACTTTTCTACAAACATAATCAAAAAATTCCAATGGAATCGAGTTACAAAATAGGAATATAAAACATAATTAAATTCGGAGTTAAAATTCCTTCGAGTTGGAATTTTCCCAATTAAACGAGATACAGAATAGCAAATTGTCCAATGGAATTTTTCTCCAGTGGAATCGAGTTACAGAATATGCATGATTATACTTTAACCAATTTAATTTGGTTTCTACTCGGATGGTTTTGTTTGAACCATTTGTTCATTCGATTTTATATATATTTTGGCTAACTAAATATGTTTCACAATGGAACACAGGCTTATAAGTGTGACATGTATATTAGGTTTTTGTTAGTTAATGACGTTTGGTGCAAACAGAAAACAAAATATTAGTATATATTGCGCTACGTTTAGCGTATGCTTAAAAAATAAATATTATTGTATCTAGAAATGTATTTTGCGTTTCAAAAACTAATAATAGCTACTATTTTATCTTTCTCGAAAACAGAAATATTAAAATGTGAAATAATTTCATTGATAATCTATTCAAAAATTATTTGCTTTTTGAATAGAACAAGACAGATTATAATAATGTAAATATGCAAGTGTGAATGTAATTAATACTCAAATGTTTGGAACAATAGTATACTATTCCGGAAAATATACATTTACATACAGTTATATATTAGTCATTTTTATTTTAAAATTTTGTATTTTAATTTATTGTAATTTTAATATTTTAACTTAAACAAAATTTAAACTTTTATATATAGTTGATTTACATTTACAGGAGATGAATTGTAAAAATAATATTTCGTGAATTTTGTTTGGTTTTGCTATATAGTTATCATTAAAAAAATTATAACAGAATGGGTTTTGATTTTTAACCGATGACACGCACACTAAGTGACAGGTTAAATTCCTGACAGAATCTTTTAATAAAACAATTAAAAATAGTTTAACAAAATTAACTTTATAAAATTATGTGAATTAACTTTATAAAATTATGGTTCTCAGTCTCGTACAATAATTATTTAAATTTTATAATAACCTAAAAACCTATACAAAACATATATATACATACTTGTTGATTGATAAACTCTTGGATCAACACTACTTCACGGCGCTCTATATTAAAAACAGTTATAATTTATATTCAAATATAAATTACGAGTAAATACACATTAAAATTGCTTGTGGAAGCGGGACACTCCTATCAACGGTAGAGTTTAGACTAAATTAATGTCAGACGTAACATAGACATAACAAAATGTTTATTTTAGTAAAACACTATTAAATATTTCCTGATTGATTTATTAATTTTGAATTTTATTGCAAAATTGTTACACAAATAAATTTTTATTTTAAATTTAACTCGTGCGGTACATATGTACATATGTAGATGATAGATGTGAAATTCAAGGCTGAGAAAAACCATTTACCGCTTTTCTGCTTAACTTAGATAATTCATCACTTTCATTCATCTTAGTCTATCTCGATAGATTTGAACAAGATATTTTAAAACTACATACATATCTGTATACATCTACGAAGATAAATACAAATTATTATATATGTACCTATATATATACGTATATATATATTATATATATATATATATATATATATATATATATATATATATATATATATATATATATATATATATATATATATATATATATACTTATATATATATACATATATATATACATATATATATATATATATATATATATATATATATATATATATATATATATATATATATATATATATATATATATATATATATATATATATATATATATATATATATATATATATATATATATATATATATATATATATATATTATATACTTACATGTTATGTCTATAAATCTTATACTTAAGTACGAGTACAGACTTACATGTATGAATGGAATGAAAACTGAAATTAAGTAAAATGTTTAATTTATTTTTTAAATGAGTAAGAACAAAACAAAACATATGTACATAATATATATGTACTTATGTCTGAAAAGATTTGTTTACACGTGATTATATTATACATATTTTAAAATCAAAATTGTGTGCCAATAATAGCAGTAATATATGTATTTCACTAATAAATGCTTTATTATGAGTTCGTAATTTAATCATTTTGAGTTAAAGCTAAAAAAATATATTTCTATTTGAATGAATAAATTGATTGTGATCATCATTGGAATAGCTATAAAATTGGTTGGAAAAAAATTAAGCGTATTTCCTGTTGGTCGGTGATAAATATAATTATTATAAAAATATAAATAAATAAATTAAAGAAGTATATTGTAGTGAACAAGTTTGACGGTCAAATTTCATTTTTACTTTATAATAATAAAAATAAAGTATTGTATACAACATAATCACTGTCGAGAACATCACACGTGCTATAATACTTAAAAATACATGTACCACGTACGTATTGTGACGATTGTGCCTATCGTTAAACGCATTCACATCAGTGGATTCAATAGTGTGGTGGTTGAAGTCGCAGCTACAGAGCATGGTGTGGTACCTATCGTTTTTTTGATTTTCACAAACGCATATGTAGTTTTACTGATGGAAATTTATTTGGATCAATGACCGATGTTGAAGCGATGAGTTGTAAAATACCATAAAGTTCGAGAATCAAGGCGTGAATTAAAACCACCATAGAGGGAAAATGAGCAAAGGTGCGGCGAAAGAAAGAGAGAATGTGCAAATTGCATTGATTACGTTACAGATTTCTGTCGAATAAATACACGCATACTTGGAAAATTTCCATGTAACAATGCAATATGGTAAGTTGGAGAGTTGCATGGAACGGGGGATATATAAACGCAGAGAAAAATATATAGGTTGCAGAGAAAAACCAGTTAAAATTTAATCAGTGATCAGTAAGCAAATGAGATAAAGTGAAATAAAGAATAAATAAATAAATAGTAAAGTGCTCTAAAGTGAACCAGTGAGATTGTGAAGAGCTGAAAGTTCTAAAATAAAATAATTACTGTAATTTATTCTAGCATAAATTGTGCAGTGCTAATAAATAGTTCGAGTGTTTTATTGCAAAATCCCTTATGAATCCTTAGAAGGGTTTGAAATTCGTAACAGTATGTACTAAGGCGTATGTGATATATCAATTAAACGTATTGTTGACCACAAAAAATGTGTAAGGAAAAATTTAATAATTTAGCGATACAAATTTATACATGAAATAACAATTTCAACGTGACATAGTAACCCAATACATATTTTTAGTTTACGTGTTTTAAATTAATGGTAAAGAATAGGTGTTTCTGTTTGTGTTTTAAATGAATGGTAAAGAATAAGTGTTTCTGTTAATTAAATGTTAAAAAAACAATTTGTGAAAGAATCTCCGAATTTATAGAAATGCATCCTTATAAAACCGTCTAAACTCACACTCGTCGAAGGTTTTAATAACCAATTCATAGAATACATATAATAAAATAATTATAGACTTTTAAAAATATTAAAAATAAATAAAGGGTGTCCCAAAATTAACACTAGATTTAAATTCATAATAGAAAACACAGTTTTTAGCAGAAAAAGATTGTGATTTTTTATTGAATTATAAAATACATAGGATTAGGTTATTTATGGAATATCACATCGAGCAAATGACCTCCACAGCTTTGCTTGCACATACGCACTCTTTTATCGAAATTCTCCATGACCTTTATGCATAAATGTGGCTGAATTTCATTGATGCATCGTTTAATTTGTTGACATAGACCTTTAACTTCAAATAACCCCTTAAAATGAAATCTAATGGTGTTAAATCACAAGATCTAGGGGGCCAATTCTGATCACCGAAACGAGAAAGTACACGATTAGGAAATGTCTCATGCAGTAATTGAATTACTTCACGCGCTGTATGGCATTTGGCACCATCATGTTGAAACCACATGTCGTTTATGTCAATATCATCCAAAGAAAAGAAAGAAGTGTGTTATCATGTCGCAATATCGAGCACCAGTAACAGTTACTGCTTCTCCATCCTCATTTTCAAAAAAGTATGGTCGTCCAATCTTGCCTCCTTCGTTATTCGTAATATTTTAACCATAATTTCTCGAAAACTAAAGTGCATATAATATAATATTTATTAGTATGTGATAGTACAAATTTGCGATTCCATTTCTGTTTACTCGTATTATCACATAAAATTAACAAAAAATTTGTTTTAATATTTTTATTTTATTCAAGTTTAAATAAGGTTTTATTTTTTATAAATTTAATAAACAAATTTACAGCCGTAATAAAAATGTATTGAATTAAATCTAGTTCATTAGAATTTGTGATGTTCCCGAAATTGCACATTTCTATCCTAAATGACGGGTTTTCGATTGCTTTGCTCTTTTGTTTTAATATTTTAGCTGTACTGTTGTAATATTCATTGAAATTTCGTCAAAGTAGCCTAAAGTCTGTGAAATCAGCCTAGAAGAAAGATCGGCTATAATAATTATATAACGACAGAGAATTTGAATATATCTAGTACCACAAGGCCTTTGTTTACATCCACGATCAGCTTGTAAGAATTCTACTAGAGACGCTTCTTAATGTTTCCAATTTGTCAATTGTTGATATTTTATCGATTGCTCAAACGACAATGCAAATCAATATAAAAATTAATTCTTGTAGGACATTTCTACTAATTTTGCAATTTTATTACCTTTTACACCTTTAATTTACCTTTTAACAATATTTGTAGAAAAGACATTGCATGCAGGTTTTCGAACCGAACCGCGAACCACTATCGGTTCAAACATTTTTGAATATTTTTTCGAACCCGAACGCAACATTTCACATGTCATAGATATGTACATAATTTGTGAGCATTTCTTTACAAATTATTTGAAAATATAAATTATAACCAACGATACAGCCGATTTTCGTACTTTTTATATGAAGCTGCTTTTGGCGCCTCAAATTCTTCTCTCTTTTTAACTAATAGGTGTTTTGTATGATCCAGCAAAAAATGTTGGGGAAATCTAAATTAGCTTTAAGAATACTTATTGCAAATTAACCTTATTAATCTATCAAATAATTGTTTAATGTTGAAGCATCGCATGAGTTATTATAATTCTATCGCCCCTTGTGAGAAAGTATCGTCCGAGGAATTGGTTAGATAAAATTTTTTTTTTTATGAAAATTTCATATATTATGTGTACAATGTATTTATGTATGTATGTTCAGACTAATTTGTGTGTGTCTTAATTCGAATGTGTTTATTTTCATTAATGGGTAGCAAATCAAATCAAATTTAAATAATAATTTCTATTTTACGCAGTAGCCATTTATTTATATTTTTCGTTTTAATTTTAAAAATAATCTTTGTCGTAAATTTACAGTCCGTTGATGTATGTATACGTATGTATAAAATAAATAAATAAATATATACGAACGTAAATGTAGGTATATTACAGTTATGTGCATATAAA